>VCII01000361.1:0-183243 GCA_006030095.1 Triplophysa siluroides
GCAATCAGATTCCTCCGTATTTTGTAGGTTTGTTCACTGAGGTGAGAGGATTCACAGACCAGCAGAAAGAGGAATACTTCCGAAAGAGAATCAAAGATAAGAGTCAAGCTGATGAAATGATCAAACACATCAAGAGTTCTCGTAGTCTCTACATCATGTGTCACATCCCCGTCTTCTGTTGGATCACAGCTACAGTACTTCATGATATTCTCATCCAGAAGAACGAAGAAAACATTGACACGACACTCACTGAGATGTACATTCACTTTCTGCTGATTCAGATGAACATGAAGAACCAGAAGTATGATAAGAAAAATATACAACTATAAAAAGCTCTTAGAATCCAATAAAAACCACCGTTCTGAATTTATCCAAGCTGGCGTTGGAGCAGCTGAAGAAGAGAACATCATCTTCTATGAGGAAGATCTAAAGCAATGTCATATTGATATGAGTGAAGATTCAGAGTACACAGGAATGATCGCTGAGATCTTTAAGAAAGAATATGGTCTTCACAAGAGAAAAGTCTTCAGTTTTATTCATCTGAGCGTTCAAGAATTTCTGGCCGCGCTGTACACCTTTATCTGCTACTTGACCAAGAAATTAAGGACCTTGAGTTTTTCATCGGACGTTCACGAGCCAGAAAAATTTCTCTCAATTTCCTTCTGAAGAAGGCCATTGAAAAAGCCATGGAGAGTGAGAGAGGACATCTGGATCTGTTTTTACGCTTTCTGATGGGAATTTCACTGGAATCTAGTCAGAAGCTTCTCGAAGGTCTACTCACACACACTGAAGACACCACAACAGCATCACAGACACAACCCGATACATTAAACAATTACAGGACAAGAGGATCTCAGATGAAGCTTCAGTGAACCTGTTTTACTGTTTACAGGAGCTGAAGGATAAGTCATTAAACGAGAGAATCGAGAAATACTTACATCCACATGATTCAGATTTAGTCATAGACCTCTCGTCTTCAATGTGTACACTGATGATCTATGTGCTGCTCATGTCAGACAAGGTGCTGGATGAGTTCAACATGAAAATATAACATATCAAAAGATAACTACAAGAGACTCGTTCCAGCTGTGAGATGTTGTAAACGAGCGCTGTGAGTACATTCATTGTTTTTATAGCCTCACAAAATAACAATATTCACTGTGAATGAACACTGGAATATAATCTAGATGAATCTTTTTTCCACAGATTGTCCGGGTCTGATCTGACTGCTGAGTCCTGTGAAGTTGTGGCTTCAGCTTTTCAGTCCTCTGAGTGTCCTCTGAGAGAGCTAGACATGAGAAACAATGATCTGAAGGATTCAGGAGTGAAGCTGATCTTTGATGCTCTCAAGACTCACAACTGTCAACTACACACATTGAGGTCAGACACTTTCACTGAAATTACTTAAACAAGACTTGATAGTGTCTGTCATACAGTAGATGTTCTTTAGAAACTGACATTTGTGGCTTTTGTATCATTTTGTTTTGGTTGTGTTTAGATTGTCCAGGTGTAATGTGACTGATGAGTGTTGTGAAAAGTTTGTCTTCATGTCTACAATCATTGACGTCTCTGAGAGAGCTGGACCTGAGTAACAATGATCTGAAGGATTCAGGAGTGAAGCTGATCTCTGATGCTCTCAAGACTCACAACTGTCAACTAGAGATACTGAGGTCAGACACTATATAATTTAAACTGATGATGGAAACATGATTTTAAATGTTTTTTTATCTTCTAACACAATACTGGTCAAATAAGCACTATTTATACATTTATAATGATGTGCCAGGTTCTTAGAGGCCAAATAGCATCAGCAAGAGTAAACAGTTAGAATATAGGAATACTACATTAACAAAAAAGAGAGTTATAGACCTTAGAAAGTAAAGCAGTAAAAGAGGTCTTAGAGTCCAGCCGCTCCCACTAAGGTGTTAGTGACCCAGAAAATGGGAAGAAGGGATGCAAGAGTAGCATGCTGACCCACCTAGGAAGGGGGGAAGATGCTTTAGCAGGCGCTGACATCGGTTCTACGCGGAGGTTGTAAATCCTCGCAAAGGTGTTGCTCTGTGATGTTCAAGTAGAGGCGCAATTCGCGTACTGGACACAACACGGATGGGGGGCTGACGAGGTGGATTCAGCCTTCTCGTGCCCCTTAGGAACCTAGTGACCAGGTTGTGCTGTCCTAGAGACTCACCAGCAACTGGGTCATGATGAGCGGCAATGGCGGCTATGTACACTTTCAGTGTGGAAGGGAGATATTACCCTTAAGTCTCTGTTGAAGGAAGGATAGCACGTTCCGAATCGAGCAACTCCGCGGGTTTCTCTTCGAGAAGAGCACCAGGACGAGAAGAGGCGCCACTTATAGGCGTATAGTGGCTGGGGCTCTGGCCTGAGTGATCGTCTTAAACACCGGGGGGGGTAGGCCACTCAGCGAATGCCACCCTGGTGGTTAATATACGCCACGGCAGTTGTGCTGTCCACCGGACCAGCACGTGCTTGTCCTGCACAAGAGGTTGTAGCCTCTTCAGTGCAAGTAGCACAGCCAACAACTCTAGGCTCTAATGGAACCAGGGCCGGGCGCAGCTTGGAGTCGCGATCCGACCCGAGGTACAATGTGTCCAGCCATGAGCGTTAGGGGGGAGAGACAGTGCGGTGCACTGCAGCCCAATGTTCACGGCTGCCCGGGAAAGCATGGCGGACATCTCAACGTCTGCTTCTTCCTGGAGACCCAAACACTTGAGGCAGACATCATGTCCGTCCCCCTCCTCTATGAGAGTATCACACCCTCGAGAACAGCGGGACATGCCACGCCCAGGGGAAGTCGCTGCAGGAAGGGACAGTCCACTGCACCACGTCGTAAGATTCTGGCAGAATAGTGGTAAAAGAGTAGTTCTGAAGTCGATAGATAAACGAAGGCTGCGAAGAACAAAAGGTGAATGAATGCAGCACGCCGACTCCCTTTTAAACCCGGATATCCGGAGTCCGGCATGCAAATTTCATTCGCCAATTTCATTGGCCTTTTCTAAGTCTAGTCGAAGTTGATAGGTTCGCAAGACTAACCCCATCTGTCGGTTTGACACAACGTCGAGACCGACAGAAAGGGAACCACAATTTAGGAGCCAGTGAAGAGAAAGCCCGAGCGCCTATAGTTTTAAGCCGAGTTGAACAGATAAAAGACCAGCTTCGGAGGAGCGTAGAACACGTGTGGTGTGTAGGGGGGTTAAAAGCTCTGACAAATATTGAGGAGCCAAATTATTCAAGGCCTTATAAGTAAGCATGAAAGCAGAATTTTAAAATCATTACAAAAACTAACAGGATGCCAGTGCAATTTTTCCAAGACTGTGATGTGCCCCCTTAAGATGGTCCTAGTCAGGATTATGGCAGCTGAATTTTGTACCAATTGTAATTTACTTAGGGTAGCTTTTGAAACTCCATCCAGCAATGCATTGCAATAATCAATACGCAAAAACACAAAGTGTTGATTAACTTTTCAGCCACAGAAAAGTCAACATGGGTCGTAATTTGGCAATGTTTCTGAGATGAAAAACAGATGCTTTGACTCTATTACGAACATGCGGATCAAATGTTAAGTTGATATCAAATATCACCCCCAGATTTTTTTGTTTAGTTTGAAACTGTAAAGCAGAGCCATCCAGACCTAAAGTTGCGGACTCTGAAAGACAAAAAAACCGATGGTGATTTCAAGGGAGCCTTCAATGATGACAGGGTGGTCTTTTTTCAGAACCCAGTAGATCTGTGAAGTCATTTAGAGGCCCCAGAAGTTGGCAGACCGTCTCCAAAGTGTGCACGTTACTGTCTTTTGGCATTAGATGCCATGTGCTTCTGTCTGCTGCGAGCACTGCACAACAAGCCTGCTGCCGTTCCAGAAATCTCTCAATCATTTTGAAAGTGGATCCCCATCTCGTCACTACATCATGAATCAGGGATTTTAGGATTGCCTGATGCTTCTTCCATTCTCTCTTTCTTTTCCAGCTGTCAGAGAACCCCTGTACAACATGCCTGCATGCTTGTACAGCGGAGTCAACTCGTTGGATTTTGAGTACTTTAGCTATAGCTAGAATTAGATTATGGCCAAAACAGCCAGGCCGACGCACGGTAACCCTTGAAATGCTTTTCGCATGTTGGTTGCTCTGTCTGTTGTGATGCTAGATAAATTATCCTTTGAGATGCTCCACTCTTGCAGCCTGTTTTCAAAGAATTCTAAGATGTTGTCAGCTGTGTGGTCCTCTGGAAAGAAAATCGCTTTGAGACAGAAGGACTTCAATTCCCAATCTGGAGAGAGGAAATGCACTGTGAAGCTGATATATGGTTCTCCACTACCACCACTGCTGGTCCAAATATCAGTAGTTGCAGAAAACCACACCCCTTCTGACACTTGTCTCTGTACCTGAGCCCTGACTTCTGTGTACGTCTTGGGGATTTCATTTTTCGAAAATAATTTTCTTGATGGGACTTTGTAAAGAGGCGCTGCCTTCTTCATGAGTCTCAAAACCCAGGTTTCTCCACAACTTGAAACGGCATCATGTCTTTGGAATAAAGTAAGCCGCTGCACTGTTCATGTCTTTAGCATGCTTAGATGTGGATGCATAGGTGGTTTTGTTTATGGAACTAAACAACTTTGCTTATGGAACTACTGCTGCCCTAAAAAAAAGACTGACATGTTAATTTTAACCTAAATCTGTAATTGCAGTTGATACGTTTTATCTTATCTTTTAATAACTGTACCATTGCAAAAATGTGTGTGTTTTGCAGTTATATACAGGATTAATACATGATTTCATTTATTTATTTTCTGTAAAAACGTAAACTACTGCTAAATATGTCATCAAAATAATGCTCTAAAATGTATTTATTATTTGTGTTGATGCACATATACACATAAGGAGAGAAAGAGTGCTAGACTGCTTTTGCGCGCACACAAGAGGTCTCTCCAAACAAAACTCAGGCAGTGGGAAAGATAATTGAGAGCTAGCAGTTTGCGTTTTTTTTATGTCGTCATTTTGAAATATGTACACAATGGCGGGAGGCTTAAAAGTATAGACGTAATACCCGCTAAATGTATTTATTGTATATGTCCCCGATCTGTGAAGTAACGTGAGGGAGAAACTTTTTCATATTGGGCTAACGTAAGTTGATTAGCCATGTTATTTCACTCGGTAGAAAAGCAAATTGTATTTATTTCAACAGTGCTATACACGCTAACTCTCTTAAATGGTTGCAAATGTTAATTTAAGGACACCGTTACCTTGAATTTAGCGAAGAGTGATGTTCCTGTAAATGGGCAATCATGTTTGAAGTATTTCCTCCCCTAGCAGCCACTCTGTTCAAACATTTTTTACATATAGGATGTCCTTCCTCCTCCAAGCCGCGGCTGTCTGAACTTTTTCGGTACCCGAAAAATTCCAACACAAAAGATTTTGTCTTTTTCGACGGGGGAAAAAGCTCCATTGATTCTCCTCCTTCTGCCATCCTGCACAGGTGACTCTTACGCCTGGGCCACACATACTCCCTGTGAGGCCCATATTTTTTTTCCTAGGAAAACCGCTGGGCCGAGGTCGTATTTGTTTTCACACTCCGCCAGTCGAGATGCGGATAGGAGTCTCCCACATCGAAACCATTTCGTTCTGGTTTTTGGAGGGAGCTACTACGGACATCATTCTGGGGCGCCCTTGGTTGAAAAATCATTAGCCCAACATCAACTGGACGACAGGAGAGGTTTTGCGCTGGGGTAAACGTTTTTTCAAGGATTGTATAAAGAATCTAAAGCAGGTATGCAATCGGTCAGAAGGCATTCCAGTAGGTTCCATGATCACGGAGAAAATCTAATCTTCTTTGGTCCCAAGCATTCCTGACTATAGTACCGGACGTTTCAGGATGTATTTTCCCGTCAATTGGCTGCTCAATTACCTCCACATCGTCTTGGAGATTGTTCCATAGAGCTCCTGCCCGGGGCTATCATGCCCAAGGGGAGGATTTACCCACTGTCCCTTCCGGAACAACAGGCGATGGACGACTACATCTCCGAGGCTCTGGACCAGCAATACATACGTTCTTCTATATCACCTGCCACATCTAGTTTCTTCTTTGGGCAAGAAGGATGGAATTCTGAGACCGTGTATTGATTATAGGACCCTCCACCTTCACACAAAGAAGTTTGCCTACCCCTGCCCCTGATACCGTCTGCTTTGGAACAGCTTGTGCACACAACCATCTTCACAAAGTTGGATCTCTGCAGTGCATATAATCTCATCAGAATCAAAGCTGGAGATGAATGGAAGACTGCGTTCATCACACCCTCTGGACATTATGAATACCTCGTCATGCCTTTCGGATTGGGTGAATGCTCCAGCCATCTTTAAAAGTTACATGAATGAAATCTTCAGGGATGTACTGGGACGCTCAGCTATAGTATATATCGACGATATTCTAATCTTCTCCAGAAATCGTGCTGAACACGTTAGACATGTCACTGAGGTCCTACAGCGGCTACGGAAACATCACCTCTACCTGAAACTTAAAAAATGTCTATTCCACCAATCCACCATTTACTTCCTCGGATACCTAATCAGTCACAATAGCATTGAGATGGATCAGGCTAAGGTGGAAGCCGTAAGGAACTGGTCTCGACCCACTACAGTTAAGGAATTACTACGCTTTCTTGGCTTTGCCAATTTCTATAGACGGTTCATTGCCAACTTTAGCTCGATATCCTCCCCTCTGACCTCCATGGTGGGATCGCTAACCAAATCATTGACCTGGAACACCGAAGCCACTCAGGCCTTTCAACAATTAAAGGATGCGTTCTGCACTGCTCCAGCACTCCGTCTACCCGACTCTACCCTCCCGTTTATCGTCGAAGTTGATCCCTCCAAGACAGGAGTGGGAGCGGTTCTCTCTCAACGGTATGGTGTGCAACCACAGGCCCATCCGTGTGCCTTCTTTTCACGGAAGCTGTCACCAGCGGAACGAAATTATGATGTTGGTAATCGGGAACTTCAAGCCATAAAGTTGGCGTTACAAGAAATGGAGACACTGGTTGGAGGGAGCAGTACATCCATTTCTCGTTCTAACGGATCACCGGATCCTAGAATATCTTCGAGAAGCCAAGAGACTCAACTCTCGTCAAGCACGATGGGCGCTGTTCTTAACTAGATTCGATTTCACCATCACTTACCGGCCCGGCACTCAGAATGGTAAAGCGGACACCTTATCTCGTCAGTACAGGGCCGACTGTGACACCCAGGACCCGGAAGCTATCCTCCCTCCGCCGATGTTTGTCAGCCCCATTCTATGGGCTATGGATGAAGAGATTTCGGCAAGCCCTCACCCTTTCCTCCTGGAACGCCTGAAGGGAAAACCTACGTACCTCCGGATCTGCGACTACCCCTCATGGAATCAGCTCACTCCGTTCCCGGATCAGGACCCCAGGCAACCAACAGACCCTCTCACTCATTAAGTCACGATTTGGTGGCCAGGGATCTCACAAGATGTCTCTCGGTATGTCCAGGGATGCTCAGTCTGTGCCATCTCAAAGGTACCCAGGCGTCTTCCTGAAGGCAAATTGATGCCTTTGCCTATCCCACACCGGCCCTGGTCACATATTGCCATCGATTTTATTACTGACCTGCCCCTCTCGGACAATAACACTTGTATCTTGGTAGCTGTGGATCGGTTCTCCAAGTCATGCAAACTAATCCCGCTTACGCAATTACCTACCGCCCTGGAAACAGCGGAAAATTTCCTCCACCATGTGTTTCGGAATTACGGGCTCCCCGAAGACATCGTTTCTGACCGAGGTCCTCAATTCATCTCTTGAGTCTGGAAAGCATTCTGCAATAATCTCATATCACAGTAAGCCTCACCTCCGGATACCACCCTCAAGCTAATGGTCAGGCTGAGCGCAAGATCCAGGAGATCGGGAGGTACTTACAGTCATACTGCCACGACAATCAACACAACTGGAACCGCTACCTGGTATGGGCCGAGTACGCACAGAACTCTTTGCGCCACGCTGCCACTGGATTGACTCAATTGTTTCAATGCATACTCGATATCAGCCCCCTCTGTTCCCCTGGTCTGAAGAACCATCTTCCGTACCTGCCGTGGACTGTTGGTTCCGTGAATGTAAGAGGATTTGGTATTCAGCGCACCAACATCTTTAACAAGCGGTTCGTCGACATAAAGATCAGGCGGATAAACGGCGACTCTCCACCCCACTTTTGTCCACGAAGGACCTTTGTTTACGACTACCTTGTAAAAAGCTCAGCCCCAAGTACATCGGACCCTTCCCTGTTGTCCGCCAGATCAACCCCGTCACTTACCGCCGGCAACTTCCTGCCCATTACAGAATCTCACCCTCGTTTCATGTGTCCTTGCTCAAACCCTTCACTGATTCTATGGGGTCGGGCGCTGTGAGTGAGATTCAGCCCCCCCCCTGCCATTAATGATGCCCAACAAATATACCGGGTTGACAATGTTCTCGATTCGAGGGGTGGTCACCTAGAATACCTCGTGGACTGGGAGGGGTACGGCCCGGAGGAACAGTCGTGGGTTCATCGCAACGACATCCTGGATCCGCTGCTCCTCAGGGAATTTCACTCAGCACACCCTGATCGTCCGGCTCCGCGCCCTCGGGGTCGTCCTTGCCGGCTTGATGGGCCATCTACTGTAGGATCCCATGGAGGAGGAGGTACTGTAACCAGCACGATGTCCGTGCCGGCCACACCTTCAACATCTGCGTCGAATTCTGGATTACCACGCTCACTTTCACCAGACTATTAGTGTCTGATTCTTTGATTCAGACACTAATTGCAGTTGCAGCTTTGTCACAGCTGCAACCTATCACTTGGACTACATTTATACTCACTGGGTTCTAGAGTTCTTTGTCGGTTGTTAACGTTGTTTGATGTATGTCGTTGTTTATGCTATCCTCTGGAATATATCCTTTTTACTTTGTTTTTTGTTATCAGTTGGTTACCTATTTTTCCAGGGATTGGGAATCCCTTTTTTGTTCATGGTATTGTACCTGGAGTTATTCTTTTGGATTGTCTGTATTCAAGGAGTGGATTATTTGCATTAAACCTTTAACCCGATCTATGGTGTGAGATCTTTCCGTCCTCAAGTAACCTGTGACATATTTGGGGTTTCATTTAGTTATTATAAGCAAAAGATCAAATAAAAAATTGTTTAGCCCCTATCCGATTATTAAAAAAACAATGGTCAAATAATCGTTAGTTTAAGCCCTAATTATGTGTATGACTGAATATTTTACTACTTTTTGCTCCTTTGTTTCATTATTTTTTGATAATGATTTATCTTTTCAGAATTGTGTGTCTGTTACCCTGTGAAGCAGTTGAAGTGTTTCTGTAAAAGGAAACCTTAATGCTTCTGTTATAGATGCAAATTTGATGTCACCTTCAAATGATGTAAAATATAACTAGAATGACACCCAAATGTAATATACAACTTGTCTGCGGATTTTTTATTTGTTGTGTGTTTTCTATATTGGGTGGCTGATGGGGGGGGCGCCAATACTGATTTCGCACCCCTCCGAAAATGTACAGTTGCGCCCCTGGCTCTGAGTTCTGACCCATCAAAGTTCATCACAATGTTAAATCTATGGGATTTTTCGCATGCCTGGTCTACGTCGTACGCTAGATCGATCGCTTATAAAAGTCATAGCACACCTCTCCTCAGTACACCACATCATTGAGCCTCATTCATGGGTCTACGAGCGGATGAGTTACACCACAGAAATAAACAGAAGAAGAAGAAGCCGGCAGGAGAACAATAGTGACGCTTTACTTCACAAACACCACTGTAACAATCTCAATAAAAGGGAAGGAAGGAGGCGGGAACCGGCAGACATTTCAAACATTTAATAAAGTAAGTTAACAGCCGGCAGCCCCTCACGGACGACTGCCGGCAACAGAAACATAAAACAAATACAAACGTAACACAAGTTCGGGCCCGGTCCTCTCTCATCGACGGTCCGGTCGCTCGTTCCTTTTATATGCTCCCAATCTCCTACGTGATTCGAGCCCGGTGTGCGCACAGCTGGCGCTTATTCACAATTACTCACCGGTCTCGAACCACGGTCTCGCCCCGCCTACTCCACTACAACCACCAATAAATAATAGTGACTGTCACACAGTAGATGTTCTTTACAAACTGACATTTGTGATTTTTGTTTTATTTTGTTTTGGTTGTGTTTAGATTGTCCGGGTGTAATGTGACTGATGAGTGTTGTGAAAGTTTGTCTTCATGTCTACAATCATCAAAGTCTCTGAGAGAGCTGGACCTGAGTAACAATGATCTAAAGGATTCAGGAGTGAAGCTGATCTCTGATGCTCTCAAGACTCACAACTGTCAACTACACACACTGAGGTGTTTCTCTCTAGAGACTGATCTCACAAAAGCATAATTCTAAGAAAAGTGAAGAGTGTGTTGACATGTTGATGTGTGTGTTTGCAGGTTATCAGGTTGTATGGTGACAGATGAAGGTTGTTGTTATTTGGCTTCAGCTCTGAGTTCAAACCCGTCACACCTGAGAGAGCTGGATCTGAGCTACAATCACCCACAACACTCAGCACTTCAGCTGCTCTCTGATAGACTCAAGGATCCAAACTACACACTCGACAAACTCAAGTATGACACACAACATACACATGATTCACACACACCAGCACAATGTCACATCATGTTTCTGTGTTTTATGTGTGTGTGTTTATGTAGTGTGGATCATGTAGGAGAGAGAAGAATTACAGCAGGACCACGCAAGTGTAAGTCTACACACTAGAGGGTGACACAGGGGTGGATTTTCAAACTTTTCGAGTCCTACTCCCACAAAAAAAACGGGGAGGGAAATCCCGTCCCAATCCTGGAAGAATGACTCCCATTCCCGTGTTGTTTATTTAACGTTATTTACCGGCTCTTGGTGTCGGCAGGTCTTTATGTGAAGCGAATTTGGTGGGAGAAGCAGTGTTCGCAGACCGGAAATGGTTAAAATGAAGCACGTTTGGCGCCAAATAAAGATATTAGAGGATATGGTAGCTAGATCATCAACATAAATGTCCCTGAGTGCATGTGATGTGTAAAGCTCTGCTATGTAGACGCGCTGCTCAATTGAAAAAATATAAAATGGCTCGCTGTCTGGATAGAACGAAGCCGAGGTCCAGATCCGGATTTGGTGCATTACCACCACCAACTGTTACCGGTAATGGAGCGGAAATGTTAGGAATGCCTATTTTTGGCAAAAAGATCACTACAATAAAAATAAAATGTGATACAAAAATCTAATTTGTGAGTATAAATGTAGCCGAGAGTGTCAGAATAAACACACAACACATACACGTGAACATTCTGGCCAATGAGGATAAAGTGTGTCGCCATCAAGGCTTCCGCAGCTGATTTTGAGCAACTACAGCGCCTAACCTAGACGGCTGGTATTGTTTCGCTCGTGGTACTTTAATGGCACATGTGATCTTGCGCCAGCTGCAGCGCCGAAAAAGTCGTGCTGCATCCCAATTCGCCTACTTATACTGTGCACAAAAAATATGTACTGCTTTTGTTATGGCAAAGTATATACATTTTAGTGTCTAGCAAAACAATATGCACACACTGGGACGTACTAACAGAAAGCGGAAGTGGCCGTTGTTGCCTAGACCAGTGTCTCCAAAATTGTTTGAAAGCAATGCACCCCTTTGTAGTGTTTTTTTTTTCCCACCCCACCCTGATTTTAACTAAATGTACATGGGTACATACATTATATGAGGTGAAACAAATCAATTAAATTAACTATCTGTCTTTTACAACTCTGTTACACATGAAAACAAATGTTATAGACGGATATGGGGTCCGTTTCAATAATGAGGTTCAACCAACACCGAGTTCATATGTAAACTCGGTGTAGTTTAACACAGAGATGCGAAACTTTGAGTGTTGGTAATGGTAATGGGTGCAATGGCCCTTTTGGGGAGGCCAGTGAGTTTACCAGCTGACATTCACGACACGCAGCGCACCACCTGCGCACATTCTTGTGAATGCCTGGCCAAAAGAATCGGGTCATTAGGCGATCTGTCGATGCTTGCCCTAAATGCCCGCCATCGGATTACAATGAGCCGTGGGAATAACAATTGGGTTGTATCCTCCTTTGTCTGAGTATCTTGGGTTACTCGATACAACCGGTCCTTTACGATCGCAAAATAAGGATAGGACAGCGTCGTGCGGGTTGGAGAGACTGTCCATCAATACACTGAACCTGTTCAAATGCAAATTTGAGAGTCTCATCTCGGGACTGCTCCAGGGGAAAGTCATTGCGATCCGAGAGGATTAGCCTCTCAATTGGGCTTGGTTCCCCTGACACAGCAACATGCGGTTCAGGTTCAGCCTCGCCCACCTGCACGAGCGCTCCGTCTTCCTGCTTCTTCAACTCCCAAGCGACACCCGTACACAAATACCCCAATAATTCGGAAAAAGCAGGCCAATTGGTCCCCAGGATCAGCGGGTGTCGGAGGTGCGAATTAACTGCCACCTCTACGCTATGCTTTTGTTCCCTGAATTGGATAACAGCGGTCATCAAAGGGTATTTTGTCACATCCCTGTGCACACACCATACCCGAACCTTGCGGCTATTATCCAATGCCTCTGGCCGCACCAGGCTTTGGAGGATAGAGGTTTGGTTACTGCCTGAATCCACCAAAGCCGGTTATGTACCCCCCCCTTATTCTCACAGGTATTTGGTACCCATCGGATTGACCAGGGCAGCATGCGGCGCGTGAGGGACCCGGATCATTGTGGCTATTTCCATAGCCGGACAACGGTCGACGAAATGGTCTGGGTCCTCGCAACGCCAGCAGGCCGCCCAGGCGTTCCCGCCATCCTGATAGCAGGAAGAGGCGCACGTGCCGGGCACGGAGAGAACGACGGTCCGACATTATCTTGGAATCCCCAGGGCGGGACTCGTGGTCCCGCGACATAATCGGGTAGATTCCCAGATCTCATCCGGGCGGTGGACGAGGTGGTCTGGGAGGACAGGAACCTGGGGAAAGGGATAGGATGAGAAGAGGGAGAAGAAGGAGATAACTTCTCCGAAGAGGCTTGAGAGACTGTTAACGGGGGCTCGCTGAGTCCATCACTGAGGGCCATCACGAAGGGCCGGCCGCTTTCGCCGAGCCCCAGGGACCGAAACCGCTGGTGATGTTCCTCCTGGCTGCGGCCGACCCGCTGGAGGATGGCCCTCTTGAGGTCGTCAAAGACCAGGAGATCCTGTACCAGCAGCGATCGAGTATGTAATATGAACAATGTTATGTGAACAACTAATGTGAACAACTCACATTACATTTTTCTTAAGGTTGCTTTGTTCTGTCTTCTGATCCCTGGTGCACACCTGCAAACTGTAGCTGAGTCCACTTAAAAAGGAGGTCTGGGGTGCAGTTCATGTGAACTCCAGTACGCTTCGCTGCTGATGTGAACACAATCGTACCAAATCGCGGAAGTGAACCGCTATTCATGACATATTATTTGGTAAATATGTGCCCTTGTGTGTGTGTTTCACTCACTTTTTTGACGAACGTGACTGACATGCTCCAAACAGAGAGCTGCATATCTCATTTCTGTTTCCCTTTAGAGACCTTAAGAGCATTTGCGGTATATTCATAGACGAAAGTGACGTTATGTACTGAAGCTTCGGAAACAAAGCTAAAGGTTAACATTTTTTTTTTACAAAAGTGAAGCGAGCAATGTAATGCACTTTTCCACCTTCTGCGTCTTTTTTACAAGCGCCAGGGTAAGCAGCTGCAGGCTTGATGATGCAAATGGCCCACGGTTCGCTCCCCAAAACATGTTTGTGAATCCAGTCCAGTGGGGGCAGGGGGAGCAATCGAACTAGGATTCGGACCAGGCAATAAACCACCTGAGATAACTGGGTACTCGTGTCCCACATGACAAACATCAGTATAATGTGTGGAGCTGAGCATAGCGATTCTATCCTGGGAACAGTCCTAGTGGCGGTGAATAAGAAACAAAAACTTTACATATGTATGACATTTAATAAGTATTTTTTCGCTTATTTTCAGTTTCGTTAGAACATGCTTGTTGGTGTTTTGAGATATTTAAAAATATATGATGTAAAAGATTATTATATGGTACTGGAAAAAAGCTGAGATTCGGTGTCACCCGTAGCCAGTTGTCACCCACTTTGGAAACCACTAGCCTAGACAACATTGTGGCCACTAACTGTCATATCAAAATACAGATCTTCTTTCCATTTAAGCATTCTTCATTCATTGTTTCATATGTAATGTTAACTCTGTGCTTATAATTATTAATTAGCCGTTAGAGTGTGCATCATTCTGACAAAAAATGTCAGCCTCTAATACACACACACACCTGATACACGCACACACACTTCAGACACACACACACATTTTACATTTACATTTAGTCATTTGGCAGACGCTTTTATCCAAAGCGACTTACAGATGGGGTAAACAATCGAAGCAATTCGGACAACGTAAGTACAACAAAAAGCATAAGTGCAATCAATAAAACTGGCTTCATAAAGCCTACCACAGTATGCAGAGCTAAGTTAAGTTAGAAGTGTTTTTTTTTTTGAAGAGTAGAAAAGAGATAGAAGTCAAAACTGATCGGTAAGGTGTTGACGGATGAGATGCGTTTTCAGACGATTCTTAAAGATGGCTA
Source organism: Triplophysa siluroides (assembly GCA_006030095.1). NCBI lineage: Eukaryota > Metazoa > Chordata > Actinopteri > Cypriniformes > Nemacheilidae > Triplophysa > Triplophysa siluroides. The sequence goes on from VCII01000361.1 coordinate 14,716, forward strand.
CAGAATCTGCAGATCTTGTTGCCGCGGGCAGATCGTTCCACATAAGTGGAACCGATCCAGAGAAGGTTTGTGAGATCGATTTTTTACCTTTTTGGCATGGCACCACAAGACGTCCTTCGTTTGCAGAGCGCAGAGATCTGGTGGGTACATACGTCTGCATTAGCGAAAGAAGATAAGGGGAGCCGAACCAGTGTGGACTTGTAGGCCAGGAGGAGGGATTTTAATTTAATGCGAGCCGCAATAGGGAGCCAATGTAACTTTATGAAGAGAGGAGTGACGTGTGCTCTCTTCGGTTCATTGAAGACCACTCTTGCCACTGCATTCTGGATCATCTGTAGAGGTTTGGTTGTGCAAGCAGGGAGTCCAGCCATTAGCGCATTGCAGTAGTCCAGTCTGGACAGAACAAGGGCCTGGACTAGGACTTGCGTAGCAAGCTCTGATAGGAAGGGTCGAATTTTTCTAATATTGTAGAGGATGAATCTACAGGACCGCGCGGTGCTGGCAACCTGATCTGTGAAGTTAAGCTGATCATCGATCACCACTCCCAGGTTTCTGGCCTTTCTGGAGGGTGAGATGGTTGATGAGCCCAGTTGAATAGACAAGTTGTGATGAGTCTTTGTGTCAGCCGGGATTACAAGCAGTTCTGTTTTTGCAAGGTTCAGCTGCAGGTGATGGTCCTTCATCCAGAGCGAGATGTCAGCTAGGCATGCTGAAATGCATGCAGAAACTGTCGGATCGTTTGGCTGAAAAGACAGGTGGAGTTGTGTGTCATCCGCGTAGCAGTGATAGGAAAAGCCATGTTTCCGAATGACAGAGCCTAGGGATGTCATGTATACAGAAAATAGCAACGGACCAAGCACTTAGCCCTGAGGCACCCCTGTGTCAAGATGTTGGGACTCGGAGACCTTGGCTCTCCACGATACTCTAAATGACCTACCTGAGAGGTAACCATTCTAGGACCACTCCGGAGACACCATAGCCCTTGAGGGTCGACAGGATGTGATGGTTGACAGTGTCAAAGGCGGCAGATAGATCCAGCAGGATAAGAACTGATGAGTTTGAGGTAGCTCTTTCCAGTCTCAGTGCTTCAATGACAGAGAGCAGCGCTGTCTCAGTGGAATGACCGCTCTTGAAACCAGACTGGTTGCTGTCCATGAGGTTGTTCTGGGTGAGATAGGATGAGAGCTCTTTACATACAACACGTTCAATACAACAAGAGTTTTAGCAATGAATGGGAGGAGAGATACCGGTCTGTAGTTTTCTAACAGTGCAGGATAAAGAGTGGGTTTCTTCAGTAGTGGTGTAATACGCGCCTCTTTGAAGACTGCAGGAAATGTACCAGTGGTAAGAGACGAGTTGATTATGTGGGTCAGAGTGGGAACAACCGATGGAGAGATGGCCTGGAGGAGATGAGTGGGGGATGGGTCTAGTGGGGAGTAGTCGGGTGGTTAGAAGAAAAAGTCGAGAAAGAGAAAGACAGTGAGCATGTGCTAGGGTCGGGCGTGATCAAGAGGCAGTGGCGCAGAGAATTGACTGCTGATGGTGGTCGTTTTCTTAACAAAGAAAGCTGCAAAATCATCAGCTGTTAGTTCAGATGGAGGTGAGGGGGCAGGTTTTCGCAGAGGAGACATCAGCGGAGAAAGAAGAAAGGAGAGACTGATAGAGCAGAGGTCAGTAGGTTCATTAGATTTGCGCCACTTTCTCTCGGCAGACCTCAGCGTGGCACGATGCTCACGGAGAACATCAGATAACCAGGGGGCAGAAGGGGATGCATGAGATGGCTTACATGTAAGAGGGCATAAGCTGTCTAGGCAGGAGGTTAGTGTGGAGCAAAGAGTGTATGTGGCGCTGTTAGCATCCAAGAGAGATAGCTGGTCAGAGGGAGAGAGCGAGGCAGAGACCGCAGAGGATAAGCGGGAGGGAGAGAGTGATCGTAGGTTGCACCGGAATGTGACCAGTGGAGAAGGCTGTTTAGTGTCTGGAGAGGTTAGGTCGAGATCAAGAGTGATTAGGAAATGATCCTACATGTGCAGCGGGGTGACCAGTAGCGTGTGTAGATAAGATCAAGTTGGTTACAAGATTTATGGGTTGCTGAAGTGGACACTCGCTTGAGGTCAAACGACGCAGTCAGGTTGTTGAAGTCGGCAGCCTGCGGTTTTTCAAGGTGGATATTGAAGTCTCCAAGTACCACCAGAGGAGTACCATCCTCGGGGAAGGATGACAGAAGCGCATCAAACTCCTCCAAAAAAAGTCCAAGCTGACCTGGGGGACGATAGATGACTGCAACATGAGTTTTAACGGGGTAGATGACAGTAATGGCATGAGACTCGAATGAGATGTTGTCACATGAGGGTGGCAACTGTTTGAATTTCCAGTCGTTAGGAATAAGTAGACCGGTTCCTCCACCCTTCCCTGAGATGCGTGGCCTGTGGGAGAATGTGTAATTATTGGAGAGGGTGTGGCAGTGTTCTCTGGTTTGATACAGGTTTCAGTAAGTGCTAAAAGAGAAAGACCAAAATGTTTTAGCAATAGCTGTGATGAAATCTGCTTTGTTAAAAGCAGATTGGCAGTTCCATAAACCAATGGTAAGTGTGATTGAGGTGGTTTTGGATGTTGAAAGAGTGCACAGATTATTAGCATTAGCCTTGCGTGGCCTTCTACGTGATACCGGTGATTTACGAGTTGTGTGACAGTAGGGATTTGAAAACACAGTGAAAAACGGGGAATAAGGAATTTACAAGACAATAAAGAGAAGAGAATAAATAAAGTGCAATAGTCAAAGTGCAAAGCCGTAATACTCAAGTGCCTTGTCGGTGTCCTTGCTCGGTGGAGTCGCACAGGTAGAGTCGATGGTCTTTACTCTCTTCGGTCTTCACGCAACCGCTGCACGCGGTGGGTAATCCCACTTAAATACCCTTCTGAATCACGCAATTGAATTCAGCAGGACACACCTTCCAATATCTCCCAATCACACGCGAACCAAACGCAACTCACAGCACGCGACAAAGCGGTTGTAAACAAGCAACGAAACTGCGCTAGACTCAAAAAGACACAATTAATCAATTACACTTACGAATTTCAGTTGATTCTTAAGCTGCAACAAACTCCTTCTCCCACAGAACACATGTCTGGTTTATTATCTTGGTGGGGACAGTCAATAGGCGTAATGATTTTTATACTGTACAAACTACATTTTATCCCCTAACCCTTAACCTAAATATAATTTTTTTTAAATGTTGTTTTGTATGATTTATACCTTTTTTGCCCGTGGGGACCTCAATTTTGGTCCCCACGGTGAAATGACCCAAATAAGATGGTGTCTATTCAGGTTTAGGTCCCCAACGGGATATAAAACCAAGGCCACACACACAGATTGATATAGTGATTGTTGTTTTGTTGTGTTATAAATGTCTCTTCTTGTGTTCAGATGTCTGTGATCTCACAGTGGATCCAAACACGGGAAACACACCTTATACTGTCTGAAGAGAACAGAAAGATCACAGGTGTGAGAGAGCGTCAGTCATATCCTGATCATCCAGACAGATTTGATCGTCCTCAGGTTTTGTGTGGAGCGAGACTGACTGGCCGCTGTTACTGGCAGGCTGACTGGAGTGGATCAGATGTCCTATCAGTGTCATATGAAAGCATCAAAAGGAAAGGAAGGAGTCATGACAGTTTGTTTGGATACAATGATAAATCATGGAGTCTGGACTGCTCTGATAACAGATTCACTGCATGGCACAATAAGAATAAAACAGTCATTGATGTCTCTTCAGGTGTGTGTAAGAGAGTAGGAGTGTATGTGGACCAGTCGGCCGGCACTCTGTCCTTCTACAGCGTCTCTGACACACACACAACTCACACACTTACACACATACAACACAACATTCACTGAGCCTCTCTGTGCTGGATTTAGAGTGTATGGTTATAATTCCTCAGTGTCTCTGTGTGACATTAACAGCATCTATAAAGAGCCTTCTGTTAAAAAGAAGAGAGATACACACATAACCAGGTGAGTTATTACACTTGAATACTGTCAAATCTTTCTGTTATGGTTGTTTTTATGTGGACATTATGCTTTTCTTTCTCTCTGACACACAATAACTGCCATTAATGAGTAAATATAAAGATCCTAAGTTTTTTCCTAACAGCCGTTGAACTGTATGTAAATGTTTGTTACATCAGACTCTTAGTCACTAGTTTGATTCCATCAAAAGCAAGAGTCCATGTGCGAATGGACAGTTGGTTGTTTTTATGTCACTGATTTGAAAATTCTCATGAACAAGAGCAAATTAATCTCGTTAAAAATGTGACCATGATATAATGCATTGGAGCAGTTAAAGTCTCACTTTTTCACTATTTCATAATTCATATAAATTCATCTGCCCCATTGTGTCCGTTTAGGAAATGATGATCGCTCTCTCAAAGATGCTGTGAAAGCCCTCAGCATAAAAGACGAAGGAACATATGAAGAGCCGTGCAGTTGACCCGATTTCATGCTAAAATTGTCCACCCATCATTCTCTCTAAAAACATTAATTATAAGTTGCATAATGCCATGGGATGCACACTGTGATCTTCTTATGTACATGTCTCATAAAAATCCTCTCATTCTACATGTCTACTTTTTTCTATTTGATGATCATTAAAAGAATGCTGTTGTAACCAGTGTTTCACTATCAGTATAATAGGATGCAAGGTAATGGACCAGAATGCTAGGTTCACTACTGAGGGCAACAGTGAGATACCAACAACAAAGTAGACAGACCAGGAAAATACTTTCACCCAGAAGGTTTTAATTTACTTAGGATATTTGAATGAACGTAAATGTGTAATGTGAACATGAAATTAAATGAAATAATGGCAAGTTATCTCTTCCTCCTATTTCCCTTTTTTATGTTTTGAGCTCCTTTGTAGTTTATTTGATCTGCTTTCGATATTAACTTTTGTTTGATGCCTAATTAATTTTTTGAAACTTTTGGTCGTTTTATTTCCTTGGTTGAATTAGAACCTTTAACCCACACAAAGAATACAGTTTTCAATAAACAGCTCACTTCAAGAAAAATTACAATAGAACTGAAAATAATACAAAACAAATCAGAAGACTCTTATTGTAGTGTATGCAGATGTCTGTAGCGTAAACGTTCAGGATTACTGCAATCAGTTCTGTGTAATGTCGGAGTAATGAATGGGAAATACCGATAAGGTTGAGTAAATTTCACTGTGAAAGCAGATAAAGCACTTTTCACTCAACGAGTCGGGAATTCCCTTCTATCAGTCTCTTTTAGGGTTCTCAAAACTGGGAGGCTCGCCATCTCAGGATCACAAGTCTATTCCAGACTTCCAAAAAACCCTGACCAAATCCGGGGGATTTTAACACAATAAATCAACCGCATCAGAATTCTACAGGTCCCACAATCGGCTCTCATCCACTTCAATGTCATGGATCACCGCACTTTATATCCGTTTTGATAACACCAGCGATCTGCAAAGCGTGTGCTCTCCATGCGATTATCTCGTCTCATCTCTATGACGTCATGCGTATAGCGTCCGTCATATAACGTAATAAAAAGTTGTGTTTATTTATTTTAACCTTTTTTTATTCTTAGCATAGCAGGACACTTTGGTAACGCATTATATTACTTCTTTTAATATTTTACATATATAATGTAACAATATAATTGTTGCAAATTACATTTATTTATTTTTCTGATCGGCTCAATTTTAACATGTGTTACACTGTGGAGAAAGAAAATAATATCAAGCCATCCAATCGAGCATCCCAGACCTGACAGGCCATTACGGATGGAAACATCACACTTTCTTAAAGTTCCTGGTGCCTCTGTCCATCCTAAAGAAGGGATCACACTCAAAAGAGACATCATGCCAAATTTCTCTCATCAGAGACAAGGACCAAAACACTGTCTGGACTGCAGTAATTGAGAAAGATGAACTTGATCAGATCAATCCAAACAAAGATGAGCTGAGACTGCTTCTGAAGAGTGATGAGGATAAAGCAGCATTTTTTGATAAACATTATTCAGATCTCATTCAGAGGGCTACAAATGTAAAGATCATTGCAGATCAACTGCTTCAGCGGAAAATAATTCACCAGGAACAATATTCACAAATCACACATAAAACATTAACCGGTGTGGACAGTATGAGAAATCTCTGTTCAGACATTAGCCGCAGCAACAGTGTCACTGAGAAAGCCACATTAATCACAATTCTTCAAAATGAGAAGCTTTACCCCTTCAGATCATCTGTCTGATTCTACAAGATTTTTCTGCCGATTATACAGGTAAAATACTTATTATATAAAATGCCAGAAAATATATGAATCTGGATCTTGTTCTTAAAACTACAAGCACTCATCTCTGGGAAATCCAACTATATTTGGTAAACTCTGCAGTCACACAGAGCGGATATCTCGTAGCTCTTGCTTTGATCTGCTCGTCCCCACGGCGATCTCCTGCTATAGTCGGTTAAAAAATTAGGATCTACGTGATGTTTCCATGGAGCTTCTTGATCTGGATGATTTTAATAATCCATAATTTAATAATCTTCACATTGTTTCATAATGTCTTATAATTCATTTACATCTTCTAGTTTACACAGTAACAAGTATGACTTGGCTTGGAATAAAATAAATACAAATGTGTGGAACTTAAATGCTTGCTTAAAAAATATAAGTGCCTTTAATTTAGTTTGATTTTAAATTTTTTCTTTCAAAAAAATTCATTTAACTGTACTTACAAGTGTAAATTACATGTGTGTATTGGCACTGCTCGTGCGCAGTTACACAGTTTAACCTGTAGGTGGAGTCCATCAGAATACTATTACTGACGTGTGGTAGCCTATGTTGATGCTTTTCTAGCATATTTTTTATTACTGAATTGCTCAATTTACATTGTTCAACGACATAAAAGTCATGTCAAGTGAGAATATAAAAAAAAATAGTGGAGAAATGTTGAACTATGATTAGCAAACTAGCAACTGCTAATTTTTTTGATTATTGTAGATGAGTTAATGTTGTTATGGGTGTAATATAGACTATTATGGAGATTAAAACATGAATTCCACAACTAGTGATTTGCATTGGTAAGGTAAATTTGGTCTGTTGTAAATGTTTGATTTATAAATAGATTTTAGTAGTACTCCATACTCTATGGATTATGTAGACTAATTTTCATTTGCAGACGTTGGGTTCTGTAACAAGTGGAAGTACAGTATACATAGTAAGTATTGTGTGTTGCATACTGGCATAAAATATAACATCTACCAGAACCACTTAAAAGTTTTGTCAGTTGGATTAAATGTGTATTTAAGAAAAATGGATTTGCGGAGACGCAGGCTCCCCGTGACCCGAGGTAGTTCGGACAAGCGGTAGAAAATGGAATGGAATGGAATGGAATGGATTTGCGGAGAGACTAAAATTGAAAAGCAGTGCTGTGCCGTCAATATTGGATCCGATAATACTATGCGTCATTATTGCTTTGTTAGGGATCGCTTGATGTGCCCTGAGCCCTATTCGCACGGGATTAGTAATACATGGGGACCTCTAGTCATTGTAATACTTGCAGAGGTTGTCTGTGATCTTAATCCCGTGCGAATCGCCCATATTTGTAATTTCTAAAGTAAAAATGCCCCCACAAATGACCTACCATATTTTGACGAACACTGCAGTCTTGTGATAATATTAGTCCCGTGTGAATCGGCATCTCTGTGATTTGGTGGGCTCATATATCATTTTTCAAGGTTTTTTCTACCGTTTGCAAATAAGGGAGGCTGTTTTGAAGTGTTTTGGTATTATTTCGGGTGCTGGGTCATATTCATAAATTACCGGGAGTCTCCCGTTTGTTTATTTATCATGGAAACTCGGATATCATTAAACACCACACAACTATAGGCTATACAAACTATACACAAAGCCTTGCCATCACATCCAGAAAATAGGTCAGTAAATTTAAGTAAAATCACAGGATTAATTTATCCCGTGCGAACGCGCCACATGAAATACAGATGTGGGGAGGTCATTTATAAATCACACGAGGTCCCCAGATAAAACTAATCCTGTGCGAATAGGGTGAATGTGTAACCTAACATTATGTGTCTAACCAAATTCACAGAAGGCTCCAACTTAAAGTTTACTACGCAAACTGCTATCCAATCATAGCAGTGGGGGGTTTACTTCCAAGTAAACCAATCGTTTGTCAAGCCGGCCTCAAAACCCGGGCAGAAAATAGCCTATTACTTATTGATTTTGATGTTTTTGAATGCAAAAACCACGCAAACGTAGACCTCATACAACAATATAAAGCAATAAACAAGCCAGTTCATCACACCTTTAAGATGATCAAAAAACAGTTATTTTAGTACATTTAGAGGAATGGGCAATGTCCAAGAACTTTGCCTTGGTCACAATTTGCCTTGGTCACAATGTCCTTTTTGCTCTATTGACTTCCATTCATATGCAAAATGCAAATGCGGCAGACCGGAAATGGATGCTTCTGTGGAAAAGGTTTGTATATTTCTGCGTTCCAAAGTTCAAGTTTGGTGAATATCTGAACTGCGAGGAAATTGGATCTGAATGAAAGAATTGAATCCTGCCAAAGGAGTTAAACTCTTTTGCTTGATTTAACAAAGTTGAGATGTTAAAAGATCACCTGAAAATACAGCTTTTGGAATCAACATTTATACCATAATTTTCAAGAGGTGTATCTTGTATTACACCAATCAGATCTCTTGGATTTATCTTCACTTTTTTTCGTTAGCCAATCCCTTATCTCTGCCACAGTTACTATGCAGAGTGGTTAATTTTCAACTGTAGCAAACCGCCTTGTCATGTTTTTGTGTAACATGGTGCGCCTGGTGGCCTTTAGAATAAAAACATGTTTTTCTGTATTATGGTGTGCCTAAATCTACCTGGTCTTCACAAACATAGAGTGAAACTGTTGGTTTCGCCTGGGCCTTACGTTATACTTACGTTGTAAACGCAAGGTTGTGGGTTCGAGCCCAGGGGATTGTAAATACCTGTGAAAAATGTATAGGATAAAGCAATGTAAGTCGCTTTTTATTGCGCTTCAGTAAATGAACATTGCTTTAACTAGCATCCTGTGGTGTCCACACAAAATCCATACCTTGTAGGTACTGGCTACTTTTCCCACTTGGTCCACGTAATCCAAAAAGCCTGTTTAAATTCATGAAACACGACCCAAAACGGTCAAAAAAACGATGTGCTTCCCTACTCCAGTACACACCTATGTCCCATTATCCCATCACCCTTATATATGTGGGAATGCCTATTTATATGCCACCCAATGGACAAATATATAAGTACAACAAAATATGGTTACAACACGGGGCAAAGACATAAACATGTCATGTATATCGCTCCATCATGGAAAAACACTAAAGATCCCCTAGCGTACTTACCTGCGAGTATTGAACTCATAAATCATACTATTTTTCTGTAGTAATATAACGTGTGAAGTATAAAACCTGAAGTAATATAACGTGTTGACACAAGCTGCCAGTGCAGACCGTTATTGTCACGTGTTGACTTTAAACTAAAGCAAAACTCAAAGTATAAATCAAAAACATAACTTTAATAATAAGCAGGGACCGAGGATTTGACACACTGACATTAACAATACTAGACAAAGAACAGAGGGAGACACAGGGCTTAAATACAATGGAACACACTCAGGGAAAACAGAATCAGGTGTGAGACTAATTAACAATGAGACACAAGTGAAAACTAATTAACTAATAAAGAAACAAACCAGGGGAGTAAAAAACCTAACAGAACATAACATAACTGTGACAGTTATGTGTAACGTGTAAGATTTTTACATGAACAGGAAGTAATCTTAACCTTACTGTCGGTTTCTAGAAGGTATTCTTTTAGAGTGCATTCATGCTGTTAAACAAGTTTCAGTAGTTCATTAGAAAAACTCAACCCCATTTCCAAAGCATTCACATCTTAGATCTTCCCTTGAACAGAGGTGCAGAAGAGCTATCGGCATTATTCAGGGTAAGTTTTAAAATAAGATCATACAATGACTTGAATAATATAAATGTGTCATTATTCTGTGTTCATCTTTCTGCTGTGAAAGTTACATTCCAATTTACTTCTAAAGTGCTTTTCACAATTTTGCATCGCTGAAAAGCAATTTTACAGCAAGAAGATGTTAACACAAATAGTAGTGACAACACAAAAACATGAGTTGAGAAAAATAAAGAAGAGTCCTCATAGAGTTAATGAATTCTAGAAAAACATCTCTTGAGAGCGCTTAATAGTTGATTTATAATTACATTTTAAAACTGCACCTAAACTATGGAACAGTCTTCTAACCTCTATCTGAATTCTTAAATGTATTTCTCTTATTATTGTGATTTCTTGTATTATTGTACAGCACATCAGTGAACTGTTGTTGTTTGTGCTTCATATATGTGTAAAAGTCTAAAAATCTAATTATGAGATAACAAGAATCTAAGTATCAGTATTTGACCTGGCCTTATTCAGTCAATGTTTAAGAAATCAAGATGTTATTTTACACAATATTCTTTACATTGTGTAGGACATAGCTGGGTTTTCATATAGATCACCACATCAAAGCACATCTGTATATCAATGTGACAGTAACACATTACCGTGTCTATACCAGATGCAATGCACAATGTTTAAAATCATTACTGATGTAGAATTAATTGTAGCTTTGTTTATCTCGCCTGGTGTAGACAAAAACTCTAAACAACATGGAAATTCCACCTACCTTGCGTTCTACAAGTCATCTGAAGAATGTAATCTGAACACATACCATACAGCTTTTGTTCTGACGAAATGAAATAAAGACAAGGTATGTCACGGGAACGTTTTAGATTACAGCCCACAATGTACTGCATGAGTAAACAGAATTTACAGTGTAACTAGTTGTAAAAAATACAACAATAATGCAAAGTTTGGGGAATAAAGGGGTAAAAGTCAGGATGTAAAATGTAAAAAAAGCCTTTATTTTGAAACTAAAGGGTGAAAAAGTTATCATTTACATAGACTACATTGTACCCAAGCTACTGCAGTTTACATGCAGTTGTCTCACAGAAAGTAATAAAACATGGGGACGAACGTGTGTTTTTTTCTTTTTTCGATTAACATAAAACTTATGAGTCTTGAAAAGTAATTTTTGGGAACCTCTGCTGTATGGAAGGTCATGGATTGGGTTCAATTACTTTTAAATCCTTAAAACAAGGCTGATTTGGCGAAGTGGCGCAACCAGCAGCCCTTGAAAATCTTCTACCCTGATCTTGCACAGAGGCTGTTCCTGGAGGCTCACTGGGGGGACCTTCCGCTTGTCCAATGGCCAGCTGAGCGCTAGGGCACCCGCACCAAAGAGACCTCACACAGTGACTAACAAAGCCAAATGGGTGGTGTCCATTGAGGCAATAGGTCCACCTACCCCAACCGCTCCCAACGCTGGACTGCATGGAGATGGAGCCGCCCTTCTCCACAGAGCGTAACCTGTCTAGAGCTAGGTAATCTGGACCAGGTCGCCCGAGAAGTGAGTGGCACGTAGGGATTTGACCACCTGCTGACTCCTGTGGAGGAGGCATCAGGCAAGTGTGACATTTGTCGTGAGTGTATGCCACCCTGGCCTACCCAAACAGGTAGATGTATGCCACGACAGCTGTACTTTCCAAGCGGACCAATCTCATCTCGAAATGGATAACAGAATGCCTCAAACCTGGGCGGGCGTCCTACGGACTGGATAGTGTAACCGAGACGGATCGTCCTCACTAGCCAACGCGATGGGTTGGGGAACGCTAAGCAGGCCCCCAAACTTTGCGTCAAAAGAATTGAGGATTGATTTGCCTCACCGACCCCGCTAAAGATTCATGGATATTTTTTCATGATGTCTTACCCTGATGTCACCGAATTTGCCTCAACCATTAGTATCAAGCCGAAGTCCGACCTGCAGCTTTTCAGCTGTTTAGAGTCGACACTTGTACATGTGCTATAAGAACACACACAACTTCCATGTCCAAAATTGTGTTCATTGGGAAGGGTAAAAAAAAAACATGAATACATCACCTTTAAAACACTAAGTATGGCACTGACATGTTCTTAGCCCAACTGATGCTTGGTTATCATCGCCAGTCTCTTCCAAGTTGACTCCAAACAAAACATTGAAATATTAATAAATAAACCTAAATACATGTTACACCAGATTCTGTTCACCGGATGTATGTAAATGTGTATTTTCAACATTAAAGAAGATTCCCATAAATTACATAAGCATAAAACATAAAACATATGCATATTATAAAATAATAATTGAAGAACCATATATTATCTGGAGCTCACCTGTGTGTTAGTCAGCAGGTAGCTCAGCAGGACTGTTGAGTCAGGACTTTGAGGAAAGACAAACAACTAATAGTTGTAAAAAACTCAAAGAGGTGGGAATAAGAGGGTTCTTCAGAAAGATTGATTCTATATAGAACTTTTTTTACAGTGTACAAAAGTGATTTGTGAGGGCACACATTTTAACTATTGCCTCAGACAGATTTAACTATGTGACACTCTAAATGTTTTGGTCACCAGTTTGTATGTGCTGTGTTTTAGTGAGGTTCAAGGTAACAAATTAGTTTCTCCCTTAATAAATACAAAGTGGGCAATAGTCATTAATTTAATAATTTCGGTGCTGCACTCATCATTCTACTCACAATTGATATCATAAGTTGTAGTCGGGTTATGGTGTTTGGGTCAGATGTAGACTGAGAAGCCATGTGTAAACATAGACACAACTCCACTTTACTACAGTATTTGCATTACATCATCAAATCACACCTCAATCAACCTCAATTGCAAACAGTCCACATGATGCTTACTGTAATTTTGATAACCATTTGTCTTGTCGTCCTTCAGAAGGGGATCAGTGCTGGTGGATGATGGCGTCTGTTAAAGAGCTTCTCGTGAACTCACTGAGAGAACTGAAAAAAGATCAACTCAAAGAGTTTAAGTGCCACCTGAAGGATCCCGATGGTATTTCACCTTCAGAACTGGAGGAAGCTGATGTCTTAGAGACAGTAGAGAAGATGGTGGAGCGTTATAAACAAGAAGCTGTGAAGATCACACTGGACATCCTGAGAAAGATGGACCAGAACCAGGTGGCTGACAAGCTTGTGAACAAACATAAAGAAGGTAAAGCAAAGAGTTTCATCTCATGTTAAAGTTTATGTTGATTGTTATGAAAGTAGGGTAACCATACTTGCCATTTTTCCCGGACATATGCCTGGCCAGGATTGTGCTCATTTCAGTTAAAAAACATTATAAAATTAACAGTTATTCATTTTAAGACGTAATCGGTGTAGCTTCATTCTTACCTTGACATTTAACGGCTGCTTTTCTAAAATAAAACGTGAAATAATAAACCTTGTTGCGTATGCGCCCAACAAATGCAACCTCCGGAGGACGCAGCTTGAGCATTGAGACGCAGTTTATATAGAAATCCTGGCCAGGACTTGTCCTGGAAAAACTGCATGTACATGGTCACCCTAGATTAAAGTGAGTTTAGCAACAGACTGAGAACTTCTTAAAACTATATATTGGATGGTAATTCATTGCATCAGTCTGAAAAATGTTTCAAATGATCTCTACATCCTGGAGAAATGAGACTGATGGAGCAGAACAATATTTTTCTGTCCCATCTTCAGTCCACACAACTGGTTTCAGTAAAGAATTACAGTAAAGAATGACGACCATCAGATGGCCCCGATCTGGATTAAAGACACACATGAGCCACAACTGACCCAAATCTCAGCCGAGAAAAAACGTATAACTGGACCAAAACAGAACTGAAATTAATTATCTTTCAGCAATAGTATATTCACTCAAAACTCGTGATAAGGAATCAATTTCATGAAGAAATAACTGTACCATCATTCATTTGACTAATAAGATCAAAGAAATGACTGTGAGGTTGAAGCATTAATAAATTGTCAGACAAGCCATTAATGAGATGGATATTTATGTGAATTTAATATTTCTCCACTTCACGACACTCAAACACATCACACAAGTTAAGATAAGTAGGCTATTTTGGAATAATATGTGCACATAAAAGCCTTTTAAATGAAAACTACAGATGCTTGCTCTTTTTACGCTGCAAAAAATGACTTTCTTACTCAGTCTTTTTTTCTTGTTTTCCAGTAAAAATGTCTTAACATTCTTGAATCAAGAAGCATTTTCTTGATGAGCAAACTGACCTAAGAAAATAAGTCTTGTTTTTAGTAAAAAAATATGACGTTTCAGTAAATCTGTACTTAAAACAAGCAAAATAATCTGCCAATGGGGTAAGAAAAATACTCTTGAATTGAGTGACTAAGAAAAGGGTCGACTTTAATTCAAGATTATTATTCTTACCCCCTTGGCAGATTTTTTTGCTTGTTTTAAGTCAAACCTGTTCTGCTTCAGTTATGGGTAATCGCTTGGCTGAGATTTCTGACAATAGGCCTATCTTAAGCTCATCACTATAATAATGATTTCAAATGAATCTAGTATTTTCAATAAAACATGAAATACAGCAAATCTCTGTTAATTTACGGCAAGAACATTTGTATATGACAACTTGGTATTTCAGCTTCTAAACTATGGAGATGTCTTAGATATGGTAAATACTGAGAGAACTGAAAAAAGTTGAACTTAAAGAGTTTCAGTGGCACCTGAGGGATCTTGATGGTATTTCATCCTCAGAACTGGAGAATGCAGATGTCTTGGATACAGTAGATAATATTGTGGAGCATTATGGAGCAGAAGAAGCTGTTAAGATTACACGGGACAACCCAATGAAGATCCAGCTGGCTGAAGAGCAAGAGAACAAACACAGAAAAGGTAAAGCAAAGACCAAAAATACAAAGGATTGAGGTCCCAGGATGCTATACTCTAATTACTGGATTGTGACATTAAATATTGGAATAAAAGTTGAATGTCAGTTTTTTGTCAAAATTGGGTTTTGTTAAATTATTGTTCTTAAACATCATGTCTAACATCTCTGAAAATATCTTGGCAAAACTCACTTGTTTATTGCGGAAAATAGCGATTTATGGTGGCAAGCTGATGTTTAAGGACATGCCTGTCGGAGTTATACTGGTGGGCAGCTGCAACTCCGGAAAACAATCGCGTAGTATGCAAGGGGTGATCAAAAGTTCAGACACTATGTCCATGATAAAACCAGAAAACTTACTTCACTACTTAATAGTCTCCTTGTGTAGTGATGCAGTGCTCGGCGCTCCTTAAAAGCTCTCGTTTTGTAATCAGAAGAATCAGAAGGAGCTTTAATACCAAGTATGTTTAAGGAATTTGACTTGGCGACAGGAGCTAAGTGCAGAAGAAAGTCTCCACATGGTGCAAGCATAGATGAAAGAGATGGAATATACATTAGGATTAAAATGAAATAATAGCAATAATGCACTATAAACAAAAGTAAATATAGACAAAAAACAACATATACTTGTTTAAATGAGTTTAAATGTGTAGATGTGTTATTTACAGGTTTACCGTATTGTTTCTTACAGTGTACAGTTTCCAGATGCTATGTGCAATGTGATGGACAGTGTGTAGTAAGAGCTTTTAATCGTTCAGGCTGAGTATAGCCTGCGGGAAAAACCTGTTCTTGCTGGTCAGTGCTCTGTAGCGCCGGCCAGATGGCAACAGTTGGAAGAGGGAGTGAGCTGGGTGAGTGGGGTTTCTTAGCCCTTTTTCTCACTCTGGAGGTGTAGAGATCTCAGAGGTTGGGGAGGGGGCACCAATAATCCTCTCAGAAGTCCTGACTGTCCATTGTAGTCTGAACCAAACCAGACATTTATGGATGAGAACAGGTAGAACTGTAGGATCAGCTGCTGTGGCATGATGAATTTCCTCAGATGGTTGAAGGAAGTACAACCTATGCTGGGCTTCTTTACCGATGGAGTCCATTTGAGTGTCCACGATCATCTCCAGTGTTTTGAGCGTGTTGAGCTCCAGGTTGTTGTGATTGCACCAGACAGCCAGCTCTGCAACTTCCTGTCTGTAAGCAGACTCGTCTCCATTGTGGATGAGGCCGATGATGGAAGTGTCATTTGCAAATTTTAGGAGCTTGACAGGGCAGTCTTTTGCAGTGCAATCGTTTGAAAACAGTGAGAAGAGCAGTGGGAGAGCACGCAACCCTGAGGGGCACCAGTGCTGATTGTGAGAGTCCTGGATGTGAGTTTACCCAGCTTCACTAGTTGCTGCCTGTCTGTTAGGGAGTTAGTGGTCCGTTGACAGATTGGGGTGGGCACGGGGAGCTGGGTCAGTTTGTCTGAGAGAAGTGTGCCTAGCACCATTTTCACTACTTTCATTTTACTCAAGTCTTTTTTTATAGGGTATTTTTTATAGACTTCAACACTATATTTAAAAAAAAACTTATTACCGCAGTAAAGTGACTTTTACTCGTGATACTTGACTGTAGTGCTTTTATTTTCATCGCCTATTTTTAAACCTGTTTTTCTCAAAATTCCATTCCTGAAAATCATAGCGCTCAGCCGACTTCAGATACATACATGCAAGGTATGAGCGAAATAAAAACAAAAAAGGGCTTGAAACCAGGAATGTGAAAATTCACCATGTGATGGATTTTCCTCGATCGCATAACAAACAAATATTAGACTCCGTTACATGTCAAGCTCTAATATTTAGGAGCTTTAAGGAATTAAACACCAAGAAGCCTTTAATGGTTTACAGTAATGCTGACAGTAATGTAATGTCTTTAATGATCAAGGCTTTAATCTTCTGGTTGTTTTATCTTAAAGGTGCCGCTGCAGTTGACAGTAAAGCTGTTGATGATAGTTACATTGAGTTCAGCAACAGACTGAAGAACGACTTAAAAGAGAAATATGAGAAAATATTGGATGGTAATTCACACCAGAATACATACTTGAGTGATATTTACACTGATCTCTATATAGTGAAGAATCAGACGGGTGGAGTAGTGAATCAACATGAAGTGAGACGGATTGAATTAAACAGAACTGCTGCTGAGGACACGTCAGTCAGGTGTAATGACATATTTAAAGTCCACCGTGATACAGGTCGACAAAACAGAAAAGTGCTGACGATAGGCATCGCAGGTGTGGGCAAAACTGTCTCTGTCAGTAAATTCATCCTTGACTGGGCTGAAGGAAAAGAAAATCAGGAAATCCTCTTTATTTTTCCTCTGCCCTTCCGTCAACTGAATCTGATTCAAAAGAACCACAGTCTCATGGAGCTGATTAATAAAAACTTCTTTAGTTCTAATAAACAACTGTCATTACTGCCTAAAGAAAAAGGTCAAGTGATGTTCATCTTTGATGGTCTGGACGAGTGTCGCTTCTCTTTGAGCTTTGAGAAGAGCGAGAGATTGACAGATGTTCATGAGAAAACGACAGTGGATGTGATAGTCACAAACCTGATCGAGAGAAATCTGCTTCCAGCCTCTCTCATCTGGATCACCTCCAGACCAGCAGCAGCCCATCTGATACCTCGACGCCACACTGACCAGGTGACAGAGATACGAGGATTCAACGATGAGCAGAAGGAGAAATACTTCATTAAAAACAGCAGACCTGACATGTCGGAGAGAATCATCTCACACATCAAGAGATCCAGAAATCTGCACATCATGTGTCATATTCCCATCTTCTGCTGGATCTGTCTCAGTGTTCTCCAGCCTCTGATGACTCAAGAGGATCAGGACAAAACTCCCACAACACTCACAGGGATGTACATCTACTTCTTACTCTCTCAGATGGAACAGATGAAAGCAAAAAAACAAAGTGACAGTCATCCTCAGTCTTTTGAAGATGTTGTTCTGAAGCTCGGGGAACTGGCTTTCAAACAGCTTCAGAAAGGAAATCTGATTTTCTATAAAGAAGATCTTGAGGAATGTGGGCTGGATGTCCGTGAAGGTTTGGTTTTCTCTGGGCTATGCACTCAGATTTCTGAAAAGCCAGTTTCTGGGAGGAAGGTCTACAGTTTTGTACATAACAGTGTTCAGGAATTCCTCGCTGCCCTTTACGTGCTTTTCATTTACAGAAACAAAAAATCAAACCCATTCCGTCTAACACTAGCAGACAAATTCAAAAGGAAATTTAAGAAAAATTCACTGTTTGTCCTTCATAAGACTGCTGTTGAAAATGCTCTTCAGAGCGAGAACGGACATCTGGATCTTCTCCTGCGGTTTTTCTTGGGTCTCTCACTAGAGTCCAATCAGAATGACCTGAAAGATCTTCTGCCGTCACTGAAGATCAAAGCGAAAAACATGAAACAGACAGCTGAATATATCAAACAGAACATTTATAATGAAGAATCATCAGAGAAGAGCATCAATCTCCTCCACTGTCTGAATGAACTGAAAGATGATTCACTGATAACAGAAATCCAGAAGTATCTGAATTCAGGAGGTCTTCCAGCACAAGCTCTCTCCTCTGTTCAGTGGTCTGCTCTGGTGTTTGTGCTGCTGATGTCTGATGAGACTCAAGAGATGTTTGAGATGCAGAAATACAGAAGATCTGATGAAGCTGTGATTCGACTTCTGCCAGTGATCAGAAACACCAGAAGAGCTCTGTAAGATTCATCTCTACATTAATTTACAGTAACACTACACCGACACATCTGAGTAATCTGATCAAATACAACTTTTTATAAAAAAATATTATAGTACTATCCTTTTATTTATTATTTATTTTTTGTCTGTAGATTGGAAGCAGCAGGATCGTTTTTGTCCATGAATCAATTGTATTTAATTAAGTTATCAGAACATATTAACAACCTCAATATAAACACAAGAAAATCTTCAACTGTTGCGTTTAATTCTTATTTGTAAACACATTTGATGCTTTAGATTTACTGCTGGCAGACATCTATTTGATGTATGCATTCACATGTGCAAGACAGATTTTTTGCAGATTGCTCATCTGCAATACGTCTCTGTGACGTTTCCTGTCAGATGTCATATAGACAACTAGAAGATGTCTTTAAGATGTTATGATTCAGAATGTCTGCAAAACTGGTCTTTCTAAGATGTTTATCAGACATTTTCACACGGCAGACATCTTACAGGCGTACATGTGCAATCTGGGATCATTTGTGTGTATTATATGTGACCCTGGACCAAAAAAACAGTCATAAGGGGTTTTTTTTCAATAGAGATGTACACATCTTCTGAAAGCTGAATAAATAAGCTTTCAATTGATGCATGATGGTTTGTTAATATTTGGAAGAGATATAAGTATTTGAAAATATGTAATCTGAGGGTGCAAAAAATGAGAAGAGCATCAATCCCACACGAGAAGGCCCCGAGTCATCTTCTTTACCTTTTTAAAGATACGCTTGTTAAAAATAGACTGAAGATTGAGGTAAACCCACAGACCAACTACTTTCATTTGCCGTACACACCAAACTGTGCAACTGAGATCTGAGAGAAAATTAAACGACAATATTTCTTGAGTGGTGAACAAACACACCCCTGGGGGAAAACAATATAAATGGACCTGCACTCAAAAATAATCTGCTTGATTTGAACTTGTTGAGTCCTACCAGTAAGAAATGCATGGAATCATGTAATGCTATATGGAATGACATCCACACTCTTTTGTTTGGAAAGCATAAGGTGTGGCTTCACAGTATTAAACGCAGAGCTGAGATCAATAAAGAGCAACCTGGCATAAGCCTTGAGATCTTTAAAACATGATGCACCACAGTAAGAGCTGCATTATCAGTGTTTTTAATGTTCCTTTTATTGCAGATGACATATTGTTGAAAACCAGGCAGAAATCTTTCGAGATAACAATGAACTAACCCAGAACAAACAGAGTACCATTAGGTGGCATATAAACAACACAGACAACAACATTGCCAAACTCCTGTGGCAAATAGAATATCCACGAACTAATGAACAGCACTTCCATGTCTCTGTCACTTGTAATTTCCCTCACAGTAATGCAACCACTTCACGGATCCTTGACATAAAGACAAACCCTACCTCCGCAGGATTTTCTTGACCTGACCAGGTCTCCATTCCCCCCAAAGGACACACAAGAGCGCAGACATCCTCCAGTCTTCCATTAGAACAATCACAATCATTGGAAATAGGACCTATATACTTCTTTCTTAATCAGTTATGCAGCTACCAGTTGCCCAGGTCGCCTGCGCCCCCGGAACCAAACAACATTGCCCCCCCCCAATGAAGTCCTTTGCAATGCATATTAATAATGAAGGGAAATAAATGAATGCTCTCTATTGGCTTATCGCTGTAATGACATTATGGAAAGTAGATGAACCTGAAAGAGATGAACCTGTTTCTAGCCATTTTGCTGCATCCATTCACATTATTGGCATCAATATATCCATGCCACTTATGACGGGTTTTGCGGTGCAGGGTCGCAAATATATTTGTTGTCTATTATAGCAGTAAAGGTTTAATTAAAATCTATTGTTTGTTTTGCCTGCACACAGTCTTCAGAACTGTAATCTGACTGCTGAATGTTGTGAGAGTTTGTCTTCATGTCTACAATCATCAAAGTCTCTGAGAGAGCTGGACCTGAGTAACAATGATCTGAAGGATTCAGGAGTGAAGCTGATCTCTGATGCTCTCAAGACTCAAAACTGTCAACTACACACACTGAGGTCAGACACTTTCAGTTAAAATACTTTAAAACAATAAATGATTGTACCCGTCATACAGTAGATGTTCTTTACGAACTCTGGGACAAGTGTAATGTGTGTTGTTAAAACTCCTTTTGTGTAATTTAGTTTTGATTGTGTTTAGATTGTCCGGGTGTAATGTGACTTCAGAGTGTTGTGAAAGTTTGTCTTCATGTCTACAATCATCGACGTCTCTGAGAGACCTGGACCTGAGTAACAATGATCTGAAGGATTCAGGAGTGAAGCTGATCTCTGATGCTCTCAAGACTCACAACTGTCAACTACACACACTGAGGTCAGACATTTTCAGTAAAAGTAGTTTAAAACAATAAATGATTGTACCCGTCATACAGTAGATGTTCTTTACGAACTCTGGGACAAGTAGAATTTGTGTGTCAAAACTACTTTTGTATCATTTTGTTTTGGTTGTGTTTAGATTGTCGAGGTGTAATGTGACTGAAGAGTGTTGTGAAAGTTTGTCTTCATGTCTACAATCATCGACGTCTCTGAGAGAGCTGGACCTGAGTAACAATGATCTGAAGGATTCAGGAGTGAAGCTGATCTCTGATGCTCTCAAGACTCACAACTGTCAACTACACACACTGAGGTCAGACACTTTTACTGAAAATATTTTAAAGGGGTCATATGGCGCGAACACGTGTTTTTCTGTGTCTTTGGTGTGTTATAATTTGCCCATGCATGTATCAGACACGTAAAACTGCAAATATTAAAGTTTCAGAACAAAAGTGTTTTGGAACACTGCTACTCTCCCTTCCGGGTGGCTACAAATCTCTCCCCCACTCACCTTTCGGCAAATCAGATCACACTTCGGTTCTGCTCCTGGCTGCTGATTCTGCTGGACCTATCTGCAGCGTTTGACACTGTCAATCCCCAGATACTGCTAGCAACCCTGTCATCGCTAGGAATCTCAGGCTCTCCCCTCCGCTGGTTCAAAGCCTACCTCTCCTACAGATCCTTCAGGGTGTCATGGAGGGGCTTGCTGTCCACTGCTCACCACATGATCACTGGGGTCCCTCAGGGGTCGGTGCTTGGACCGCTGCTTTTTTCCATCTACACGACATCCTTGGGACCCATCATACAGGCACATGGCTTCTCGTATCACTGTTATGCTGACGACACCCAGATCTACATCTCGTTTAAGCCAGACGATACCACTGTAGCGATGGAGAGATATACGTCTTGCTAAATGGTTGCCAGGGTACTCTGTGGTTGCAAGAGAGTGGCTTGATAGGTGCCAATGATGATACTCAAAGCCACAAGTGAAACAAACCCACCCCCTTATCTCTATGACACTGTGCTGCAACGATTTCCATCTGGGCCATTTATAATGGCAGTACATGGGATTGGTTGTTAGGGTGCTCAAAATGGTTGCTAGGACGTGGCTTGATAGTGTCACAATTATCCTGAAAGACTGCTTTGTTGAGGAATATAAGGCCACCCACTGCCTCTTTGGCACTGATTCAAAGTCATGTTCAATACTAAATCCCTTTTTAATTTACCATAGTAGAAAAAAACAATCTCTGTTTTATGGGCATTCTTCTCAGCATAGTATCTCTATACTTTCGCGCGGCTATATAATTTACACCTGATTTTGAGGTGTCATCTTAGCCTCCACCTCTTGGTGGTAACCACATGTTTGCACGATATCCGAGCTATGTCCTATGAAAGTTAGTCACAATGTTAAGTCTGTTGGATTTTTTTGCAGTCTAAGTGTCAAAATCTTTATTGTATGAAAACTAACAAAGACAAAATCAATGTATGTTGATGTGTGTGTTTGCAGGTTATCAGGTTGTATGGTGACAGATGAAGGTTGTTGTTATTTGGCTTCAGCTCTGAGTTCAAACCCGTCACACCTGAGAGAGCTGGATCTGAGCTACAATCACCCACAACACACTCAGCACGTCAGCTGCTCTCTGATAGACTCAAGGGTTCAAACTACACACTCAAGTATGACAATCAAACATGGGCGTCGGAAGTACAAAAAATGTAGGTCGGTACCCCCATAGAAAAAATGTTAGAGTGTAAAAAGAATGGCAATTTACCCGCAGCTTCGGTGACGTATTGAAAAAGACGTGTGACAAGTAATTTTGATGGTACATTGACACAAGTTAGAATCAGCCTTTTGCCGAACTCGATCCTCATTTTGTCAAAAGCAAACTTAATTTTCACATCACAAATCAGATTGTACAGGCATTTATGTAAATCAAAATAAGAAACTATTTAAAAAATGGAAACAGGTGTTTAATAATAAAGTGTAGGATAAGGTTAGGTGTAGTAGGGAGGTCTTTATTATGCCAGTTAGTTGTATTAATTTAATTATTTGTATAATTACTGTAAACACTTTGTTTACCTTGCTGTGTCGAAATGGAATGGAGTTTAATTCATATGGACTTATATGAGCCAGGTGGAATGGATTTGAGGAAGAAGCAGCATGGAAGTCAAGGCTGTAGCTAAAACACGGATAGTACTTTAATTAAGTAGGCATGTCTTAAGTGGAATAGATTTGACTGACGGCGCTCTGAAAAGTGAACGACATATGTGCTAAATTAGAGACAGTGAAAGTGAGTGGGTCCAATGTACATACAATGTCTCCGACGCCCATGCACTCAAACACTAATACTGAAATACAAATGATTCACACTGACCAGCAAAATGTCACATCATGTTTTTTTGTTTTATGTGTAGTGTGAGTTATGGAGGAGAGAGAAGAATTACAGCAGGACTACGCAAGTGTAAGTCTACACACAAACAGATTCATTTTGTGATTGTTGTTTTGTTGTGGGCTAAATGTCTCTTTTTGTGTTCAGATTCTCAAAATCTCACACTGGATCCAAACACAGCAAACACTGAACTCAAACTGTCTGAAGAGAACAGAGAGATCACATGTGTGGAAGAGCGTCAGTCGTATCCTGATCATCCAGACAGATTTGATGATGTTCCTCAGGTTTTGTGTAGAGAGAGTCTGACTGGACGCTGTTACTGGGAGGCTGAATGGAGCGGATCACATGTTTATATATCAGTGTCATATAAAAGCATCACCAGGAAAGGAGTGAATGATAAGAGTTGGTTTGGATTCAATGATAAATCATGGAGTCTCAAGTGCTCTGATAACAGATTCACTGCACTTCACAATAAGAATAAAACAGTCATTGATGTCTCTTCAGGTGTGTGTAAGAGAGTAGGAGTGTATGTGGACCAGTCGGCCGGCATTCTGTCCTTCTACAGCGTCTCTGACACACACACACTCACACACATATACACATACAACACAACATTCACTGAGACTCTCTATGCTGGATTTTTTGTTGATCTTTACTCCTCAGTGTTTCTGTGAGATTACAAAACAGATGGTTCTGATCTTTGATTCTGGTTGAGTCGTGTTGTAAATAATTTCAGAGACACACACCTGTGAACACATGACATCGGTACTGCTTAAGTCAAGAGGACTATTTTATATCAACATCATTACATTTGAGTTGCTGTGTGTTTATTTGATAAAATCGTGTCATCTATATGAAATAATGGTTTTATAAAAGCAATAAATTGTGGTAATGTTTAGATTACGACCCGCAAAGAACTGCATAAGTAAACTGAATTTACGGTGTAAGTTTTGGAAATTAAAGTGTACCTACGTGTAAGTATAGAGGAACAATATGTTAAGTTGGGGTAATAAAGATATAAAAAAAATAACAGAAATTCATCCGGCAAAGAACTGCGTAGGTAAACCTCAATTTACGGTGCAAGTTTTGGTAAGTATAGTGTACGTGTAGGTATAAGGAAACAATATTTTAAGTTAGGGTATTAAAGGGGCAGTGTCACGTTTTTTCGTCCTCTGTATTCCTTAGCCTGTGTTCATAATTTATAAATTAGCTCCTCACCTGTTTCTGTTTACCTTGATTACGTTTCCCCATGTTTGTTACTTCATTCATTGTCTAGTCTTAAATGTAAATGTTTTACTTACTGTTGAGTTACGCTTTGTTTTGTGTGGTTTCATTGGATCGTGGATTAAACTCTCACATTGGTATCTACTCTTCTGCAGTCCCTGGCAGTCCTGTGACAGAAGACTAGACCTTTAGAAATGGAATGTACTGTATTAATGGCTTCCACTCTGTTCAGCAGTTTCATCTTCCTTAAATTGATGAAGGACAGCAGATGAGTAAAGATGTATACAATCTTCAACGCAGTCACGTAGAAACGAAACTTCTGCTTTGTTTAGAATGATTTTAACTGGCGGAATAGTGTGAAAACAGTCATTTTTCACCATATGACAATGCGATCTAATAATAGTTTCTTGTTTATTGAACTGTAGAACATCAGTCATTTTTACAATTGTGCTGATATTAAGAATCATTGATATTAGGTGTCATTCTATATTTTGCGTCCTTTAAAGACAAAATAAAATGTGACAGCACTTAAAATGGCTATTAATGCAGAACAGATTTGACATTTAGTCATTTGGCAGACGCTTTTATCCAAAGCGACTTACAGATGGGGTAAACAATTGAAGCAATTCGGACAACGCAAGTACAACAAAAAGCAAAAGTGCAATCAATAAAACTGGCTTCATAAAGCCTACCACAGTATACAGTGCTAAGTTAAGTTAGAGGTGTTTTTTCTTTTTGTAGAAAAGAGTAGAAAAGAGATAGAAGTCTTTCCAGTCTGGAAAGAACAAGGGCCTGGACTATGACTTGCGTAGCATGCACTGATAGGAAGGGTCTAATTTTTTGAATATTGTAGAGGATGAATCTACCTGATCTGTGAAGTTAAGCTGATCATCGATCACCACTCCCAGGTTTCTGGCCTTTCTGGAGGGTGTGATGGTTGATGAGCCCAGTTGAATAGAGAAGTTGTGATGAGTCTTTGTGTCAGCCGGGATTACAAGCAGTTCTGTTTTTGCAAGGTTCAGCTGCAGGTGATGGTCCATCATCCAGGGCGAGATGTCGGCTAGGCATGCTGAAATGCGTGCAGAAACTGTCGGATCGTCTGGCTGAAAAGACAGGTGGAGTTGTGTATCATCCGCGTAGCAGTGATAGGAAAAGCCATGTTTCCGAATGACAGAGCCTAGGGATGTCATGTATACAGAAAATAGCAACGGACCAAGCACTGAGCCCTGAGGCACTGTGTCAAGATGTTGGGACTCGGAGACCTCACCTCTCCACGATACTCTAAATGACCTACCTGAGAGGTAACCATTCTAGGACCACTCCGGAGACACCCATAGCCTTGAGGGTCGACAGGAGGATGTGATGGTTGACAGTGTCAAAGGCAGCAGATAGATCCAGCAGGATAAGAACTGATGAATTTGAGGTAGCTCTTTCCAGTCTCAGTGCTTCAATGACAGAGAGCAGCGCTGTCTCAGTGGAATGACCGCTCTTGAAACCACACTGGTTGCTGTCCAGGAGGTTGTTCTGGGTGAGATAGGATGAGAGCTGGTTACATACAACACGTTCAAGAGTTTTTGCAATGAATGGGAGGAGAGATACCGGTCTGTAGTTTTCTAACAGTGCAGGATTAAGAGTGGCGTGAGCATTACTCATGCAGGATTAAGAGTGGCGAGTTATGACCCGTCAAATTTCATCACAATGTTAAATCTATGGGATCTCTCGCCAGCCTGATGAACATCTTACACCCGATCGATGGCTTATAAAAGTCATAGTAGCCTACACCTCTCCTCTGTAAACCACATCATTTGAGCCTCATTCATGGGTCAACGAGCGAATGAGTTACACCACAGAAATAAACAGAAGAAGAACACACAACATACACATGATTCACACACACCAGCACAATGTCACATCATGTTACTGTGTTTTATGTGTGTTTGTGTGTTAAGTGTGAGTCATAGAGGAGAGAGTAGAATTACAGCAGGACTACACAAGTGTAAGTCTACACACATGCAAATGTTGCGCCGTCCCTGTAACTCGTGTGGGGTACGCCTACACACCGCTGACGGTCACGGCTAGTGTGTCTCATGCTTGGAAGTTTCCAATGCTCAAGACGCACTCAGAGAGACTGGGATTTTCTTGAGAAATCTCAATTCTTGAGATTTTTTTGTCCGATCGGACAGCATGACAGTGGTTTCCTACATAAATCACAAGGGGGGCCTCTCCTCAAGACGCCTTTTTTCCCTGGTATCTTCGCCTCTTTGAATCAGAAAAGCAGACGATCTGGTGGCTGGGTCCATAAAGAACACAGTCACCCGTGACCGCAACGTCTGGATCACCATCCGCACGCTGTGCAGGCAGGACATATCCACGAAGGCTGCCTCAGCGTGCAGGACACCCAAACACTTAAGGCAGACATTTTGTCCGTCCTTCTCCTCAATGAGAGTATTACACCCACGAGAACAGCGGAACATGCAGCGTTGGAGAAATTAGCTCTTTTAGAATCAAACACCTCTGGAACTGCCGAGAATCCCAGGGGAAGTCACTGCAGGAAGGGACATTCTGCTGCACCACGTCGTAAGATTACAGCAGAAAGATCAGAGTAGTTAATCTGAAGTCGATCATAGAACGAAGGTTCCGAAGAACAAAAGGTGAATGACCGCAGCACGCCATCTCCCTTTTATACCCGGATATCCGGGTGGAGTCTGGCATGCAAATTTTAATTGCCAATTTCATTGGCATTTTTTTATCTAGTCAGAAATTACTGAACATAGGTTCTCAAGACAAACCCCATCTGTCGGTTCGACACAACGTCGAGAGACCGACAGAAAGGGAACAATTGATTTGTGCAAGAAACTGAACGCTATTATCGCATCTTCGGATGAATTCCAATCGCACATGCCCCACACAAGGACAGATCCTTTGTAGTCCGAGTTCTGGAGGGAGATGGGCTGCT
Organism: Triplophysa siluroides; assembly: GCA_006030095.1. Taxonomy (NCBI): domain Eukaryota; kingdom Metazoa; phylum Chordata; class Actinopteri; order Cypriniformes; family Nemacheilidae; genus Triplophysa; species Triplophysa siluroides. The sequence continues at coordinate 42,277 of VCII01000361.1, forward strand.
GTTTCTCTTAAATATAGCCATGTTTTCAGACATAATGAATGCAGAAATAAACGCAGACTGGTGCAACAACACTTCTCCCAGCCCAGCTAAGAATCCACTTAAAAAAGACAAGGCAGATGATGATATTTCTTCTGTTATATCAACGTGGTCTGATCTTATTTAGTCCCGCCCTGACACCATAGAAAAAATGGTGATGGAAAATGCCTTGAAGATTGAAAGTCAGTGGACTTCCGATGTGCTGAAGTAAATGACATTAAAGGCAAAATCTAATTCTTAGGATCTCATTTATAACTGACAGAGAAAGAAAGCTAATTTGGCCCGCTGTAGAATTTATTGTTTTTTGTGGGTTTAAGCTTACATTTTGGAAAAGTTTACTTATTTGACATCGATTATGCCGGTGGACTCATTGAGGTTTACTAGTCAGCAATCTAGGCACTCTAATTTTCTGAGGGTTTTGTGAATTTTGTTCCTTGCTGTTTTTTGTTTCTTCTTTTGAATGTCTATTTCAGTTTTTTCACTTAATGCCAGGGGGTAACGTATAAAATGTAAAGTGAAAAGCATTATTTTTCTGTATGCTAGGTCTCATAAAACAGGTATTTTTTTTTAAAACTCATTCTGTTTGCAATGACACCTCTTTTTGGAAAAACCAATGTGGCAATGATGTTTGGATGGCTCATGGCTCAGAGTATTCTGCTGGGGTCATGATAATGAAAAAACATGTTGGGGGCTCAGTGATGCAGAGTTATTTTGATATTAATGGGTACTTTCTGTTATTGTTAACGAATATTAATAATTTTTCTTGTGTTATTGATCAATATTTATGGGTATACAGTAATACCTCAGAAAAATGAACTGCTATTTGAATAGATAGGAGAGAAAATTGTATTATACCTTAATACAATCCCTAATGCTTTAGTTTGTATTGGAGGAGATTTTAAAATGCACCTCATAGTAGTGTTGATAGATTCCCGCCTTAACAATCCGCATCTCATAATTCAAAATTGAAAATGTTTATGGATAAAATACCAAATGATAAGTCATATTCGTGGGGTAACAAGGATTAGTTGAGACATTCTCCAATAAATGATTGGGTTGTACTGTACTTATTTAAAGATAACAATGCTTCAGACAGTATTCTACCATCTGACTGATCAGGTTCTAGGGCCTCTTACTGGAAGATGAATTCCTCTCTGCTTGAGCATGATGACTTAAAAAAAGGATCTTATTTATAATTATGTACGATTGGAAGATGCTTTATCTGATAAAAAATTCAGTCTAGATTGGGAGCTACTCAAATGTGAAGTATGGGTTTGCATCAGTTTGGCAAAACAAAGAACTTATGAAGAAGAAAAGGTTACATCAGATATGATAACCCTTGAAGAAAAAATTCAGAAAGCTCTATCAGATGCTTACTTAACTTTACTTGCAGAGCTGAATTTTAAAGTAAGACAGCAATGACACTTATAAAACTCAAGGCTCGTTCATCCGTTCAAGGAACAAAAGTTATAAAGAACAAAAATAATTTATTTCTATGTTAAAATAATGCTTTGTGCAAGGCAGAGAACACAATTCTGTTTATATGATAATTTCTGTGTTACTGAATTATATTTGTGACCTACAAATCATTACGGCCATAATGTTCAGAGATTCTTGAGAATGACCGTCTATCTGCATCCAGGTGTAAGCATTCTTCTACAAAAAGCAAGTGATTGTCCTTCCTGCACCCAGTCCTGTCTCTGAGGAGTCGCACTGAAGAACCAGGTCTTCATCTGGACTGTAGTGCTTCAAAACAGGTGCAGATGCAATCGTTTGTAATGCGATCTGAAAACCTGCCAGATGTCACGTAGGAACGCTTTCAGGAATATCCAAAAATAAGTTGAATGTCAAAATTGTGTTTTAATTAAATAATTATTCTAAAACATCATGTATGTTATCTCTGAAAATATCTTGGTAAAATTCACTTTTGTTTACTGCTGAAAAATAGCGATTTAAAGTGGCAAGCTTATTTTTAAGGACATGCCCGGCAGAGTTCTCCTGGTGGGCAGCTGCTCATCTATGCCCATAATAAACAACGTAAAACTTACTTCACTACTTAATAGTTTTTGTCCTCTTCAGGTTAACGTTTGCTAGTCTCCTTGTGTAGTTATACAGTGCAGATGTTGACAGAGACTTACGTTTTTTATATGGTAGTTTTTATATTCTTCAACACTAAGACATGTTTTCTTGTATTAAATTGTTAATAGAGTAAGTCTTTTACAACCGTAGAGTGATTATACTTCTGATACTTGACTGTTGTGCTTTTATTTTCAACATTTTCAGATTTTTTATTCCGTTCCTGAAAATCATAGTGTTTACCCAACTTTAGATAACAATAACTTTTGTATCATTCAACTTAAGGTATGAACGAAAATACAAACAGATTTGGAAAGGGCTTGAGCTTTAATATGGTATAAAAACATGTCAAATGTAACATTTCACCATGTGAAAGTTTTCACCATGGGCAGATTGCATCACAATAGTTTTAGTTTAATGAACACTTCTTCCTGAACATATCTGTCCACTCCCAAACCACATCTCTTGTGTCAGCTGTCTTCATGTTTCACAGTTGTCAGTTGTTATTTCACCGTACCAAATCATCTCTGTAGCCTCTTCACATCTGACGGCCTTGGCATCTTCACTATGTTTCACACTTTCTCTGGGTCAGTCTTTAGACCTTCTGAGGTCAGTAGTTGTCGGTCCAGTGAAGACTCTTGCTTTAGTCATATCCAGAAGAACTTGTAGGTGTTTCATTAGAGACACTGGAACTCTCTGCTTTAGTAGCCGCACCAGTTTAACATCAGGGTCCACCCCAAGGTTATATATATTTCCGCTACAGGCATCCGTCTTGTGACTCAACGTGGCCCTTGTTAAGAAATATTCTCTTCAAGCTCTCACTGATGTTCTGAGCAACTCATACTTCTGCAAAAGAAACTTCCTCTATTTTACTATTTAGCTGACACGTTCTGAGCTGACTGCTTGGAGAGCTCTGTTGGTAGCAGTTATTGCACAGATACATAGCAATACTAGATATAATCCCAAGTAATTCTGGAAACGATTTCTGAGGTTGGAAGTGCTGTGACTGTCTACAAGACAAAGGCAAATCCACAGAGTAAGTAAGAGTTTTTCTATCTGGGAGGTTCTTTGTTGTTGTGGTTTAGTAAAGCAGAGTAAGGGCCCTGCATGAGCTGCAGATCACCTGTTGACCGAGAGCTTGTTATCCCAACTTTATACTGTATTGAAATTTGATTTTTAAAGAGCATGTTCCCCGCATTTTTCAACCTTTAGTTAGTGTGTAATGTTGCTGTTAGAGCATTAATAATACCTGCAAAATGATAAAGCTCAGTGCCAAGCGAGATATTGTCTTTAACAGAATTCGCTCTTCAAGGACTACAGAGAACGGCTGGATCGGACTACAGCCCTCTACTTCCCAGGTACTGGATGTCACTATTCCTAGTGCTTTTAATAACCTCCGCACACAGGAATACGCCAAAAAAGGGGCGAGGTCTTCCTTAGAGAAGAGGAAGAGCCGCTGGAGTAGTGTTTGGTTATCAGAGATTGTAAACATTTGACTGAGCTACGCGCTAAACTACTTTCACTTTCATCACGGTCCTACAGCTGGTAATAAGAATTCAGCTACACACATTCTAAGATAACCAACGGTCATATAACAGCTTCCATGACTTAAACATCGGCTGTGAAAGCTGTTCTGTGTAATACACTGATATTGTGTGTGTGTGTGCGCATACCTCTTAAACACTTCTATGAAACGTCCTTTGAAGTCCTGCTTGCAAATGTCTCATAGTCAACCTGCTTGTTTTATTATCCAACTCGGCTCCAATTTAAAAAAGCAAAACTAACGCTTCTGTTATTAGTGTTAATTAATATAACCGGTCTGACCCCATTCTGTCCGGTGTCATTCCCCTCAACATAGTAGGAAAAAATGAGCGATCTCGAACAAAGATTGACGTTTGCTCATGCACTAATAGACCTCAGTTACACTTCGATCTATTCGCATTTTTTTAACTGATAAAGTGAAGTTGACGCCATTGTTCCTGTTTATTGCTAAAAGCCAAAGTTTATAAATACACTTGCACTGAGAGGGGCACCAACCAATCACGACAGACCTGAGAAGCAGATCCCAATCACGACAGACCTAGTCAACTTTACCAATCCGAGCGTTTCGGAAGGAGGGACTTTCTATAGACCGGAAGAAATCCAGTCGTATTGTTAGAAATAGGACATGGTCTGATCAGCCCAAGAGTTTGTTCTATTTGATTGTATTTGTAGCTATAGTCTATAGTCAGTTTATGATGTGTGGGTCAGATCAGACACAGGACCCAGCTGTACAATGACTTAAACTTTACTACATTATTTAATTTACATCATCAAATCACTCCACGATCTGACAAACATGTTGAATGTGTTCAGGCAGTATGAACAGACAGAAACACATGCAGAAGATGAACAGCTCACTTTTATCTTTTCTGAACCACATTCAGTTCTGTTTGTTTTTGCACAGCAGATGTTAAAATGACTCTTATTGGTTAAACTCCATATAAGAAGTAATGAGTTTAGAAAGCAAATAGCCCACATGGAGTCTCCTATATTATAAAGCCCTTGTTTCAAGTAATAATCACACAAATCGCACCCTGTCAGATTTCAGTTGAAAATGATTGCAGCACTAGTTTAACAGTTCAGACAAGATTCTTCTGAGATGTTCAGTGACTGTAAAACTCACTGTATCTTACCACTTACTGTCTCTCAGTATCAGACTCATGACTGATCTCATCTCAGCATGATTTCAGAACAAAACATTGTCTCACCTTCAGAAACTGTCTGAGATGGTTTTCTTCTCGTCCTGCAGAAGTGAGTCAGTGGTGGATGATGGCGTCTGTTAAAAAGTTCCTCATAGACTCACTGGATGATTTGGATAAAGCTCACCTGAAAAGGTTTCAGTGGCACCTGAAAAGTGATCATAAGTTTCCAGCTTCTGGACTGGAGGAAGCAGATGTCTTAGATACAGTGGATAAAATGGTGGAGCGTTATAAACAAGATGAATCTGTGAAGATCACACTGGACATCCTGAGGAAGATGAACCAGAACCAGCTGGCTGAAGAACTAGAGAACAAACACAAAGAAGGTAGTTTCCTTTTTTTCTACCTATCTTTCATAATTTAAGGTGTTGCGCTTGTTATACATCCAGGGCTAATCTGTGTACCACACTTGTATGTAACGTGTGCATTGCATTTCAAGCATACGTGTCCAGCTCACAAATGTCTTTGTGTTGCGTGCATTCGCATTTATAATACGTCCGCCAGTCCGTCTCTGTTCACGGCCGTTCTGGACTTTGACAGAATGTCCAACTGGTCAGTCCGCCCCTGCTCCCACGTGCTAAATGTGACGTTGAAGCTGAAGTAAACTTTTATGTTGGATTTACAGGCTGTGTGGAAAATTGACATATTTAATTAGAAATACATATAATTAAAAAATTTTGTATGAAACATTTTTGTTTAGTGTGTAATGCAAAAGCTTTGTTTTTAATATAGTTAACAAAGTTGGGCATATGCAAAGTAATTAGGTTAAAAATATTACAACATTCTTTAAAGGGAAAACAGAGTATTTTATATTTTAGTCCTCTTTAAAGAGGCCGTAAAGAGGCCGACAGTTTCTGCATATCTCATGTTAATCTTGAGTACTTACAGAATAGTATCACACTCTTCAAGTCTTTGGTTTGATCACATTTATAAAAGACAGATAGAGTTGTACGATTATTTCCTAAAACATACGACGCGTGCGTGGGGGGGTTTGTGTTGGAACTAAAGCATGTGCACACCCATTGCCAACAAAACACAGACATATGACTCGCGTGCGGTTCCTGGCCAGCATCTATTAGCGATGGGACCGCTCCATTTATCAGTTTCAAACGATCTCTGAATCGAGCGTTATATCCACCGTTTATATAAAATTCACCACCCAAATGCAGTGAACAAACAAACAGAGCTGAACTTCGCCAAAGCAGTGGTCTCTCTCTCTCTTACTCAAACTGGTTGACTTCTACCGCATGCTCCTTCTCTCGCTCTCCCTGGTTGACTCGTGGGCGTGCTCTTTCTTCTGGCTCTGGCGGGTTGATGCATGGGCGTGCTTTTCCGGGAGAATTGTCCAATAAGGGACTAAAAAGGGACTTTTGTTGGTACAAAACTGATTTTTATGTTCGAAGAAAACTTTGACCATGTCAAGCATAGGAAGACACATTTAACATAACAAAGAAGTAAAAAAAAAAAAAACGTTGCACATCCCTTTAACTTTTCTAACTATAAAAATATGAAACCCCATTAAATTAAACTGCTACTACAAGCTGGTCACTATCACTCTTCTTTCTAATTAAGGAATTAAACTAGCGGAATGTAATGATGCAATGTCTTGAAGGGGTCATATGGCGCGAATACGTGTTTTTCTGTGTCTTTGGTGTATAATAAGATGCCCATGTAAAATTGCAAAAAAAAAAAAATTCGGAAAGTGTCGGAACAAAAGATGCATTCTATCTAAAAGCGAATGCTCACCCAGACCTGCCTGAAATGCCTCGTGTAACCACACCCCCATAAATCTACGTCAGTTGGTGGTATGATTTGACTGCCCAAATGTATACACAAGTAAGGTGGGCGTACCTGTCAGTACAATTGCTTTGGAACCTGATGAGAGGCGTGACATTTCCTTCAAACGCTTGCAGTATTCGACCAATCACTACCCACTGGTTAACTGGCCAATCACAGCACACCTCGCTTTTCAGAGCGATGGGCTCTTTAAAAAATCTGCGCGTTTCAGAGAGGAGGAGCAAAGAGGAGCAGTGTTGGGTAAGTTACTCTGAAAAAGTAATTAGTTACTAGTTACTAATTACATATTCAATAGTGTAATTAGATTACTTTACAAATTACTCTGTCCAAAAAGTATTTAGTTACTTATTACTAATTACTTTCTATATCCTACATCAACGTTGATTAGTTAAGTGATTCAAGGATAGACATGAAACGACTTATTTAATTCATTCAAATAAATAATATTAAACTACTTAAAGTACTCTATTAACTGACCAACGTATGACAGATGTGAGAATTATACATTTTACAAGTTAGACTTTGAATTTTGATGTCAATTCCACTATTGCACACACATATATTACACAAAGTATTTAGTTTAATTACATCAAAAGTAACTGTAATTAAATTACAGAAAAAATAAGAGTAATCCCTTACTTTACTTTTTCAAGGGGAAAGTAATTAAATTACAGTAACTAATTACTTAGTAACTAGTTACACCCAACACTGAAGAGGAGATACAAACATGCACGATATGTGGAAAATAAAGCGTTTTTAAATCATGTGTACACATTACATTACATCTAAAACAAACGATAATATTAGTTTTAGCCGTGTCATATCACCCCTTTAAATGATCAAGGCTTTAATCTTCTGGTTGTTTCATCTTAAAGGTGCCGCTGCAGTTGACAGTAAAGCTGTTGATGATAGTTACATTGAGTTCAGCAACAGACTGAAGAACGACTTAAAAGAGAAATATGAGAAAATATTGGATGGTAATTCACACCAGAATACATACTTGAGTGATATTTACACTGATCTCTATATAGTAAAGAATCAGACGGGTGGAGTAGTGAATCAACATGAAGTGAGACGGATTGAATTAAACAGAACTGCTGCTGAGGACACGTCAGTCAGGTGTAATGACATATTTAAAGTCCACCGTGATACAGGTCGACAAAACAGAAAAGTGCTGACGATAGGCATCGCAGGTGTGGGCAAAACTTTCTCTGTCAGTAAATTCATCCTTGACTGGGCTGAAGGAAAAGAAAATCAGAAAATCCTCTTTATTTTTCCTCTGCCCTTCCGTCAACTGAATCTGATTCAAAAGAACCACAGTCTCATGGAGCTGATTAATAAAAACTTCTTTAGTTCTAATAAACAACTGTCATTACTGCCTAAAGAAAAAGGTCAAGTGATGTTCATCTTTGATGGTCTGGACGAGTGTCGCTGCTCTTTGAGTTTTGAGAAGAGCGAGAGATTCACAGATGTTCATGAAAAAACAACAGCGGACGTCATAATAACAAACCTGATCGAGAGAAATCTGCTTCCAGCCTCTCTCATCTGGATCACCTCCAGACCAGCAGCAGCCCATCTGATACCTCGACGCCACATTGACCAGGTGACAGAGATACGAGGATCAACGATGAGCAGAAGGAGAAATACTTCATTAAAAACAGCAGACCTGACATATCGGAGAGAATCATCTCACACATCAAGAGATCCAGAAATCTGCACATCATGTGTCATATTCCCATCTTCTGCTGGATCTGTCTCAGTGTTCTCCAGCCTCTGATGACTCAAGAGGATCAGGACAAAACTCCCACAACACTCACAGGGATGTACATCTACTTCTTACTCTCTCAGATGGAACAGATGAAAGCAAAAAAACAAAGTGACAGTCTTCCTCAGTCTTTTGAAGATGTTGTTCTGAAGCTCGGGGAACTGGCTTTCAAACAGCTTCAGAAAGGAAATCTGATTTTCTATAAAGAAGATCTTGAGGAATGTGGGCTGGATGTCCGTGAAGGTTTGGTTTTCTCCGGGCTATGCACTCAGATTTCTGAAAAGCCAGTTTCTGGGAGGAAGGTCTACAGTTTTTGTACATCTCAGCGTTCAGGAATTCCTCGCTGCTCTTTACGTGCTTTTCATTTACAAAAACAAAAAAACAAACCCATTCCGTCTCACTCTAGGAGGCAAACTAAAAATGACATTTGCAAATAATTCACTGCTTGACCTTCATAAGACTGCTGTTGAAAATGCTCTTCATAGTGAGAACGGACACTTGGATCTTCTCCTACGGTTTCTCGTGGGTCTCTCTCTGGAGTCCAGTCAGAATGAGCTGAAGGATCTTCTGCCATCACTGAAGATCACAGCAGAAGACATGAGACGCACAGCTAAATATATCAAAAAGAAAATTAAGAGTGAAGGATCATCAGAGAAGAGCATCAATCTCTTCCACTGTCTGAATGAACTGAATGATGATTCACTGATAACAGAAATCCAGAAGTATCTGAATTCAGGAGGTCTTCCAGCACAAGCTCTCTCCTCTGTTCAGTGGTCTGCTCTGGTGTTTGTGCTGCTGATGTCTGATGAGACTCAAGAGATGTTTGAGATGCAGAAATACAGAAGATCTGATGAAGCTGTGATTCGACTTCTGCCAGTGATCAGAAACACCAGAAGAGCTCTGTAAGATTCATCTCTTCATTCATTCATATTAGCACTACACTGACACAATAATCTAATAAAATTTAATTTGATCAAATTCAACCTTTCTATTAATCAATGTGTATTACAAAAAAAAGTTAACGTTAGAGATGATAAATAACATTATATTTACAAATGATTAAACCAAATTTCCTGTTTGTGACATCTGAACGTCGTTTCTTACCTTAAAACCGAAAGTAAACGGCTTTTCCACGCGGAAGGTCTGCATTCGGTAAAAATGTGCTTATTAAATATTTCTAAATCACATTTCATGTCCAGTTTTTTCTCATGTGGCAAGTAGCCGTGTAATAAGCGGGATAATGTACAAGCAACCGGCTGGTATTGCGAAATAAGCCCCTTCACTGAGATTCAAGACCCTGCACTTCACGGCTAATTTCTGCAATAACAACTGGCTGCCTTTACATTATCCCTAACATATGAACAATCTCAATATAAACACAAAAAAGTATATGTGTTCAATTCTTATTTGTAAGCAAATGTAATGCTTTTAGCTTTACTGCTACCGTACTGAATGTTCACATGATTTGTGTGGTTATGTATTTGTTGTGTATTATAGCAGTAAGTGTTTAATTTTAATGTATTGTTTGTCTTTTTCTTGCACATAGTCTTCAGAACTGTCATCTGACTGATGAATGTTGTGAGAGTTTGTCTTCATGTCTACGATCATCGACGTCTCTGAGAGAGCTGGACCTGAGTAACAATGATCTGAAGGATTCAGGAGTGAAGCTGATCTCTGATGCTCTCAAGACTCACAACTGTCAACTACACACACTGAGGTGTTTCTGTCTACACACTGATCTCACAAAAGCATAATTCTAAGAAAAGTGAAGAGTGTGTTGACATGTTGATGTGTGTGTTTGCAGGTTATCAGGTTGTATGGTGACAGATGAAGGTTGTTGTTATTTGGCTTCAGCTCTGAGTTCAAACCCGTCACACCTGAGAGAGCTGGATCTGAGCTACAATCACCCACAACACTCAGCACTTCAGCTGCTCTCTGATAGACTCAAGGATCCAAACTACACACTCGACAAACTCAAGTATGACACACAACATACACATGATTCACACACACCAGCAGAATATCACATCATGAATCTGTGTTATATGTGTGTTTGTGTAGTGTGAGTCACGGAGGAGAGAGAAGAATTACAGCAGGACTACGCAAGTGTAAGTCTACACACATGCACACACACAAACACCTGACACATTTTAATATTTTATTTAAGTCCACCTAAAGGAAATATTTTACAGGGACATAAATATTATAGATGCAGTTAAATACATATAAAAACAGTCATGGACCAGTGGTATAAAACAAATCTACACAATTTAGATTCAACTCAGTTGTTAGGGATAAAAAAACAACGACTATATATATATATGTATATATATATATGCTGTATATATACATGCTGTAGACATCCCCTTATAAGCATGCCAGCCATTCAAGATGTGTGGCGATGTTTCAACAATCTGTTCTGTTGTGCGATGCAGACAATGAGAAAACTGAGTTGCAGGATATCAAATAGAGAGATTGAATCTAGTAGGAAGTACTTGTAGCCTAGCTTTACTGTTGAAATAACAATGTCCTCACTAAGCACATTATTCTTAAAAAATGTGTGATAGACAGAGTGATCAGTAGAGGAGAGGCATGCAAGTTTTCGCTGAAGTTTCAATCCAACCCAGTGTTGTTTTTGTCGATGTTGGATCCTAGAGTGTGGTGACTACTCTTACCATATGTGGCTGTTGCTTTTACAAAGGTCAGAGGCTCAGCAATAATGTCCTCTGAGACTCTCACAGTCCCAGAGTCAGACCGCACCCTTTCCAATGATACTCCAGATCGATCACAAAGATCATCCAGATCCGGCCGTACTGACCAAACGGCAAAACCAGCTGAAAGAATTTCCCGCTGGATTTCCTTCTGAAGCCAAGGAAGTGGGGCTCGGATTCCTTGGCCAACAGCACCTTGCGTTTACTTAAATCTAAGAACAGGGAGGATCGAGCCAACTCCCTGACATCTTCATTGTCGTTATTCAGCATGTTCAGAATTTGCATGCTGGTGTAAATCCATGTCACATTTGGTGCCGCCAACCCTCCTTCCCATTGAGGTTGAAAGATAATATCACAGTATCAAGTCCAAACCACTTTCGCACTAAGCTTACCGTTTTGTTATTCACTTCGCTCAGGACTTTTTGTTGTATGTGGACCTTGGAGAACAGGTGCTGTACTTTAGACTGTTTTAGAGCCTCTGACTTCATGGTAAGGGAGGAGAGATATATCTCTCCATGTCGATGGATCATCAGGGATGTTGTCTTTTCTTTAGGGATTCTATGGATTAGTGCTGCTTTCCATGAATCTGATACCCATTTCCAAGCAGCATTAAAAATAGTTGTTAAGATCTGACATGTCTGTGTGGTTTTAAAATCCTCATATATCACGTCATTTCTACAACTCGTTTTATAGTTAGGTAGGTTGTTTGAAGCAGACTGTACCTCCTCATATGTGAAATGCGTTGTTTCAGGAAGAGTAGTTGGCTTTGATGGCAGCACATTCAAATGCAAGGTGGAAACGGTAAATCATCATTATGCCTCTGTTTCTCGCAATAGCGCAGCTGTTCGCAAACCAATCAGCTGTCAATTCGTCCGGATTATGTTGCACCACCTTGAACTTCTTCAGGATTCTCGGCACATTTTTCAAAAGTCGTAGTCCGAAAGCTTACCGCTGTGACTCTCAGCTGAAAACACTCCATTCTTGAAGAATATCCCATTTACCAATGTGAGTAATGTTATACACTTTCCAGAGTCACCGGAGGAAGCTACGTTTTTCTCATGCTGGCATTTGGTGTTCAAACAGTCTCTATAAGTTCTTTCATGAGACTGGAAAGCCATCCATTGATACTCTGACAGCGTACAAACATACTGCTGAAGAGTCGTAAGCTCTTCTCCATGCGGTGCTAGTAGCAGCCGATTGTTGCAATCAGACAAATAGTCCATAAAAGTTGCCATAACATCTTATCTGCATCTATTGCATTAACGATGGCACACACACATATACGTGCACACAAACCTGACACACACACACACAGATTGATTTAGTGACTGTTGTTTGGTTGTGTTATAAATGTCTCTTCTTGTGTTCAGATGTCTGTGATCTCACACTGGATCCAAACACAGCAAATTCTAGCCTCAAACTGTCCGAAGAGAACAGAAAGATCACACATGTGAGAGAGCGTCAGTCATATCCTGATCATCCAGACAGATTTGACTATCGTCCTCAGGTTTTGTGTGGAGAGAGTCTGACTGGACGCTGTTACTGGGAGGCTGAATGGAGTGGATTACGCGTTGACATATCAGTGTCATATAAAAGCATCTACAGGAAAGGAGATAGTCTGGGCTGTTGGTTTGGATACAATGATAAATCATGGAGTCTGAGCTGCTCTTATAACACATTCACTGCACGTCACAATTATAAACGAACAGTCATTGATGTCTCTTCAGGTGTGTGTAAGAGAGTAGGAGTGTATGTGGACCAGTCGGCTGGCACTCTGTCCTTCTACAGCGTCTCTGACACACACACTCACACACTTACACACATACAACACAACATTCACTGAGCCTCTCTGTGCTGGATTTCATGTGTTTTTTAACTCCTCAGTGTCTCTGTGTGACTTAAGCAGCCTTTATGGAGCCTCCTGTTAAAAAGAAGAGAGATACACACATAACCAGATGAGTTATTACAAGGGGTGTATTGGTGTACCGAACCGTTACGGGCAACAAATATAACAAATATAGTCAGAGCCCTTGGAGTTTAGACTTTGGAGTGAACAGGGCTTTGAGTGCCAGTATGTAGACGTTTGGAATGCACTTGGCTAAGGAAGTGACGTCATTTCCTCATTATCTTCAGTTGGCATGTTCTCGTGAAAACAAGGATTGTGTCCATTTGGAATTTTCCCCGTGACAGCTTGTGATGGTTCGGTAAGAATACGCGTACCGTTACATCTCTAGTTATTACATTTAATACTGTCACTGGGTGTGAGTGTGTGTCACTAGTTTGTTTTTATTATCTTTTTAGTTTTCATTAGTTGGTTGTTTCTACGTCACTGATTTGATAATTCTGTAGGGTTGAAAAAATAACAGGAATGTATTGCCGTGTCAAGACCCCCTCTCTTCCCTAAAGACACCAATTGTCCTTCTAAAGATCACAGTGGTGCGGATAGCGATCAACCTCTATTGTCCAAGATGTTTGTTTATTGGGGGTCCAGTACACTAGGGGTTAAACATGATCTGTCAATTTGAATGTATCATGTTAGGTTTAGTCACATGGTCAAGGAAAGTATCAAAAGGAAATGTAAGACGTGCTCAAGCTCTCTTCTTCTCCTCTCTATGAGGTCTGGCTCTTCTTCTCTGGGCTCTTCTTCTTCTAAACTTTCTCTCTTGTCCGTCCTGTCTCTCAGGTTCTATCTCATAGGAAATTATTACTTGTATCATTTATCATTTTATGCATTTTACATGTAACATCAATTTAAGGCTGTTATTAAACACTTTCATTTTCAAATGTGCAAACTAGTTTTGTTTTCATGTGAATATTTAAACGCTCCATATTTCAAAACAATATAGCAATGTTATAGCAACACTCTGACACATACATAGCAATAATCACTGCACCTATTTCCATTGTTGCTATAAGAAGCAGAAGGCTGATTTATTACCTCATACCAAAGTGACTATGTGTTAGTGGGTCCCGAGGACCAGGATTTAAAACCACTGCTCTATGTTTTGTGGGAGCACATAAGGTGTGTACTGAAGAGATGTATTCTACAGTTAAGCTTGGAATTCGAAAGTTTGGCTAGTCACCCCTTGTCAGAGGGTTAAGTGCCTGACACACACTGGGAATAATTCATGGAATATAAATATACTGTATCTAATATCTTAAAATGACTTGGTACTTGTTGACGTTAGTTACCAAACTAATTACTAAACAGACCTACAACATCGAGATCAGCAAAATCAAGGTGGTCACCAGCCGCATTGTCGTGCGATCATGGGTGCCAGGGCCAGTCGCATTGCCATGGTCACTTCTGGGGCTTGATCATGTCTCGCCGGGGCTTACTCGGGGCCAACGGCCAGGGTTTTTGGACCGCCGAATACCTTGAGCCAAATCAAGCCATCTGGGGCTTGAGGAGTGGTTAAGGCCAAGGGTGAGATGATTTGAATCAAAGGAACAGCAGCAGCGGCAAAATACACGTTGCGCCATGTAAAGACGCAGGTAACTGCAGATTAAACTCAAAATGAATTTACAGCACTGATGTCAATCAAAATACGTCAATTAAGGAATACTCTGCTTTAATCTTTGAGGATACTGGGGAGTTATAAATAGTAACATTTATTACAAACTGTTCACACAGACTTTGAGGATTCAATAAAAAATATCATTCTTAATGGTCACCTTTAGTTAATTCCAAAATAAGCATTCATCGCTATCAGACAGTTATCTGCATTTACAGCTTTTACTGAGGAGCACATTATTTTAATAGCTGTCTGACAGGAATCTTTGGTTTTTCTGTGATGTTCAACCATTTAAATCTTCTGAGATGTAAAAGCTGTTTTAGAAAACGAGAGATATCTTATAATGTGTTATAATTTTACATCGACTGGCGTGCTATGGAGGTAGGTGATACATTTTATCTGGAAATCACTCTGGATGGTCAACAACAATTGCTTATTGATTTGATTTTGTCTAATGTAACATTTTTGTATATAAAAATGTGTGTTTGTCACAAAGTATGTACACCAAAACCTTATTTCAAATTATTTATTTGTAGATATAGCCTATAGCATACTACTAGAATGCATCCAGTGTGCTCTTTTAATGTAATTCATTTCCAGATGTAATGAAATGACGCAAACACATCTTGAAATGATAAGACATGAATGTATTCTGATCTGAACAGCTTTCATGCATTAGTTTCACCTTTTCTGTTTGAAATTACATCTTTCCTTTTCTTCGTCTTCTTCTTCTTGCTCTTAACTCCTGCTTTAGCGGCGTCTTGAGTGTTTATTGCAGGTCTGGAGCGGGTCAGGTTAGCTGGGGGACTCATCACACTAGGGTTAGATGTGGAGTGAATCCTCTGAGCTGATGTCGGTTTGCTGACGGCTGGTTTGGTGACGCTGGAGGAGAGGTTGGGTTGGGAATACGAGCGCACGTCCGCTGAGCTGGGAGTTTGTAAGACGTGGCGCCCCCTAACATGGGCAGGTGGACGTGCTCATTGCTCATATTCTGGACGGAGTAACGGCTGCTGTTGGACATGATGATGTGATGCCAGGAGCTCAGCGGGGTGGCAGAGAAGTGCTGCGGGCCGGTCCAGTCTTCTCTGGCACCGCTGGGTGAGATTATCATGGAGCTGCGAGGGGTCACTGCCTCCACGGCGCTCTCGAAGGTCTTCAGGATTCTGTCGCTCTTCTGTTTCTCCTTCTTCTGTCGAGACTCCACTTTCCTCAGCTGCCGACGGTGATCTCGCATCATCTGCTTCCGCGTGTCCGCCAGGCCTCTAAAATACAGAAATCTGTCTGTCAGTAGACTACAGTGCGAGACATCAGAGCTCATGATTTATGACGTCATCATAAAGGTAGAGTTTAGATGACAAGCATCCACGTGTGATGTAAGCGAGATCACACCTGTAATCCACAATGCCTGTGCCGTCTCTGTCCAGTCTCTGAATCAGTTCCTCAATCTGAAATTTCTCCAGCGGGATGCTGGATTGCTGACGGGTGACAGAAAACAGAAAAACAACACATTAATGCTGCTTAATGCAGGTATTGAGTAAATATTGATCTCTTGTCAAAATGAATGTTTGTGAAAGATGACGCAGATGTAAACCTGAACAGCCTTTCTGAAGTCCACGACAGACACTCTCATGGTTCCGTCCTTATCAATGTGACGGAAGAAATCCCACAGACGAAGTTTCCGCTGATCAAGATAGTCCTGAAAATAACATCACGTCACATGAAGGTCAGACACACTAAAGAAATGAAAGGTGTTCAGGTGAAGTTTAGTACCTGAATGATCTTCATGGGGTCCGTGCGCTTGCGGGGTTTTTTGGCGATGAATCCCCCAACTCCTCCATACTGAACCTCCAGACTGAGACGCTCCAGACAGATCAACTCTAACAACTGGACAAAGTTCTCATTCACCAGCACGTTCTACACAAACACACACAGAAAGCTCACACAGATGGACATCATTCACATATCTTTTTAGAAATATGAATACATATGAAAGATTGTTTGTTAGTTGTAGATGTTGAGTTGTGTTGGTACGGTGTTGTAAATAACTCACACATATGTTGAGCTCCTCAATGGCACTTTTAGACGTGTTCTTGATGACATTAATGAGAGTTAAAGCGCCCTCCACTGTCAATGAGTTGTACGCCAGCTGAAAAAATACCACAACTCCAGTTTATAGAACACAACACAACCAGAAGCTCTGATTTGATCACAAACATAATTTTTTATGTCACATTGACGAAATCTGTCAGACAGAGTAGAGATCCATCAGACGGACCTTCAGCACTCGCAGCGTGTCGTTGGCCTCCAGACCCTTACAGAGCATGCTCACACCCTCATCTGTTATGCGGTTGTTGTTCAGGTTCAGATGCACTAATGTGTTGTTGAATTTCAGGGCTTCACCTAAAGCTAAAGCTCCTTCATTACCGAAGCCGTTCCAGGACAGATCCAAATGTTTCAGAGTGCTGTTGACCTGAAAACAATGTTATAAAATACTTTCTTGCTTTAACAAAATAATATAACTCTCAGGTTACGGCTTTCTCTGACCGCATCATGGAATTTTATTCTTTATAAATCTTTTGGGCATTGAATTGTAACCCCATGTACACTGACCAGTCGTCTATGTAATTCAGTATACGAATCCCCTGAAATCTCAGTGGAGCAAGGGCTGAATCAAGCTCAAGTATTAGTCATAGTTCATTCAAAAATAGAAATGTGTTGTGTTTTTTAGTGTACAAATCTTTTTTGCTGTTCTACTGAAGAAACAGTGTCACCTGTGATATGATGTGTTACTGTATTTGATCACCTTTAATCCGGCACAGAAAGCTACAGCTCCCTTCATTCTCAGACGATTCCAGCTGAGATCAAGAACCTCTAAACCGTCATTGTTGGCTGAATAAACATATCTCTCATTATCTTCATTGTGAAGTTTGTCACACATTTATGCCTTCACAAGTATTTTTTCCATATTCTCACCTATCATTTGACCCAGATGTTCTCCTCCTCGACCGCTGAAGTGATTGTGACTCAGATCCAGCTCCTTGACTCTGTAGTTGCTCTGAAAACACACAGACGTCGTGTTTTATTTGGTAACAACGACAAGCTGTAAGATTTGTATTTAAACTCACCGCAAAAGTGTCTGCGAACCATCTGGCGTCATCTTCAGCAAATTTTTCCCTGTTACAGTAAACACCATCATCACAATAAACCTCATCACGGTCAGAGCGGATGAGAAGTAAAGATGCACAAAATACCTGAAAGTTTTAATGATTTGATGGAAATGTTTTCCAGGAGCATTTTAGCAACACATTCAGCGCCGGCAGACTGCAGGTTATTGTTGGAGAGATCCTGCCAGAAGATGAAAAATAGATTTGAATGTTTTATAAAGTCTGAGAAGAAAACAAACTGACTCACTTACAAGATGTTGGATAGTGAAATTGGCCCTCAGCATCTGGGTGAGATATCTGGCTCCTTCAGCCGACAGACAGTTATCAGCGAGCTGTAGGGTCGTGATGTTCATGTCTGTCTATACACACACAAATATATAAGATCACATAAACACCAAAAATAAAAACAACAACACTGCGTCTCACCACAAGAGCGATGGCCAGAGCTTTCCCTCCCAGAGGACCCAGTCCATGATGGTTCATATTAATGGTGTCACAGCCCAGATGTCTAAGAAAATATCTGACGGGCACCACATGCACCAGTTTACACGCCTGCAGGTATAATTCTCCAGTAGACGACACATCCTTCACGCCGTGCTTCACCTCTGACAGAAAAACACAAGTGCACTTCACATATTACAACACTTGATAAAGAGGATTTGACCCAAACGTTCACATTACCTCCAGCGTCTGTGTCACATTCATCATCCACCATCACATGATCTGAATCTTCATTCAAACTGAGAGAATCCAAAGAGAGAAGATTAACATTAATTTCATCACCTCTCATCCTTCAGCTTCACTTATTCAATGTATTTTGTGTTCTTCAGTGCTGTCGACTCTGTTTTAGGCTGGTTGTGTCTTAGCAACAGGTGAACATGTGATACTGAACTGAGAGAGAAACTCATCAAACATGTATGACAGTGAGATGCTCAACTTACTAAAGTCTCTTCAAACTGTTTAGATTTCTTACAATAAAATTGCTTTAATTTGGTTAATGATGCTCGATAAAAAATAATTAAAAACATTACATTGTATTTGATATTATATTGACACACAAGACATGTAAAATGTATGAAAAATAACTACATATTATCAGATAACAGATACTGTAGAATTGTAGTTAGAGATATTTGATCATTTTTGTTTGGTTCTGTGAACTACTAACAATATTGCTCTCAAATTTAAAAAAAAATTGTTTCTATTTGCATTTATTTGCAACTAGAAAAAACAAGTGAAAATAACAGAAAAGATGCTCTGTTTTATTTTTAATAAAGATTTCCGATAAAAAATTTCAAATACTGCAAAAAAGGGTTCATATTCACTTTTAAGCAATACAACAGTAATATTTCTAAATGTTTTCAGGAAAAGTTCAAGATCGATTATGTTTTATGTGATAACCTGGATTTTTCTCACAGTGTCTTGTCATTCCGTCAGTCTTTCAAATTGCTGTTTGATGACTTTATGTCACAGGGAAATTCAACAGACACTGGATTGAAATGACCACAATATATTAACATCTTGGCATCTGTTCATTGCATAAGTCATTTAATGCAGTTTTTAGTGGTTACAAAAATGTTTCTGGACACTATAGAATACTGTCATATACATTATAAAACAGTGTAGTTATTCCTATGATATACTAGAGTATACTGTTATAATAAATACTGAATTACAATACATAAGTGTTGATGTGGAATGTTAATTTGGAGTTATATTTGGTTGTACTGCAATACAATGATGGTTTCAAAGTATTGTTTATAAAGATAAACACAAGGCTCAATTGAATGGATGTGTCCTTCACGTTATCATTGAGTGAACAGAAAGCTGCATTATAAACTAAGACACAACAACAGATGACAGAAATGAAGTTTCTGGTGTAAAAGTTAGCAAGAAACTAGGCGATGATACTGAACATTGCGTCACTTGTTGTCAAATAAATGAACACAAATCTCTACATGCACCAAGTGTAGAATTACCTTAAAAACATGTCTAGTGCAACGAAGCATTGTTGCGTCATGATGACGTAACACTGGCGCGCGCGTTGGAAGGTTCTTTTCATTGGTTTGTTGACAGTCTGAGCGCGAGCGAGGATCACTCACCTTGAGTCAGTCAGACAGACGGTCGACAGTCGTGAAGTTTGACGGGTTGGACATGTTCGCTCATCTGGCGTTTACTATGGCGTTGAGGACCGATGGTGGAGTGAACACCACGCAGAGAGAGTCTGTGGAGAAAAACACCCCACCGGGTTAGTGACTCAGTTATTTGAAGTCGCGTAATTCTGTTATTGTTCATTTGCAGTGACACACGACGAGTCAGATTTGCTAAAATGCTTGACTTATAGAAAAATAACAAAACAGTTTGTTGTCGTTAATCCAGTCGTGTTTTAAAACGGCTTCGATACTAAAAGTTGTACTTTATATAAGTTATATATTGTACAAACTACAAACAAATGATCTGCTTTACACTCGTTTTGAACATTTTAACGGTCAATTCCATGCAAAGCTAATCTAACCATGAATAAAACAATTACCGAAGGTTTTCACTCACCGTACTGATCGATCGCATGTCAATATTTTGTTGAAACTCTTTTCAGGTTTTTAAAGGAGGTTTTATTTTCATTTTTAAAGCACGATTTTCATATTAAGTGAATTGTCACATCCTAAACGGTCAATATTCCTCATAAATGTCCACATGAACATTAAAGTATGAAAACTATTTGATGTTTTATGAATCACTTCTCCAGTTGTTGGGTATGAGTGCTTCTTGTTTTGTGTTTAAAATGTTAAATTGTTGTAATTACACACATCCCATGTGATTGAAACTGTAATATATATAATGGGAACATTTTATACAGATTTTTTACACATTACATTTTATACATATATATTTTAAAGCAAAAATAGTCAATTTTGATAACAAATGTTTTTTTTTCAGTTTTAAATATGATTTGTTGTTAATAAATATTTTAATTTGTTTTTAAATGTAGTTTTGACTCTTAAAAAGGGACACCACTTGCCACCGCAAATAAAGAATGGTTAAAATAATGAGTATGAATTCATTATTAACTCTGTGATTGTTCAAATGTAGCTAGATGCTTCGTGTCTTCAAGTCATATGTGTTTCTCTCTCTTTTTTAGTTGAGCATCCAGGAAGAAAGATGAAGAAAGCCATACATGCTTTCATCCAGAAATCATGGCGGTCGATCAAACGTGCCTGTTGCTGTGTCTACGTCGAAGACGAAGACAGGGATTTCTCTGATCCCCAGCCTGGCCCATCTTGGGCAACGGCGGGTCAGAGGTCATCTGCTCCTGGGCCTTATGATCACAGCGAATCAGCTCCAGTATCAGGCCCATCCAGTCCAGAGACGGAAGACACAAAAACATATCAGGCGGCCGAACCTGATGCGGCGAAGCCCGAGTTATCTCAAAGCGCTCGAGATGAATCTGTTTCAGAGTCACCGCCTGTATCGCGGCCATCTTCTCCAAGAAAAGCAAAAGGAAAAACAAACAAACGCACTAAATCTGTTTCTCCTTTAAGTTCAACCCACCCGATCCCAGATGAGCCAGCTGTGCCCAAGCAGTCAGCCGAGTCTGAGTCTTCACCCGCTTACACAAATGTGACAGATTTAACCGAGCCTGCTAATGGTGAGTCTGGTTTCATTATTTCATTCTCAGAGGTATATTTGTATTTTTTTAGATCTGCAAGATGATTTATCCTTTAAATGAAAAATGATGTGGTTACAACACTGTTACTTCATGTAGGGCAGCATCTAATAAAAACGTTGTTATGTGTTTCAGCTCCGTTTGCTTCCCTTTATGATCTGAGAGAGAAGCTGGACAAAAAACGATGTGACCTGTTTGTGGGCATTCGAAAATCTGACGGACAGAAAGTGAGTTTCCTTTTTCTACGCCCATTATTTTTTGAGTCCTAACATATCTGGTGAAACACTTAAGTGAGCATTAAGTTATATTATTCTATTACAATGACACATTATAATATTACTTAGGTATAAAAAAGTATAAAGAGAGGTCTCGTGTGAGAAGCACTGCTATGAATCATCATATCTCTCATGTGTGTAGTGTCCGCTGAATTTGGAATATGCACATTAACATGAGTTGACAGTTGAATGCACACATGGTTCTGTATCTTGTATCTTTTCAGGTCACTATCAAAGTCATACCCAAGTTGCCACACAAGAGATTTGTTCGTATTGTAAGTTGAAAACATCTGAAAACATATACAGTGGGGTCCAAAGTCACATTGAACTTCAAGTTCAACTTTCTTAGAATGTGCAAGTTAAACTTAAAAGAGGTAATACAGAATAACAACAATCCTAAAATAGTGAAACGATAAATCAGAAATGAAACAGAACATTGTCCTGATGTGCGCGGATCATAATCATGAAGATGAAGTGACAGTGTGGAGGTTTCTTTTGCACAAACTTATGGACTCGGCACACCTTAAAATGTTCATGGAAATATGTTTTACATTAGAAACATGCCAAATAGGAGTGTTTCATTTGAATAGACAACACTGCATCTCAATACAAATGCTTCATACGTCAGTCAGCTAACGCTTTGTTGAACACTTCTCTCTAGTCTGGGACCAACAAACCTCTTCCAGCAGAAGTGGCTTTGAATGTGAAGATGAGAAGCCCGCGTGTGTTAAAGCTGCTCCAGTGGTTTGATGAGCCAATAGAACACGTCCTGGTTTTTGAGGATCTGCATCCCTGCGAGACTTTGGAGCACTTCATTAAGTCCAACGGAGGTCGTCTGGACGAACAACAGGCGCGGGACTTGATCTTCCAAACAGTTCTCGCAGCGAAAGACTGCCTCGACCGGGATGTGTTCAATCGCACCCTCATGTTGAAAAACATCTTGATCAACACGACGACGCTGAAGATAAAATTAACCGACTTCAGCTCTGCAGTTCTCGCCTTCAATGACCTCGACAGATATATTGCAGAAACATCTACAGTCTGGTTTGTCGGTGATGTGCTGTACAGAATGCTACATGGGCGTCCGCCCTTTATCAATGCACAGGGCATTGTTACCAGAAGACTAAACTTTGACTCCAGTTTATCCAGAGGTGAGAGTAAAATCAATAATAAGACATACATGAGAACAATAGCATGTCATATGAAGAGAACATGTGCAAGTAAGTAAGTCTCTTGTCAATCCTCTTGTACAGAATGCTGTGCTGTCCTGTCCAGTTGTCTGAATAAAAATGTAGCCAGGAGAGCCATTCTACCGGACATCATAACACACACGTGGTTTCGTGGAGTCCAGGTGTAGGTAAGTAAACATATCGCTCACAGGTCAGCTGTACTGTCTTAACACTTTCATATTCATACAGTTTTTCTTCACTTATCTTTGGAGTTTTTTTGATTTGCCACTGTCATCTTTGGTTTGCTTACTGCTGACATTAAGTTTTTGACGGGTCATAAGATTTCTGAAATATTTTGGAATTTTAAAAGATCTATTCCAGACATTGAAAAACAGGGAATTTTATATATTTTTTTGTCCAAGTCATGGAATATCAGGGATTTTTGTTTGTCACTTTACATTTTATTTTCCATTTATCAAAACGTAATTTTTCTGTATCATATTTTTTAATCACATTTTTTCACACGTTTCAAGTATTGTAAGCTATTTTTGTCAAGTGTTGTAAGCCTAATTTTATTCCCGCTTCACGTCGAGTGGTTCTTGTCCTCCACATCGTGCATAAAAATCCTTTAACACGGCTAGCTGTGGATGTTCCCTAACATGTTTAACGTCTGAATATCTTCTGATCATTTACTCTTTAGGTTACAGGAAAGCTTAACCGCAGTCAACTGACTGGCAAGAAATCACACTCTCACAATGGAAAAGGTAAGTATAGGTAAGTACTCTTTACCTGTTTAAACTCCATCCAGTAGAATAAATCTAATGTTATATAATAATCTGATATTGTAAATTGACTCAGTACGTGATATAACTTTATAGTAAATATATACTTAATTACTTAAACAATACTTAATACTTAGCATATACATAATAAGTATATAAAAGGTATATAATACATACTAGATGGTTTAGATCGATGGATTAGAAGAGTTAGATGGTTTAGATCGATGGATTAGAAGAGTTAGATGGTTTAGATCGATGGATTAGAAGAGTTAGATGGTTTAGATCGATGGATTAGAAGAGTTAGGTGGTTTAGATAGATGGTTTAGATGGATTAGGAGTTTTTAGATAGATGGTTTAGATGGATGGATTAGATAGACATGTTATATGGTTATTATACATTTTACCCTGATTTTCAGAAGACACTTACAAAAAGTGTAATACAGTGTCATTCAGTTATATATACAAAAAACCTTGTCAGGAACAGTCATAGTTAGACCTGCAGTAATTTGATGTTTGGTTTTGATGTTTGATGATTGGATTAAATTTAAGGATTAAAGTGTAACACAAATACTCAATCAATGTCATTTTAAATCTATGTGTTTTGGTAATATTCCTCAGACTCCTTTTTTTTTTTTTTTTACATTTGTCAGGAAAATGTGTTTTTAAACTTATTTTAACTAACATCATTTTGTGTGATCTCATTGTTCTTGTACATATTTTAATAAGTATAATATCATCTTCTGCACAAAAGTAATGAACAGCAGCTACGCTAATTAGTCTCTTTCTACCGTCCTCCCCTACCTCAGGATGCCCATGAACATCACGTGCCCATCCCGAGGTAACGTCAGCTTCAGTTGGACATCACGTGCCCACCATGAGGATCATACCCTCCTCGGTTGAACGTCACGTGCACATCCCAAGGTAACTATAGATCATCCCAGCTTCATTTGAATGTCACGTTTCATCACCAACCAAGAGAAAAGACAGACTGCTTCTTACCACAATAATGCTAAACATTAATGGCTGAGACTGGTTTCCATGGTGGACGTGAAGTGCAAAACAAAACAACAAAACTAAAAACAAATCTAAAAGCAAAATAAAAAAATCCATAAAACACAACGACAATCCGGGAAACTTAATAACAAGTCAGAAAATAAAAAGAGAAATCAGAAAACACAATGACAAAACATTAAAACTGGCAAAGGTAGGTCCTTTGTTGGAGTGGGAAAGCTACTGCTGATTGGACAAAACTCCTGTCAATCAGGATATCCAGGACGCTCACTATGAGGAATGACATACAGAGTATATTCATTGATCAACGTTCAAAGGCCACATTTTGTTAATAAAGTTCAAACGGGCTCATCTTGCATTAGGAGTAGATGCGTGTCCGCTGCGCCACTGTATTACATTGGATGCATCAGCAGAGCCTTCCCGTCGCATGAGCACCTGTGTACCACCTGCATTGTTCCCTTTCTGTCGATCTCTCGACGTTGTGTGAACCGACAGATGGGGTTCGCCCTTGATAACCTATCAACTCTGACTATTTTTAAAAAGGCCAATGAAATTGGCGAATTAAATTTGCATGCCGGGCTCCGCCTCCGGATGTCCGGTATAAAACGAAGCCAGCGTGTTTCATTCATTCACCTTTTGTTTTTCAGAGCCTTCGCTCCTGACTACCACACTGCTCGTATCTACATCGCCGGAATCTCACGAATCGACGGGAGGATCCAATTATTCTCCCTTTCTTTTTTCGCCGATAGAGAAAACCTTTTTCACATTGGAGAGCGAGTGGGCAAAGCCAACCCCTCCCCGCCACGGGCGCTTTGACATCAAGCGCTAGTCCGCCAGCCGCTGGCTCACGGACCACCTCGCTCGTTTGATCGTTCCCCAAAAGACGGTCCTACTGTCTTGTTCCTCAATCACGTGTCGAAAACGGCGCGTGATGATGAGATGTCCCTTGCAACGTTGGAGGGTGACTGACTGGCATCTTTGACCCTGATAATTCCTTGAAGCTCCCTCCTTCGGGGGTCAAGATCAGGAAAAATCGGACGTCGAAAATGCCGGCCATCCTTTCCCGGGCCGCCGTGAGCATGGGGCGGTAGTGGACGCACTGTCCCCCAATACTCGCGGCTGGATACGTGGTACCCTGGGTTTGCGCCTACCCATCAGTGCCGTGTATACCGGAAGTGCATGATGAACTCGGTAAGACCTGGAAACGCCCCCTTCTCAGCGCGTACAGGTCAAACTAGTTCTGTCACCCTTTCTTCCCATGTTGGTGGGTCAGCTAGAGGATATGTTGATGTCCCCCAGAGGGAATGTGCCGCTGAGGTCCAACCTGCAGTTGGCTGCCACCTTGGGGCTCGATCTAGACTCCTGTCCAAAGCATGTGGGCTTTCCGGTGTCCCTGATGCCGGGAGCTTGCACTGCTGCGGGCAAAACTGACCCTCTCTTCGCGCTACAGTGTGGAGGGGGGGGCGGCGGAAGCTGCCCCTCTCTTCGTGCTACGGCGTGGAGGTCCCAACAGGGCAAGACCGACCTAGCGCTTATGCAGGAGATCCGTGCTGCCACCAAACCGCTTGCGTCGCTTACCCAAAACGTCAAGGAGGAGACCACCACCCCGTCAGCAGCCGCGGTGGGAGCCAAAGCGGCCCTCACGGGAAGACCCCAGGGAGACCGAGAACACCTTCGGGCTGGACCCCAGGTTTGGAGGTCATTCAAGGACGGTCCTGCCCCGTCCCAACAGCCCACTTCTAGGGGTTCTCTCTCTCTCTGGGTGTTTTCACAGCCGCTATCACCCTCTACAGGACGGTGTTCGGCAACTCGACGTTGCGTCATGGCGAGACACAGTGTCGAGGATAAACAGCAACCCTCTACACTCTCACAGACAGTGCACGTTGCTACATCATCGCCAGCCAGGTAAGCAGAGCCGATCGACCCCTGGGGGCCCCCCACAGCGGAAGATCCCCTCCGTCAGCAGCCCCCCGGGTGGTCGATGAAGTAGATTGTACCTCTAGTCCCCGGCCGGTCCCTGGGAGTCTGACAAGACTTGCCCAAACCACGACGCGGCTAGGAGATATGATCCGTCTCGGCTACCTCGTTCCTCTAGCCGTGATGTTCAATGGGTGGTGACCCGTACATACATCGTTCTCAGAAAGGAGGGTTGCTAGATCTGCAGACCCTGAACAGGCACCTACTCAAGCTGCCCGTCAGGATGCTACACAGAAGCACATCTTGACGTCTACTGGATGTCAAGATGGGTTCATGGCAAGTGACCTAAGCGACACTTACTTTCATGTCTCGATCTCGGAGGTCGGGCATGTCAGTACAGAGTCCTCCCTTTCGGTCTGTCCCTTTCCCACGAGTCTTCACGAAGATCGTGGAAGCAGCCTTCACTTCCCCCTGGGAGAGAGGTGTGCGGGCACTAAACTATCTCGGCAAGGCGCTCGTGAGATTTGTTATGTGCACACAGGGATTTAGTGCTCTGGCACGCAGATAGATTGGGACTACAGGTCAACCGAGAAAGAGGCTCTCCCCCGTGACAGAGCCGTCCGTTTGGTCCGTCCCTGCCCGATGGTCTTTATGAAGATCGTGGAAGCCGCCCTCACTCCCTTCGGGGTAGAGAGGTGTGCGGGTACCAAACTATCTTGATGACTGGCCTATCTGGGCACAGTCTCTAGATCTGTTGGGTACACACAGGGACGTAGTGCTCCAGCACCTAGATCGATTGGGACCTTAGGTCAACCGAGAACAAGAGTAGGCTCTCCCCAGGTAGAGCATCCTCTTTTTCGGCGTGGAGATCGTTCTCTTTCTTGGTAAGGAACTTAACTCTGCAGAGCGAGCTTAGCCAGTGTTGAGCTGCCTGGAGCGTTCCATTTTTTTAAGCATTAGCCAGTGTTGGAGCGGTCGCATGTGCATCAACCCGTAGGGAGTGAGGGCGGCTTCCACGATCTTCGTAAAGACTCGTGGGGACAGGGACAGACCGAAAGGGAGGACCCTGTACTGATATGCCCTACCCTCGACAGCGACCCGTAGGAACGGGCGATGACGAGGGAGAATCGAGACATGAAAGTAAGCGTCCTTCAGGTCGA
Organism: Triplophysa siluroides; assembly: GCA_006030095.1. Taxonomy (NCBI): domain Eukaryota; kingdom Metazoa; phylum Chordata; class Actinopteri; order Cypriniformes; family Nemacheilidae; genus Triplophysa; species Triplophysa siluroides. The sequence continues at coordinate 70,060 of VCII01000361.1, forward strand.
TTGCCATAAACCAATCTTGACATCTGATAGACGTCAAGATGCGCCTCTGCATGAGCATCCTGAACAGAAGCTTAAGTAGGTGCCTGTTCAGGGTATGCAGATCTAGAATGGAGCGCAACCCCCCGCCTTTTTGGGGACGATGAAGTACGGGCTGTAAAACCCGTTGAACATCTCGGCTAGAGGGACGAGCTCGATCGTCCTTCGCCAGAAGGGTGGCGACCTCGGCCGAAGCACGGGAGCATCCTTGCCTCTGCTGAGGTTTGAGAGGATGCCCCGAAACCTGGGCGGGGGTCTGACAAATTGGATCGAATAGCCGAGACGGATCGTTTCCCTTAGCCACCGTGACGGTTTGGGAAGCTCTTGTCAGGCTCCCAGGGACCGAGACAGGGGGGCTAGGGGTACAATCTGCTTCATCGACCTCCCGGGGGGGGTTCGATGGCTGGCAGTGCGGATCCCTCGCCGTGGGGAAACCCCTGGGGAGGAGATCGGCTCTGCTGACTTACCTGCATGGCGATGATGTAGCACAACGCACCGTCGACTGAGAGTGCTGAGTGTTGCTCATTTACCTCGACATTGTGTCTCGCCGTGACGCAACGTCGAGTTGCCGAACACCGTCATGTAGAGTGTGAGAGCGGCTGTGATAAACACCCAGAGAGAGAGGAAACCATTTAGAAGTGGGCTGTTGGGACGGGGCAGGAACCGTCCCGGATCAACCAACCAGCGAAGAAATGGCTGGGGTTGGGCCCAAAAGGTATTCTCAATCTCCTTGGGGTCTTCCCATGAGGGCCGCTTCGGCTTCCGCCACGGCTACTGACGGGGTGGTGGTCTCCTTTTTCGATGCCTCCTTCCGAGGGGCCGCCTAATTGGGGGGCGTCGGAGGGCGTTGAAGAAGACCGAGGCTGCTGGGAAGCAGTGCACGGGATTTCGACGGCCGGAGGGCGGCCGAGTCGCGGCTGCTTTCTTTACTGTCGAGTGCTCGACAATATCACCCAACAGCCCCCCCTCGCGAGATGTGTGCATCGGGACCTTCTCTGCGTCACTCATCTGTGCAAGGTTTGGCCAGAGGTGTCTCTCTTGGACCATATGTGTGGACATTGTCCGATCCAGGGCCCGCACGGTCACCTTGGTCGCCCGTGAGCGAGGTCGGTGGCGGTGCGGAGTTCCTGCATAAGCGCTGGGTCGGTCTTACCCTCGTGGAGCTCTCTCAACGCCCTGGCCTGCACCTGCAGGATGGCCATAGCGTGGATAGAGGGGGCAGCTTGGTCCTCAGCAGTGTAAGTGACACCAGAGATGCCAAAAACCTACATGTTTTGGACGGGAGTCTAGGTCGAGCCCCCCCAGGTGGCACGTTTCACCTGGGGGACATCGACGTATCCTCTAGCTGCCCCACCATCGAGGAAAGAAAGGGTGACGGAACTAGTTTGACGTGTACGCGCCGAAAAGGGGACGTTACCATGTCTTACCGAGTTCCTCATGCACTTCCGGGAGACACGGCACTGCGGGCGGGCGTGGCTTGTAGCCGCGCCCCACCCGAGGCCCGGGAAAGCATGGCTGACATTTCGACATCCGCTTCTTCCTGAGCTCGACCCCCCGAAGGAGGGAGCTGCAAGGAATCGTCAGTAAGTCACCCCCCGATGCTGCAAGGGACATCTCATCATCATCACGCACCGTTTCCGGTACATGGTTGAGGAACAAGACGGTGGGACCGTCTCCTGGGGAACGGTCAGACGAGACGAGGTGCGAGCGGGCCGCGAGCCAGTGGCTGACGGATTTATGCTCACAATAATCCTCACATCACCCTCACATCACAGGGCCGTAGCCACTGCTGTCACGGAACGGGAAGCAGACGAGGTGGTGGCTGAGTCCCTTGGGAACACAGTCGCCTGTGACGCAACGTCTGAATCGTGAACCACCCGCAGTGCGGGCAGATCTTATCTACAACGGCTGCCGCAGCGTGCAGGAAACCCAACACTTGAGGCAGCCATTGTGTCCGTCCCCCTCCTCGATGAGTGTATTGCACCCATGAGAACAGCGGGACATGCCACGCTGGAGAAATTTGCTCTTTTAGAGAAAAAAACTCGAACACTCCTGGAACTGCCGAAACGCCCAGAGGAAGTCGCTGCATGAAGGGACAGTCCGCTGCACAGCGTCGTTAGAATCCGGCAGTAGTAAAAGAACTCTTTGAGTTTGTAGTCTTGAAGTCATCAGCGAAGGCTCCGAAGAACAAAAGGTTAATGAATGCAGCACGCCGTCTCCCTTTTATACCCGGATATCCGGGGCCGGAGTCCGGCATGCAAATTTAATTTGCCAATATCATTGGCCTTATCTTGTCTAGTCGAAGTTGATTGGTTCTCAAGGGCGAACCCCATCTGTCGGTTCGACACAACGTCGAGAGACCGACAGAAAGGGAACATCACCCCAATTCATATATTTGCTCAGTGCCAGTATCGCAACATTTCATCACACAGGTGTTAGATAAATAACAAACGTGAAAAATCACACCTCTAAATTGTTGTTGATTCACTACACGAGCCTTACAATTTTTATCCCCCCTCCCACACAAAAATTCTCAATACAAAACAAAATTACAAACATTAATAAAACCACACTTCCCTCGTCCCGTGGCCGTCTAGTCTGACCTTCCAGGGTCTCAGCTCAATCTCTCTGTGACTCTTTCACACAGAACGAACAGGATGCTAGCTCAATCTCTCTGTGACTCCGTCACATTGAATGTCATGGTTCTCAGCTCAGTCTCTCCGTGACTCCGTGGCACAGAACGTCCAGGATGTCAGCTCAATCTCTCTGTGACTCCGCCACAATGAACATTCAGGATTTCAGCTCAGTCTCTCCGTGACTCCGTCACACAGATCATACAGGATGTCAGCTCAGTTTTTGCAGGAACCTGTCACAGTGAATGTCCAGGATGTCAGCTCAGTTTTCCGTCACACAGAGGTACAAGATCTCAGCTCAGTCTCTCCGTTCCACCGTAACACTGAACGTACAGGATCTCAGCTCAGATTTCCATGTCTCCGGCACACAGAAAGTACAAGATCTCAGCTCAGTCTCTCCATTCCTCCGTCAACCAGAACGTACAGGATGTCAGCTCAGTTTTTCGTGACTCCGTCACACTGAACGTACAAGATGTCAGCTCGGTCTCTCTGTGACTCCATCACAATGAACATCCAGGATCTCAGCTCAATCTCTCTGTGAGGATTTCTGCTCAGGATCTCTGCTCAGTCTTGAGATCATGTGGTACCTTATATTTCATTACCGTGCACAACAGCACTCTTCCTTGCACAACATTACACCTGCTTGTCCATCCCTTAAATAATCAGCTCCCCCTGCTCCAGGTGAATCGCATCTGCAATCACTCTCCCCTCACGTGACTTGCCACTTCATTACAATACAATATAAGCATATAACATGATATGTACTTTTATCTGTGGGTTATGGTGAGAGAGTGTTTGACAACATGACACGATATAAGCCTATAATGCTGGGTTCACAAAAAAACATACAGTAGGTACTCAACCAGAATGAGCCTTGTCTCCACGGCGGTACTTCTTTAATGTGTGTTGACTCTTGTTTACCGCTGAGTGGCAGTCTATTCACAGATATTCACTCAGCATGAGTTGATGTGCCAAACATTGCCTCACTCAGCAGACGGGCAATAGCTAAGGCGTTTAGGCGTAAAAGACAAGCGCAGTCTTCAATATTAAAGTTACAAGAACTTAAATCCACAAGCACTAATAATTATATTTAATACTAGTCATAAATACATAATTTCCTTTAACAAGGGTTCACATTTTAAATTTGCCCTATGCATTCATTCAATGCTTTATTCGGTTTGAAAAATTTAAATATATAAGGAGTGTTTTCAATTAATGCTGGGTTGCATGCAGAGCTTTAATGTTTGTATTCACTCTGTGTTTTTTGCAGCAAACACAGACACAGCTGGGTTTCTCCGATATTAACCCTGGATTAAGTTATAAACATTCCCGTGTACATGTTGGTAGGCTACATTCACATACATTTGGGATATGTTGTCATAAATCAAAAAATGTCTCCGCAGTAGGCTTTTCATAATGTCATAAAATCAAAATATTAGAAATGGTCGATTTGTTTTGTAGCTCAACTTCTTCAACTTGCAATGCTCAATGTGAGACGGTCCGCATGAAGCAGCAATTTAAAAGGGGATTTCTAGCGCGGTTTATGCTCAGTTGATATCAGGTTTAATTAATGATCGGGAACATGTTGTGTAAGTTTGATTTTGCCAGCGATTTTAGAAATGAATGTTGGCAGGGTATACTTTCCAGTTATCGAAACCCTGCACTTTATAGGACTTTATTTTATTACAATACTAAACCAAAAGAACAAGGTCATTATATTATTAGTCACATTAAAGCTGAACGTTGTCTCCGTTTCCTGAGTACAAGATACAACAATGATGCATGCCAAGAAAAAAAGTAATACAATTCTTTAATTATAGTGTGTAAAGCACTTGCTTTATTTCACGATTGTCGTTCTGAAAATAAATACGCACATCAAACGCAAACCATCATCCACTCAATAATATATTAACAGCAAGAATAATCAAAAACGTGCCCTCGGACGTCATCCCGCCGGTGTGGGTCGGCACGCGCGTGTTGACGTCACGCCGATGGCGTCACCGCAGCGAGCCCAGCGTCCCTATCAAAGTTTTAAAGCGACTAACGTGAAACATGATTGCCAGTCTGATCTATTTCATGCTGATTCCGTTGACGAGGCTGATCGGACGCGTCTCAGGTAAAACTTTTGTCGAGAACAAGCTACCAGAAAGTTTAAACACTTTGTCGCTTGTCTGTGTTGAGAAAGATGCGCGAGCGCGTCAAAATAAACCATTGCACTCGTGTGTGTGAGAGAGAGAGAGTTTAACGAGTTGCACAAGACAAAATAAACCAAGTTTCGATTTATTTACCTAACATGAGCGTTTAAAATGTATCGTTTGATATACTGAAACGACGACGAATATCGCTGGTAACCATAGAAACGGAAGCCAGCAACCGCTACAGCTGGTCGCAATTTACATACGTCACGTATTTACCCCATAGTGATAATAATAAAGCGCGCTATCGTCACATTCTGTTATGTGGGTTGTTTGAAGAGATCCTTGAGCACTTAATATGTCATGTATCCTATTTGTCTGATTATTTAAGTGGCTTGTTTTGTTAAATGCAGATAAACGTGAATAAAGAGATGGCAGTCTTCATTCATTTATGGTACCATGGTACATGCAATCCCTGTCAATCATTTTGCTATGGTATTTGTATACAGTGGTTCTCTGAAATACGGTGTTTATCTATAGTTTTAATCTTTGTTCTCCTCCTAAACAGATGCGTGTGTAACGTTTATATCTCTCTCGACAGGACTGTGGCAGACGACACCGTGTGCGTACATTAATGGCAGAGAGGTCGGGGATGTTCGTGGAGCTCCTTCCAGACGGCTTCCAGAGCTTCAGACGGATCTGTTACAGCCCTGCCACAGCACGACACGCATCATTCCCAGCCCAGAAGACACTGAGAGGGAACACACCCGTGGAATGGTGCAGGCACAAGCTCCTCCGGACAGCGGGGAGACGGTAGGTGAAACGCAGAGGAGGCGAGAGGACGAGCTGGATGAGGAGGTGATGTGCGACGACACACAACCTGTGACGGAGGAAAACACCAGTGAACACGAGTGCCGCTCAGGACTGACGGGGGGTGTGGAGGACATCAAGGATGTTGCATTAGTGGTAACAGAAGTGGAGCTCACAGCATCATCAGTGGACGGGTGTCAGGAAATAACAAGCGTGGTCAACTTCATCCAAGAGCCTCAGGTCAGTCCTGATGACACGACTCCATCTGAGAGCGAACCGGACCGTGCTGATGTAAGCAGCGTGTCTCTGGATCTAACGGTGGAACTTCACGTGAGTGCTAACGGAATGGATGCGCCTGCTGAAACAGCCTCCTACATGCGTGAAGATGATGATGATGAAGATGCACATCCCAGCGCACGTTGCTCTGAAATGCTGCTGGGTTTCGATTCGGACGCAGAAAGTGAAGCTCAGTTTATGACCAGCTATCCCGTGTTTGATTTGAGGGCGTTACTTGCGGATTCTCGCTGCGTTCAGACACCAGCAGGACCCGTCGGTTGGCATTTTCCAACAGGTTTGGGACTGTCAGATGTGTGTTTTTGCCCTTATGTGCAGTTACCGGCGCTCAGCTACTATCCTGCGGTTCAAGACAACAACAATATTGAAGGTGGGATCATCAGAAAAACACCTACTCGTGAATAGAGAGTTTCTCATAATGTTTGCTTGAAGTGAATTTCGCATGCCAACCTAAAAAAGAAAGACCAAAAGGTTTAGTCCAACACATTCACGTCCATTCAGGACAACTTGACAATTTTGAGTCCCAACATCTTTTCGTGGTTTTTTATAGTTCTGGTGGCTAAAGAATGGGTAGACAAAGGTCAGTCTGTGAAATCGTGTGTGTGTTTGTTTCTCTTTTCCAGTGACATGGAGGTTATGGGAGGACCTGGGTGAAGCCTGTGGTGAGCCGTGTGCGGACATCTTTGAATTCAGCATCATGACTTACAACATTCTGGCTCAGGATCTGCTGGAGGCTCATCCAGAACTCTACACACACTGTCAGGAGGAGGTGTTGCTGTGGGAATACAGATTTCATCTCCTCCTGCGGGAGCTGCACGTCTGGATGCCTGATGTACGTCAATACAAACTCATTCATGTACACCGGACGTGAGCGACGCCATGCGACATAATCAAAGACAATAGAATCCATTTAAGAACCTGGCATTTGTCGTGTCGTATCGCACCGCATCCAGTATAGACGCAGAATTACAGATTATAATGGGGTTTATTATGTTTTGCTGTATCGCACGCTTCCGGTATAGACAGACCGTCGGTCTCTGCACTTACTGTTAAGTTTTAAAGACATTCCTCTATCATTGGAGTCTTACTTGATCAGTTTATTAAAGTTATTGGGAACTTTGCTGCATGTAGAGGCAGAAAATTGGCTTTACAGTTTTTGTCTGTTTTGGTCCATTTAAAGTGATTAATTCTGTTAGTTACTGAATTTGCACATTTCTGAATGATATTTTTTGTCATTTATTACATTTCTTAAATATTTAAAGATGTTAAATGTATTAATCTTATTCTCCAAGTGACAATTTACGATTTAAGGGTTAAATTAAATCACAGTAATTTGTGACAATTAATGAATGAATGAGACACAAACAATGAAATGTAGTTGTAATCATCAAAGCACTAAGTCACACTATTCATATGTCTTAGACTTATTAATTAGTCAATTAATCATGAGCTCAATTTCATAATGGTGACAGCCCAACTTAATGAAAAAGTGGGTTTGTTTTTAATGTTTGCTGCTGTGCCATTCACACCAGTGACAATAACTATAATTATAAAGATTGTTCTGGATTGAAGAGAATTATGAGTCCATACCACAAACAAAATGAAACTTTCAAGGGTGATTCATGAAACTGCTCTTACGAAAAAATATAAGATTGTTCTTAAAGTCCCTGTGAAATAAAAATGACAATTCTTATTTTTTCATGAAATATTGCAGCGTTTATAGTAAATAGCACTCAAATGAAGTAAACCAGATGGCTTGGCCGGAGCATCCGTTAACTCCTCCCCTTCAGCTGTCAGTCTGTCTCCAATCAAATCGCAGTGGAAAACGCAAGCCTCGCCCACTAATTTTCTCTTTTGAAATTCCTTTTCACTCGGAAATGTGTCAGAATAGGGAAGTAAAAACGATAGCAACTTCCGGTTCACGGGGACTTATTTTTAAGAAATATAATTCACAATCTAAGAAATTATATAAGAAATATGCTTTGTAATATTCGTTGTAAATGATTATATTCACCTTCTCCTGAGGTAACAGTAGATTCATCTCATCATCTATACAATAAGTTTAATTTACATGAGAATGCGAGGCATTTTTTACACAAATACATTAGCGTGTGATGTGTTAAACGACATTAGCGATCGCACGTTAGCTTAAATGTTAAGAAGCATCATAATATTAGACTTATTAAAATACTTTTCGCGTTTTTCCTCGCTATAAAATTTGTCACGATCTTTTTAATAATTAAGTTAAGTAAATTAATATTACTATATCAATATAAAAATTCCTCAATGGAAAGTAAACGTCCAAATTATTATTCTGGCTCAATATAAAATACGCCACATGTGAAACAACCAAACCTTTGAGATTTAAGACAACCGTGAAGCTTGAATCTCTACATAAAGATGATATTTACCACAGCTTTTGTTTCAAGAATTTGGTTTCTTGGAAGATCAGTCTGGGATTTTTTTTACTGAATATTCCTAACTTTTTTCTTACATTAGAATTTAAGAAAAAATATTGCAGTTGAGAAGAATTTTCTTGAAAATGTTTTGTGAATCCGGCCTCCGGTGAACAGTTGACAGCCAATCAAAATCCTTTCGCATTTAAAACGTGAAACTGCAGCGCACAAGCTTAAAATACACTGAACGTTATTAATGGAGTTGCCGATTTTGATGCAAATAATGTGAATGCAGTTGTGATTCTTGTCTTGATGTGTACAGATTCTGTGTCTTCAAGAAGTTCAGGAGAGTCACTTTCAGGAGCAGATGTATCCTGTCCTTATTGAGATGGGTGAGGTGACGCTCTTCTTCTCAGTAATTCTGTTCATGAAATGACAGCTACAGTAGACTTAACTAAAAGCAATTGGAGATCTTAATGTCCTTTTTCATGAGTTTCTTTCAGAATTGATGTTTTAAAATCCCCAACGCAGGTTCACGGCGTCATGTTGTGTGAGTTTTGTTCGTTTATGGAATGGGATTGTGTTTTCTCAGGGTACACCTGCATCTATAAGCGACGCACCGGCAGCAGAACGGACGGCTGCGCTGTGTGTTACCAGAGCGAGCGTTTTACTCAACTCTCCGTCAACCTGCTCGAGTTTTACCGATCCGACTGCCAGCTGCTGAACCGTGACAACGTGGGCATTGTGTTGCTCCTTCAGCCAATCACAGACCAGGGTGAAGCTCTCAGTCCAATATGTGTGGCCAACACGCACCTCCTGTTTAACCCCAGGAGAGGTGACGTGAAGCTGGCACAGCTGGCCATCGTGTTGGCTGAGATTGACACGATGATGAAGAAATGTGAAAGTCAAGGTAGAAGCTGTGAGGTTGTTCTGTGTGGAGATTTTAACGCATTACCCAACTCACTTCTGCTGAAGTTCATCACCAGCGGTCAGCTCTACTACCTTGGCTTACCTGCCTGGATGGTGAGGGTCACATTTATGTCATGTCAGGCAAACAAGATGTGCAGTGTCAATGTAGCCTCACGGTGTGTGCATGTCAGTTATTAAAACAGCTTCAAATGTGTCTCGTCCAGTCAGATTCGCCTTTTATTTCTCAGGAATAATCTTTGGTTCGTGTCGACAGGTTTCAGGTCAGGTGGATTTGTCTAGGAAATTTCATCAAAGTCGGATTTTCGAGCCGCTGTGGCCGGACAAACTCGGCATCAATGAAAACTGTCAGTATGCGGTTTATTGTGACCCGAGGACCAGCGGCCCAGGTGAGTGTCACAGCAGCCAACAGCAAACAATAAAATTTTAATACAATATATTTTTCCTTCTATAAAAGTGTATGATGTCTCAGAACTAAAAATTGCTAACATTCATACAAATATCTTTCTATGTGTTTAACCATACAAATACATTTATCAACCTGAGGGTGAGTAAATGATGACAGAATTTTCATTTTTGAGTGAACTATCCCTTTAAAGTCGGCATGAAACAGAAGTAGCGATTGTCTTTTTTCCGGAAGGACTTCAGAAATGAGAAAAAAATGTAGGGCGGGACTTGATCTCATCTGCCGATAACTCGAAAAAAGGTGAAAGATTTGAACGCCATTTTGCAACCGTCAATCATTGCAGCGCCGCCCTCGCACCATTCCTCGTGAACAGAAGTGAAGAAAGCCAGAGGGCGGGGTTAACGTTTTTTATTAAAGATTACAAGTGCAAATGGATAAAAAATTTTTTTGATGTGCAAGGATAAATAATTAATAATAAATACAATTAAAATGATCATTTTTAATTCCATGCCGACTTTAAAATAATTATTTGTACACATTTTCACATCGACTTTTTTGTGGAAAACACTTTTTATACTGAATATATTTTCTGTTGTATTTAATCTTTTTCTGATGATATGTCGATGAGTGTTTTTTTCTGCACAAATTATCATAATAATAACATTAACATTCTTTTTTTTTATCCGCTTTCTTCGCCGTATGGGAACACACATTTAACATACTCTGAATCACTTAACTGTTGTTTGTAGCACCTCTGAATCCCCACAGCGTGAGGGAAAAACAAGTGATGGAGATATTTTTAATGTGGTCTTCATTTTGTTTAAAAACGATAACACTTTACAATAAGGTGCTATTTGTTAACAGTAATAAATGCATCAACTAACAATGAACAATAGAATTTCTCAGCATTTATTAACCCTTGTTAATGTTAGTTACGTCAATACAGTTATTCATGTTAGTTCATGGTGCGTTAACTAATGTGTTAACAGTTTGATTTGAATAATATTTTAGTAAATGCTGAAATTAACATGAACTAAGATCAATTAATGCTTTAGAAGTATTGTTCACTGTTAGTTCATGTTAGCTCATGCATTAACTAAATGTTTACAAATAGCACCTTATTGTAAAGTGTTACCGAAAAACATTTAGATCTGATTTCGTTGTCTTAGAAATGTTGATATAATAACTTGTAAAGACGAGAGCAAGTTTTGTGCATCATTCTTTCTTTCCGTAGAGAAACTGCAGTACAGTCATGATTTTCTTCGCCGTCTGCAATTCTGTCAGTCCTCATGTGTGCGACCACCAGACCTGGACTTTATACCTGGAGTCTCAGACAATACACCAGGTACAGTACACTTTAGTGCCCGTGACCCGATGTCTCTCGTGTTTCTGAGGAGTCTCACGTGTGCTTCTTAAACATGCTTTTCTTCTTTTCAGACCCTGACGAGATCCACATGTTCAGTTTCAGGTGAGTTTAGTCTGAGTAAGTAGACTAAACTGACTGAAGTTATCGACTTCACACGACTGTTCTTTTGGCAGGTTCGGACACACTTTGTTCCACGGTCTGAAACTGACGTCAGCTTACCCTCACACCCATCCCGTCACTCACAACTGTGTGCTCACCACACTGAACTCAGAGGGAGGAGCCATGGTGGACTACATCTTCTACTCCACTCCGACACACGACGCTGCTCACGTGAAAGGTATAATGCACATATAAGCTTAGGGACGTCCGATTCGATTCCAAGAATTGATTTCTAGCTGCTGTTATCCCTGTTTTACTACAGATTTTTATTTATTTAAAAAAAAAAATTGTTTAATGCAATACAAAGCACTTTTCTAGGCTGTCACTTTTTACAAGTATTAATTGTTTATTGTTTCTATGACAAAAACCTTAACCAAATATTGGAATTGCTTGTCCTGCAATTCCAATGTATCATTAATAATGTTATTAATAATCTGATTTACTAGCTGTTTTCAAAAATAAAGCACAGGTCGAGTGTGTTCACAAAAATACTTGAGAAATATAGATGTATGGGATTTGTTAAATGTGTGGATACATGTAATTATATCTGCATTGTGTGTGCAAACAGAGCTTTTGCTATTATTCTTGCAGAATATTTTATGTCATTCCACAGCTCTAGACTTCTTCCATCAGTTTTTCTGCACTGTTTTAGTCAAGAAACGAATGTGATTTAGTTGACCAATGATAGCAGCTAAGGGGCGGGGCTTATGAAGGCTCTTAAAGAGGAGTCGATTCCTTTAACGCCTTGGAATCAATTCTTTTTGGAATTGATTCCCAGCCCTCTATAGGCTGTCATTTGTTCTTTTCAGCCAATCAAAACGCAGCAGTTTTCATGACCTTTTCTTCACTTTCAATGAGTGTTCAGTATCTTCAGATATGGCTTTTGTCTTAACTCACTCTGCTTTTGATGTTTCATGATACACAGTAACAACTTGTCACATTGGACTGTCTGTGAGCTGTCACATGACTCATGTCATTGCCCATGTTTTGTCTCCACAGAGAAAGGCGGTCGTTTGAAGCTACTTGGCCGTCTGTCATTGCTGTCTGAAGAAGATCTCTTGTCACTCAAAGGACTTCCCAATGAAACGTTTCCTTCGGACCACCTCAGCCTACTTGCCAAATTTCAGCTCTCTTGAGTATTTCTCCGCTCTGTTAAGTATTTTCTGGCTCTGTTGAGTACTCAGTGGCTCATTTCTGCTTAGTATTTCTTTGCTCTGCTGAGTATTCATGGACATGTTTGAGTTTTCGCTGCACTTTTGAGTATTTCTCTGCACTTTTGAGAACCTCTTGGCTCTTGAGTATGTTTCGGCTGTGTTGGGTGTTTATCTGCTCTGATGAGTATTACTCGGCTCTCTTGAGGAGTGATGAGGATTCTCTGTTCTGCTTAGTATTTTGTGGCTGTGTTGACTATTTCTCAGCATTTTGAGTATGTCTTGGCTCTGCTGAGTATTTTGCACTTGAGTATTTTGCACCTCTGTTGGTAATTTGATGGTTAAGTACAGTCACACACTTTATACAGTCAACACATCTGATTGTATGTGACTGTAGTATTTGGTGATTTTTTTTTCTTTAGAATTTTAACTAGTGATTCATAACTAGATTAAGAGAGATTTATTTCACATTCTTGTTTTATTTTCTAAACAGGAAAATGTGTTTGCCTGTGAGCAAACTGTAAGTTTGATGGAAATCAGCATTTTTTTTTCCATTTTTTATGAAAATGCGGTAATGTACATTTGCTCCTTTTTGTATTGAATTATTCTTAACATTGTTGTTTTCACTTTGAATTTCTATTGTAAATGGAGCAAAATAAATGACTACATGTGTGGTTGGTGTTGTTATGCTATTTAAACATATTGACAAATTATTACAAAAGTACAGGATGACAGACGTCTCTAGAGCGAATTCCATAAGTTATGAAATGAAGAAAAACAATACAAGGACTTGTTTGAAATTGGCAGTACCGTAATTGCATGTAAATACATAAAAACTGCAGCTTTTTATACAGGTTTTAATGTATTTCGAGTGTCACAAATGAGCTGTTAAATACAAGAGTGGCATGACAGTGCTGTGACGTCATAGTTCAAGTCTACATTATCATAATCAACAGAAGACATGATAGACATCCAGTGTAGATGATCTTGTGTGTATCAGTGAAGAAAGATTGTGATGAATTGATGCTTCTCATAACGCACAGATTTACAGAAGATCATTGAACAGCACCGAATACTACGCTTGTAGTGAGCACTTCATAGGGTCTCTCAACCAGCATGTCTGGCCTCTGTGGAGATGTGTACTAACAGATCTTAGTGTTTGTGTTACTATAAAAAATAGATATTTCTGATAACAGAATACTAGAAATGAAATCGGAATTATCAAAACACGTGAGCTTTTGTCTTCATCTGTAAAATCGCCCCAAAAAACATGCAGGAATTGAACTTCTACAAAGAGAGTATTTCATGAGTATGTGCAAAATGTTAATGAATCAGTTATTCTTTAATGATGAATTTAGTTTTTCTTTGGAATAATGCGCACTGATGATTCGAGCACAATAACAACAGTAATGTGTAGTCAAAGCTAGAATCAAATCCTATGGAAATCTAAAATCATATAAAAATAAAAGGGGGACTGCAGGCTGTGTATCATAACTGAACCCTGTAACCACCATCACATTTAAAAAACATGAGCGGATTCATCGTCAAACCCCACTGCTCACGACAGAAGACTGAAACATACAGACTACAGTCCTCTACAAATATTTGGTCTGTTATAGTCCCGGTCACATCCAGATCATTCATGAAACCTCACGATGGCAAAAAAAAACCTTGAAGTGCAAATAATACAGTGTGTTGAGTTTCATCGTCACCAAAAAACCCTCAGTTCTTACAAAGGCACCCAATAACTGGATTACAAACTTGTCTCTATATAAGTCTGATTAGTTGAGTTAAAAGTTGAATCTACTGTATTTACAGATGCCGCTATATTAAACAGCTCGGGCTGAATATATAAATATCATGTGTCGCTCTTCTACTGAACGAATCACTTCAGGTGGTATAAATGACCATTCTTAAGTGTGTCCCCTTCGAAGTGACCACATTCTCTTAAGTGGAATACTGCACAGGTGCAAGACTTTATCCTCGGTGATGAGTTTCAGCATTCGGTCTCGCTGTAAATCTTTCTCCGTTAATAAACGTTTGTGTTGTTTCACACCCTGATCTGATAACCATTAACATCTGCTGCAGGTCCTGACTGTGAAGGCTTTCTCTCCACTGATGACCTGTGAAAGACAACACAACATTGAGTTTAACACTCACCGTTATTCAAGTGTACAGTTAGTACACTGCTTTAAAACAAAAAATAAGAGCGTATACTTCCGTCAACTTTTTATGTTCTTCTCAGAAATAAACTTGACATGACACTTGAGTATACATGACTTATACTGACAGAAAAATACACTTGCTCCATATCTCCATCAAAAGACTTGAGTACAAATATACTCTAAAAAGTATCATGAAGTATTCTAAGTATACTTTACTCTTTTGATTGAGTAGTCTGTTAAATACTTAAATACTTATGTAAATACTTTTCTCACATAATTTGACATCATTTACTTCAATTTCAAGAACAATTAAAAGTATTTACATATACATTTATGCATTTGAAAGACGCTTTTATCCTAAACGACTTACATTGCATTATACTATACATTTATGTAATTATATTTAAAATAAGAACTAAATTAGTCCAATTTAGTCTCAATTGGCACTGAAATAGTTCAGTGTACTCAGTGTAAGTATACTGCCAGTGCATATTAGTCCAAGACTAAGAACAACATAAAGTATTACATTAGCAGCACATATTAGTGTACCTACTACATTAAGTATACTTTAAAAAACTAACTTTACGTATATTAAAAATGACATTTGTAAATTTTCTTTGACAGACTTCCCTGATAGTCATGTATGATTGTTATATGTGACCCTGGAGCACAAAATCAGTTTTACACTGTGTCTACACCAGATGTAGAGCGGTGCAATGCAACAATAAACGCATTAGAACCCATTATAACTTAAAATTTCGTCCACACTGGATGTGGCGTGGCGCAGCGTCGGGTGTAGACTGGGTGTAAAGTAGCACGGGAATATTTGTAGCAATAGCCAAAAATACATTATGGGTCAAAATTATTGATTTTTTCTTTGAGGCAAAACATCATTAGGATGTTAAGTAAAGATCATGTTCCATGAAGATATTTTATAAATTTACAACCGTTAAGTTATATCAAAACTGTGTGGATGCAGCAAAATCGCTAACAAAAATGCCCGGAAACATTTGCCCGATCTTTGGGAATTACCCACTCAAGTTTGGTATCTATGTAAGTTTAGAATTTCAGCTTTTGGGTTCATCTACTCTCCACAACTTCATTACAGCGATAAGCCCATAGAGAGCGTTAAAAGCAAAGGCCTGCTACAGCGCCTCCTATGGACGACTTTAAAGGCGATTTTCTCAAGATTTAGATTTTTTTGCACCCTCCGATTCCCTATTTTCAAATAGTTGTATCTCGACCAAATACCTATCTTAACAAACCATACATCAATGAAAAGCTTATTTATTCAGCTTCCAGATTATGCATAAATCTCAATTTAGAAAAATGTGCCCATAGGACTGGTTTGGTTGTCCAGGGTCACAAATTCTTATTATTATATTAATTAAGATCCTCAACAGACACACTGATGGTTCATGCTTGCTTGAGGAGACATTTTACTCACATTAACAAAGAGCATCATATAAGCTTTAAACTCAGAATTATAAGAGGAGGCTGACACATGTTAAATGGATTTCTGATAAATCCCGGGACGTACTGTCTGTCACTTTGACTGTTCTTCCGCATGGGACTGGCTGGATTCCTAAGCGGAGATCCCACATCCTTCTTTCTGTCCTTTGTGGGCGATGACGGAGCGGCTTTCCCGATCTGAAACATAAACATCTCATTTTGTGTGTCTGAAAGATCAGTAGAACAGTTTGATGTGGAAGAATGCATTCAGGTCAGCGTTACCTTTAACCTCATATCACGAGTGTATCTGTCCAGCTCTTTCTTCAGCTCCTCTTTGGACAGTTTGTCCACGTCCAGCACTGAATGTTTCCACTCGATCTGCTCCACGCTGTGAGGGTCGTGTGACACGTAATGGCCGATCTTCACCTTACATAGCGTGTGCCAGTAGCCCTGATAAGCCACCTGGAAGTCCTGCACGAGGTCGGCCAGTGTTTTATACTCCAGCGGTTTGTACATCAGGTCCTGGCGCCGGCTGATCCCGAGGGCGCCGAAGCGTCCGCCACTGTGGACCCCCAGCACGATGTGACAGAAGTGACTCCCTGAGAAGCGCGTCTTAAAGCTGAGAGGAAACCGCTCCACGCTCGGCAAACTGTTGGTGAGGTAACTGACCGGTCGACGCTGTTAAGATCAACACTTAATGCACTGACAGACATGGTGAGCAGAAGCTTTGAATCTGGTTTGGTGTGGTTTAAGCTGTTCAAAATAGATTTTACTGTAGTTTTTACAGCAGTGCTAAGTCTTGTTCTCACTGTAGTTCTTCTACATGTTTTATCGTAGTTTTCTGTAGTTCTTCATGCAAGTTTTTCCGTAGTTCTTACTGTGGTTTTTACTGTAGTTCTTATTGTCTTACTTTAGTCTTTTACAGCAGTGCTAAGTCTTGTTCTCACTGTAGTTCTTACTATAGGTTTTATTGTAGTTTTCTATGGTTCTTCATTCAAGTTTTTTGTAGTTCTTACTGTCTTACTTTAGTTTTTACTGCAGTGCGAAGTCTTGTTCACGCTGTAGTACAGTAGTTTTCTGTAGTTCTTAATGTGAGTTTTATTGTAGTTTTAAGATACATTTTTACTGTAGTTTTAACTGCAGTGCTAAGTCTTGTTCTAACTGTAGTTCTCATTATATATCAGGTTATATTGTAGTTTTCTGTAGTTCTTCATGCAAGTTTTTCAGTAGTTCTCACTCTGGTTTTTACTGTAGTTCTAAGTGTAGTTCTTACTGTCGTACTTTAGTTTTCCTGTTCACTTTAGAAGTCCTGTTCACTCTGTAGTACAGTAGATTTCTGTAGTTCTTAATGTAAGTTTTTCTGTTGTTCTTGTTTTACTGTAGTTCTAAGTCTAGTTTTTACTCTTGTTCTCACTGTAGTTCTTACTACCGGTTTTATTGTAGTTGTAGTTCTTCATGTAAGTTTATCTGTAGTTCTTACAATACTTCTTGTTTTTCTGTACTGAGTTTTATTGTAGTTCTAAATGTAGTTCTTACCATATTCTCATTTTCCCCCAGGACAAATAACACCCTGCTGAAACTCTGCCGAGATGTGAATACTGTATGCCATGTATATTCTGGACTGTAGCAACCTTATTAAGTGTCTGGTCCCTCTAGACTCTCCTAAGAGCTCAACTGATCCTAAATCATAACAGGATCTGTCTGAGCCTTCAATCCTGGACACCCACAGTAACATAAAATCCACCTGAACTAAATAAAGGCCAATTCACACCATGATTGATAACTATAACATTAAGGGGTGGTTTTCCTGGACACAGTTTAAGCCTAGTCACAACTTAAATGTTAGAGGTGTCTTGATCGAAAACAACTTGCACTGACATCTGAAAATATATCAGTGCCATTGTTTTGTCTCAATGACAAATGTGATGCATGTGATTTTTTTTGTAAAGTTTGTTTTTAAAAACGACTTGCACATCTTGATTAAACTAAGGTCTAGTCCTGGTTTAAAATAATCCCTGTCCGGGAAAGCGCCCATAAATGTATTAGCGTGCACTCACTGTAACTCAATAGTGCTTGTTATACAGGAGCAGATGAATTTTATTGAAGTGAAGGATACGTTGCGAGGATCACGGCTTCCAAACATTTGATTGGCAGAGACTCTCGTGTCATTTCCTTGGCAATGTCCATTAATCTGTGGAAGATAGTATAACTTGAACAACTTTAAGTAAACTAAAAGAGTCTGATGAAGCCATACTGTAAGTCCTCTCACACATATTCATAATCACCTACTGCTGCCATCGGCTTGTAATTGTGTCTCACGACACCGCGAGAGCTGTGTTTGTATGAAAGCGATGGCTTCAAATTGTGACTAGTTAAGATTCAAGCATTAATGTTTCAGATAAAATTGTGTGCACTGGATCTTACGCTGTGAGCGGTCGGCTCTTCTTTATCTCAAAAAACTGTGTTCCAGTGTGATTGTATCTGAGAGACAGTGTTAAGTACACTACAACACTCCGTCGAGGAACAAATAGGGCATTACATACAGTCAACCACTACACACAATATACTGTTGAGGTAAATCAACTACAAAAACTCACAACAAAAAATGAGAGACGTTATAGTTCAAAGCATTTCTACTAAAATCATAAATGTACACATGATGCATTGACAAAGTGTTTAAACAGTTCATGTGTATGAAGTCACGAGCAGAGGAGTACAGGATACTGTAGATCCCTGATGTATTTTTGTATGGCTTCCAGACGCTGAGGAATACTGCTGTTGGGTTGGAATGTAGGCACACTTGGTATAGGAATCTGTAGATTATAAAAACACATTTTTTTTTTCATAGTAAAAATCAGGTTTGTATGTATATCAGTGTGATACAGGCCGCTGTGTTCACCAGATAATGGCATCAGCGGAAAAAAAGCTTCTTTGGGACACCACCTTTATATATAATGTTATGCTACACAAAGAATATAAAGCACACATAACAAAGAATTTAAATATGAGTATAATATAATTAACCATAGCAGCAAACGAGTCGTTTTTTTAATCCAAATGACTAAAGATCAGAGATTGGGATTTTGCTTCACCTTGGGAAGGTCGCTGGTTGCCCAGATCCTCTTCCCTACATTCTCTCCATCAGGATGGATCCGGGCGACCTGCCTCCACATCTGCTCCCAGGTCTCCTCGTGTATGGGCAGACCGCCCCGATTAATAATGCAGGGAATCCCACCATCCCTCAAATCTTCCCCCTCGTCCTCTTGTTCCTCGTCTCTGTCCTCAACCCCTCCCAAACTCTGAGCAGTCCGGATCATTCTGAGGCCAGCAGAGCAGGCGCTGGCACACGGCTGGATCACACAGGGCCTGAATCCTGACGTCCGGACCAATCTCCTCGGAGAGGAGCCGTGATGGAAAGAGCCGCAGCAGGACACGGACATGGACGGGTCACACACACACAATGGGCCAAACACTGTCTCTCACTGGATCTCAAACACTCTCTGTAGGGTGGCTGGGTGTCTGACACACTCGGACCCCCAGCCAAATCTCTGTCAACACATTTCAAGCAGCATACTAGTTTTCAAGTACAAAACTAATATGTAACTGAAAAACAAAACCCTTTAGCTCTTACTGTCAGCACAAACTGAATATCAGTTATAACGCGCAAGAAACAGTGAAAATATTACAGCTGATCATAACAGTAACAATAGAGATCAATACGCGTCTGAGTCATGAGCCCCGACCGCCCTACAGCATCGGAATAAACATCAGAACAGATTCAACAAATCTGTTATCCTCCATAAAACATTCACAGGCAGTCCAGTGTCACATCGACGGGTTGAATCAAAGCGTCTGCCCTTAATCTTCAGCGTATAACAAAGAATACAGTAAAGACGCGCCGGCGAACGCGCCAATGACGTCACCCCACCGCCGACCCAACGCGTCGCGCGAAGCTCAGTGTCATTACGCGCACGTATTTACATACGATACAAAGCTATACAATAATTTCCAATAGTTAGCTTCATCGTGATGGCTGTCGGTTCGAGCCATCGCCCAGTCGACTCTCAGACCCGCTATGTGATGCTGAATGATGTCCGAGTCGTTCTTTAGAGCTGATTCACTTGAATGATTCGTTGGAGCCGAATCGCAAAACGTCGTCGAGCCTTCGGGTGTTCCGAAGACTTTTTTACTTTAATTGTTTTTAACAATAAACATGATCTCATTATAACATTGTGAATATAATAGTAATGCCAATTTACCAGTTGTTGGAATAATAAACAACACCATATGCGCAATTTATACAATGAGGTCTAAACAGTTATAAGAAAACTTCTGTCAACGTTTTAAAAGCGGTGACTCGGATGAATCATTTTACTGAAACGAATAGTCCGAACGAACCGACACGCTAAATGATTCACACGATTGATGGTCGCAAATCCCGGTTTGCTGCGCATGCGCACAAGGATCAGATTAGCGTCCTGGGCGAGGACAGCGAGACCCACTCGTATGAGTGAATGAGGCATTTATACAAACTATGACATTGTGACAACATGCCCCACACCTGACAATTATCAAAAACGCGCCTTAATTAGCTACAATTGAATCAAAAACAGGATGAATCCTGCGAGTCAGATTATGGGCGGTTTACTGTATTTCAGCTAAATGCAAATACAAGCATACATACAAAAAAACATCCAATAATTGTATTGAATGAATTGTTTGAAATCGCAGCATTTAAAACTGACCTTGATCTGTCAATTTCTGACATTTTGAATAAAATATACTAGATCTAGTTCTTTTGCTAATACGGTTGTATAAAGCGTACAGTATAAAGAAACAAATCTCAAGATTATACTGACTGGGATATTAAAGCAAACTTAAACATCACCCGTTCTAACAGATCAAACACGAACACGCACAGATGCGTAAAGAAGTTTTCATTTGGCTGCAGCTGCAAATATACATTTTTGCATGACGTATTTCAGGTCTTATTTGGCAGAAAACACAAGAATGACAAGCATTTGTTCAAAAGAAAGAAAAAATCAGTAGTTTGAACACTTCACCATGATTTTAGAAAATGATGTAATATATTCAGCACGCTACATGTGAAACTGCACACATGCGTGTTTCAGAAGAAACCATAAAAAGAGAGACATGTGTGTATGAGGAACACGCTGCTGCAAAACCCCATCAGACACCTGTGAAATGTAACAGAAAAAACACTTTAAAACTGTCAGTAATACTGATGCTGATCGAAGAGACCTTTCATCCTTGTTAAAACAATGTAAAAATGATTCAAGACGAATGAATGGAAGAAAGAACATGTAAAAGCGTTATGACACTAATAGGGGTTCGTTTCATCTTACATCTGCTCTAATTCACCGTTTTCCCCTGATCCCATCCGCCATACAGCCCTGAAACACACATCAGCTTGACGTGAAACAGTCTTTGGTTGATATTTAAAGGCACTCTGTGATTTGGCTGACAGAAGCTTATTTGGCTTTAAGAGTTTCTCCGGCCGGAGCAACAGAACATCAGTTCCACTCATTCAAACATACTGTGAACACACAAACACGTTTTACTTCACAACGCTCAGTGCGACTGAAGGGTGCCGAGAAAGTTCCTGTTGGTTTATTGTGGATCTTCTTCATGTCCACAGTGATTTTGGTTGATCTCTTGAAGTGGAGCAGAAGCTCCGAGGTTCTCGATGGCTTTCCACAATCTCTCGTTCTCTCTCAGCTGGTCGTTGTACTGAAAACAGAAGAAAAGCATCGATAACTCCATCGGAAACGTTTATTCACGGCAGCTGTTTTTTACACAAAAAATTTAAAAAACAAGCTTGCCTGTGCAAAATAGCATCACAATGACACTGTGTTTGACACAATTTTATTTTCCGCATTTCACTGACCGTTATTTCTCGAAACCTTCAAAGAAACAAAGCATGATGGCCTTTTTATCTGTCTTTAACTTGCATGAAAAAACCAGACCAGAAAGTCCAATAGCATTGCGGATTAAGCAAATCAAATATATATAAGCTTCTGAAAACAAAGTAAGAAAAGACGGACCTGCTTTTGTAACAGCTGAATCTGGGCGTCCTGACGGTTCACGGTTTCTCTGAGCTGTAAAAATGAACAGAACTCTGTCAATTTATTATTTTACAGTCCGAAGCTTTAAAATAAAGATGTTTAAAGCGTACGCGTGCCAGATCGACGCTCGCCCCGCAGCAGTTCTGCCCCTCCGTCCCATTCACGCGATCCTCATCCGCACACGCTGTCGCCTGTAAAACAAAGAGTGTTTAAGGAATTTAATGATTTGTGATTTTCAAGTTTATCGGTCATAAAGAGATGAAACCTGTATAAAGTTCTCTGTTCTGTTGAACACAAAAATAAGTTTTAAGAGTGTGGAAAACCAAAAGGTTCTGGGGCACCATTGACTTCTATAGCAAAGTGTTCTCTGCTATGGTGGTCAGTAGTGCTCCAGAACGGTTTCAAACATAATTTTTTGGTGTTCAACAGAACATAAACTTTATACAGGTTTGGAACAGCTTGAGGTGGGGCAAATGAAGACAGAATTGTCATTTTTGGGTGAACTATCCCTTTAAGTATTTACAGCCTTAGAAATATACAGAAAAATACGGTCTTCAATACAGCTGAATCTTACCTGGAGATCCGTCCCGCCGGCGGCGGCTGCCGCTGCTTTCAGCTGGTTGAGTTCCTCGTAGGGCATCGTTGCGCTTTCTCTGCATGCGGACGTCAGCGGGATTGATGGAGTCGCTGGAATCGTCCGGTATGGGGATGAATTCGGCATCCAGCAGCTCCTGCGGTCACACAGAATCAAGCTGGTGAGGAAAAGTCAACGTGCTGTTTTTGAGAACATGAAGTACGTTTCAGATTCACCTTCCTCAGCCATGAGGGGCAGGAGCTCTCGTTGGTCTTACTGTCCATTGGGAACATCTCCAGACCCCGGTTGTCCAAGTCGGCCTCCACGGTTCCTCCCAGCATCCCCTCACGCAGCTCGGAGTCGGTCGCCGAGTGCGTCTCCAGCTCGATAGATGAGGTCGAGCACTGACCTACAGATCACAGTTGAAATAACATCACAAACGGTCAGATTTACAGCTCAATCTCAGAAGTGATAACAGAAATACAAAACAAAGTCTCTTCTGTGACTTCTAAAAATAAATTATGTTTTGATTCTGCGTGATGTTAATGTGGCATGATTGACTGGAATATATTGCAGTCAATGGTGAGACAAATTCAACCGGGATATTTCCACCTCCGACTTTGTCAAGATAGCTAGTTGTGTGAAATCTCTGTTCTCACCGCTTCCGATAGACAGTCCACTGCTGTTTGAACGAATGGTTTTGGAGTTCAGAACCTTTTCTGTGAAGAAGAAACATGAAGAATTATGTACTGTATGTTTGCCCTGTTCGTTTCAGAATGACATCGTATTAAACACAGGCGAGCACATTTGAAGAAAAATACGGTTGTAAGTCATAAAGTAGCAGTGGAACTAACCCATGATGATTATAGTGTGCCAACCTCTACACGACAGGTCGGGCACGTGATGTAAAGAGCCAAAGATGGGACGAGGAAGAGCAGGACACACCTCGGAGCCGAAGCCTTTATCCGCGGGCATCCCGAGCCGGCCGTTCCCTGCGTTACCCCACACAAAGATCTGATTATCTGAGGAGAGGAGGAACACGAGTTACATCAAACACAAGTCCGATAATGCTGTGTTCACACCGAACACGAACAATTGTTCTTTATTACTCGCGAGAAAAGTTCCCATTTCCTTTGTAAATACAGTGGCATGTTCTGCATCTGCGGTGTAAAATTATAAAATATATGCCCAACTAGAGCCCCCATCCCCGGGGAATCTCAGCCATTTCCAGCACTGTGTGTAGCTACTTGTCAGAATCAAAAGGACTTTAAATAAAATTTAAGACACAAGAGACAAAATATTGTGTCGTCTGAACACTTAGTGATGTAGGTGGTAAATGTTGCTTTTTTCACATGTGCTCCTGCGCTCACCCTCTGTGGCGGCGATAGTGAATCCGTCACCGCAGGACACCTTTGTGATCCCCTTCCCCCCAAATGGGCCCACGAGAAGCTGGACGCCTTGATGTTTCTTGAAGTCTTTCACACCCAGCTGGCCAAATTTATTACAGCCGAAGGTCATCAGACGACCTCGCTCTACAGACACACAACAGACATTTAAGTGCTGGTGACTGCAATGACGTGACAACATGCTGACGTGTGAGCGGTATTTACCATCAATAGCCGCGGTGTGAGTCTTCCCCGCAGAGATGAAGTGAATCTTGAAGCGTGAGAGTTGTTTGACCAGCGTGAGTGAGGTGGTGTACGGTACAACCTGATAACCCTACACACACAGAGACACACTGTACTCAACAATTCAACCCAATCAACCGCTCCTCGAGTCTAGCGCACATACCTCTCCCGGGTGGTTTTTGATTCCTGTGATGCCCTGATTCAGACCCATTTTGTTCATTTCGTTGTTCCCGCAGGCTAACACTTTCCCCGACTCTGTGAGGAGGAACGTCGCGTCCGCTCCGCAGTACACCGAGTCAATAAAGGCTCCTGCGGGAACCTCCACCTACAGAACGAAATAACATCCGTAAAAGACATCAGCTCAGACTTTTTTCAAACCTATTGACCTGAAAGAGCTGGGCCGTGTTTCCCGAAACCTTCTTAACGCTACGTCGTTCTTAAGTTATACCTTAAGCTGTACCTTATCCTTAATATGTGTTTCCCGAAACATACTTTCTGTAAGTCATACATTCGGAAGGTTGGTCTGGAGCTCTTAGCTATACATTTTCACTGTTAAGAGTTCACCCCGCTAGTGGCCACTGTGAAGAAAAGCCTCTTTACATCAATGTCTATACAAATAAAGTTCTAAAGTTAAAAATACCAGTATATTGATGTGTTTTCATGCAAAGAATATAATAGTCTTTACACTGATGGTTGTTAACTTTATAATGACATTATCTAAAGGTGCATCAGCTAGCAAAGCAAAGAATTTGGAGTAAATTTAAAGAGAGAGATTGTGGTATAAAGTTTAGTCAAACTGCAGCGATACAGCACATTTTTGGGTTAGAACAAAGACGGCGCCATCCGCGGAGCATTTTAATGCATTTAATCCGGGAAAAACTAACTAGAATTTAATGCTGCAATTATAATTATCGAAAAGTGAACCTGCCACGGCAGCAAATTCAGCAGCTTTTGGATCTTGTCGGTCTAACTTTGTCAAGACAAACTCAACAGAGCAGCCCCTGAATTAAGCTCTAGGTGTTTTTAGTGCTATAGTTGTTGAATATATAGTTTACACGTTCTGCACTTTTCTTTGAGTAAATAAAGACACTATAGCAACATATATTATGATAATGTAAATCAGGGGTTCTTGTCATGAATGAATACATTTAATTTCAGTATCAAAATACCTTATTGTAGGGCTGCACAATTATGGCATACTTGTTTATATTATTCCCCTTGATATTTTGTCAGTGTGATTAATAATGTTGATTATATTTTAATGTTTTAATAAACGCGGCCATGAGCTATATGCTTCGCACTGTAAATGTGCCGCTTGCGCATCCAGTGTCCAAGCACAATAAACGTGTGAACTATACAAGTAATTGTTCGTTGCTGGAATAAACTATTTCTATGCACAGCAAACAGCAAGTGGCTTTGTGTGACCCTCCGACCCAAAGTTTAAGATCCTTTGATATAAATGACCATTCTGTCAGTTAGTGTAGGGCGGTTGATGCATTTGGGCATTTGTTTGCACATTCATTTAACAATTAAATATTATCAATGGTTGGATTTAGTTTGCAATTTTTGTTTAATTTTTATCCTATGAGTCTAATAAATGCAACTTTAACTATTTCTAAAGTGCTTTTATAAAGAACGCCGTTACCTCATATAATCCAGTGAAGTAGTCCCTGTATAATGTGGAATGTGGAGTGAATAACTGATTGTCGAACGATTGATATCCATTAATTCAGCACCAAGGTGTATTTTGTATTTTCCACATACCGAGCATGTTTGTATCTCCTCTTTGCCTCAGCTCTCTGAAACACGCAGACTTTTTACATAGCTCATCGCTCTGAAAATCGAGGTGTGCTATGATTGCCCAGTTAACCAGTGCGTAGTGATTGGTCGAATACTGCAAACGTGTAACGAAAATGTAACGCCTCTTACCATATTTGGAACATCAGGTACCAAACCCAGAAACGCATGAAATGATCATTGCATCGCACTCTCTACCGAGCGCTTACACAGATACACGCGGAAGTGCTTGAAAGTCTATCAAAGTCAAACGCTTCCGCGTGTATCTGTGTATGCGCTCGGTAGATAGTGCGATGCAATGATCATTTCACAGGCTTCCGGGTTTGGTTGCGCAAGCGCTGGGTAAGGAGCCCTTCAAAGACATATCCGATGAGCTTGGAAACACAATGGCCAATCAGAGGTCTTTCATAACCTGTCCCTCAGCGCTCAAAATGATAGCGGGACATTTTGATTTACTCACTTTCATTGGAGAGGAGAAATCATCCTCACAGTCCAAACCGAGTCGACCTGCAGAGGGAAACAGTCAGTCAACAAGTCTTAGATTTATCAGTCGCAGAGAGTAACCGGCGTCCCGTGTGGCTCTGTTTACCGTGTTCTCCGCAACCCCATGAGTAGATGTCTCCACTGTGAGTCAACACCACCACGTGATTATCTCCACATGACACCTGCTTCACCGGCCGCTCCTCGAAGAACTCCAGCAGAGAACCGGCTCCAGAACCTCCACGCCCAGCTCGTTCTCCACACCGATGCAGCCGTAGTAATCCGACCCGAACATGTACATCTGATCCTCATCTGTCATCAGAACACACAACGGCTTACAAACCACAGCGACACGTGATTTTTCACACCGCAGGATGTCCTTCAAGGCCCTTTGCTCACCTGTGACACAGGCGGTGAAATCGGCCCCACAGGCCACCTGTCTGATGGCTTTACCCTGGAGACGCTCCACTCTCCGCGGCTGTCGGTACGAAGCCTGGTCGCCGTGACCCAGCTGACCCACCATCTTGGCTCCTCCCTGAACACTCTACAGACAAACACATGACACATCAGTGGAAAAGAAAGCACGTGTTCACCTAGTTCAATAGTTTCACATTGTGCGACGTCTGGTTTTGTTGTGTATTATGGGAAAATAAAGCATGCTTACAGCCCACGTGTACAGCTCTTTCTCTACAGTAACGACGGCAAAGTGCGTTTCTCCGGCACACACGTGCTGCGCGATGCTGCCGCCCTTAAACATGTCCAGCTTCTGCGGGGTAAACTTCCCCCCGCCCCAGAAATACACCTCCCGCGAGCGCGTGGTCACTACGGCAATCGACGTCTCTGTCACTGTGTTCAACCTGGAAGAAATGAGAAATAAAACGTGACATGGTTCACGAGATGCAGAAACACTGGAGAGAACCGATGGAGTTGTACTCACTTGGGTTTCTTGATGGCAGAATTCAGGGTTGCTACTCTTTCCTCCAGCTCTCTAAATACAAACAACACATCAGTATAGAAACACCGACAGAACAAAGATAAAATAATATCACTATATAAAATATAATAACAGATCTTGGCGTAGATGTGCAGGGAATACAGTAAACCGACTCACGGTCTGACTGAGGAGATGACGGGCCGATCTAGAATCTCCTCTGCTGTGGGCCTCTTCTCTGGATCCTGATCAACATCAACACATATGACATCATCATGACATCATTCCAGGTATGACTGACAGCAATGGTAGCACATGGCTCGTGTTCTGGTACCTGATCTAAACACTCGTACACCAGCTTGATGAGATCAGAGGAATAAATGTCCGAGTTGATCTCCATGGTCCAGTTCCCCTGGACGATCTTCACACACAGGTTCAGAGCATTCTGGGAGGAGACCGGACAGATAAGCTTTTACTAACACACTTCGCGATTAGAGCAATGTGTCACTTTATGTGCGTGGGGAATTACCGTAGCATCAAAGGTCCTGGTGAGGGCCAGAAGCTCAAATAAGACACATCCCATGGCCCAGATATCAGATTTGAAGTTATACTTCACTCCTTGACAAAGCTCAGGAGACATGTAGTACGGGGTACCCACACACTAGGGTGAATTTAATTTCAAAAATCACAAGACGGACACGTGAGGTTGGACAAATACAACCGGTTGAGCAGAATAACACTGACAAATCCACAGCACGAATCTCACACCAAATGATGTTGTGCGGTGTGGAGAACTCACGGTTTCAGCCATCGAATACTGAGAGTCCAGTTTCTTGGCCAGCCCATAATCTCCCAGCTTTATCAGGTTGGTTTTGGTGAGAAAGATGTTCAAGGTTTTGATGTCCCTTTAAAGAGAAGCAAGAGCGTCTATTATACGCTAATAATGTGACATCCTCACCATTCAAATGAGATTTACCTGTGCAGGATTTCTGCTTTATGAATGTGAGCAACCGCAGAGACGATCTGATATAAATACCACACGACCACCTACAATAAACAGACAGTTCCAATAAACTTTTATGCCACTCTCTGATTGGTCAGTCACGCTGATCTGATATTCTTCTATATACAACCACACATCCAGAGGTTATGTTACAATAAAACACTAATGTTTCACAACATAAAATAATGATTGAATAATTATTTCAGCTAGAATGTTGTGTCCATTTCTTAGGAAGTTTGGCTTTATGATAAAGTACAGTAGCCACGTATTAATGTATAGCAGATGTGTATGATGTAACATACAATAATATACAAATGACAATTAGCTTAATGTACATGACAAAACATAAAACAACAAACTGTCCCAACAAATTTGTTCAGAATTATTTTCAGCTGTCCGTGTCGTGTTTGGCTTTGAATAAAAAGACGGTCCGCCTGAACATGTTTGTTATTCGGACACGTGTTCATTACTGTACCTCCTCCTTGAAGAGTTGTCCTTTCTGCTGGTTGATTTTGTCGTACAGATTTCCACCTGCACACAAACAGACACGTTCAGCATCACATTCGTGTTAAAATGTTACGAGTTTCACTGTAAAAAATGTTGCGGTATTCGTTCAGCTAGTTGCCAGTAACTTACTGTAGATTTATTAATTTATTTGCAACCGTTTGTACAATAATAAATTAAGATTGAACATTAATAGGTATTTTTCTTTACATAAAAACAATAAAATAACAGCCTCATGCAAAGCATTCTGGGAACCAGAAATCCTCATCAACCTTTTTCAGTTTTATTTCTAATTATGGTTCCCAGAATGCTTTGCATGAGGCTGCTATTTTATCGTTTTTTTCTGTACAGATAAAGACTTGTTAACGTTTAATGTCCATTTATCTTTGAACAAACTGTTGCCAGTAAATTGCATAAATGTAAATCTACAGCAAGTTAATGTCAAGCAGCTGCCAGTAATACTTTACGGTGTATGTTTGCTTTATGAGATCAGTACCATTGCAGTACTCCATCTCTATCAGAAGCGTGTTTTTGTCCATGAAATGATTGAAGTAGGCGATGATGTTGTTATGCTGGAGAATGGCCAGAATGCTGATCTCATTCATGACATCTCTGCGCTTCTTGTCTGAGAGACAGTTCAGGTCGATCTCCTTCCACACCACCAAAGAATTGTCCTGCACAGAAGAAGAAAACACACTATTAAAAGTGCATGTTTAACTCAAGTGTGTATAGTACCGCACACACGCACACAAACAAGATATTAATGAAGGACACATTGGTTTGATTTTCAATCAATAACCCTATTAGCCAGTGGGCGTGGTCAACCCCCTCAATCCACCAGTCAGACGTGATGTGATGACTCGCGACAGTTCAATCTTACCTCGGTGCGTCTGTAAAGAGTCGCTTCTCCAAAAGCTCCTTTCCCCAGCACCCGAATGGGAATGTAATGCAACTTATCCTCTTCTCCGGTGAAAGCCGCTGATGACGAAGATCTGCCAGCGACCGATTCACCTCCATCTGAGTTCAGAGAGGCGTAATGCCTCTCATACTCATCCAGAGACATCTCTCTCTTTCTCCGACGCTCGAGCACACCGTTCACGAGTAAATAAGTTACCGTTAAAGATTTGTTTTGATTCCTGGCCTGCTTCAGTGCAGCGCTCGTTCACTTCATTCAGGCAAACAGTGGCCTGTCCGTCACTTCAAAGTCACACACATCTGCTGTGTATCACATTAACCCACTTTCTCGTCGTTAAACGACATAACGCCACTTTGTTGCGCTCAGTTCTTCCCTGCAAATTGAACTACAAGTTGGTGTTGGGAGTCGTTTCCGACAGGGAATCGGTTGTTTCGCTGTTTTGAACAAGTTCACGTTGTGCGGGCGGGGGTTTAACAGGTGATTCGAATCTTTGAGAGTCGACTCCGTGTTGACAGGTCGTATTCGGACAGAAACAACAATCGACACAGGAACCGGAAGTGGCGCATTTTAAACAACCCAGAAGCTTGCGTGTCAAAATAATGCTCTAGTTATAGTTCTAAAATTATCAATTTATAATGTGTGTATACTGTAATTATATTACTGTATGTATAACTTGTCAATTAGATTACAATTGAATAAAATAGTAAATTTGTTTGTAACAGTTCAACTCTGATTTGACAAACACATTTTTAGGATTTCTGTGAAAAGTAGCTTTACAAAACACATCCAGTTATTGATTATTATTTTTAAACCTTACCGGGGAACCTTATTAAAATAGAAATTAAATTACATTTCTATACATTCTCTGGATTTTTAATCTTTTAGATATTGTATTTTTTAATCTTTTAGATACTTCAAGATACTGGATTAAAAATAAGGGTTTATTTTCCAGCAAATTTTCTTTTATTATTCCCCAAATTTAAATGTATTTCCCCCCAATGTACATTTATGAATACGAAAAAAATCTTACATTTATTATACCTGTCAACGTCTTTCACAGCTCGTCAGAAAATCTGGGCCTGTGATTGGTAGAATCTCCCAGAAGTGGGCGGTAGCTTGAAGCACCGCCTCCAAACTATCCAATGAGGTGGTGGTACGACCTGACGGAAGCACCGTTCCCGATTGTGATTGGTCAGCATTCATGTCCTGAGCTGGAGCGGTCAGTGGCGTTTGGATCGTCGAGCTGTTATAGTACAACAACACCTGATTAAGGTAAAAAGAATGAATAAAACATTACATCGATTAACAATTACCGTTCACAGTGATAGTTAAGATATGATCGTTGATTCATTTACATAAACTATCAGAGTAATGGATGTTAATGTAGCATGTGATGTGATGCAGGGGCTGAAGGATGAGTCGTTTTCTGAATGTGTTGAGGAGTTGGCTGCTCATGGTGTCTGTGATCGCGATGGGCAACACCGTTCAGAGTTTCAGAGATCACAGCTTCTTATCTGAGAAACTCTACACAGGAACACCTGCTTATGGTCTTAACCCAACACACCTTCATTTATTAATTATGTAGTCACATATTTTATATACTGACAACCCGGGGCAAGTTGTCACACTTTACAATCCATCTTTCTAAAGTCAATTTCTCTACAGACCCAACTAATGACTATACAGTCTTTGACACATTTCTAACGTTATTGTCCAGAATAACCAGAATAAAACATGTGACAACTTGCCCCAATCTGAGTTACAGTAAATGATCATGTCTTTAGAACACAGTTCAACCTTTTATTGACATCTACGTTCATTAAATAGTCCAGTGTGAAACACGCATATTGAAATTTGACTAGTTCTTATCTCATACAAGAAAATACATATTTGAATGACTTCAAGTTCAAGTTTATTATTTGTCACATACACAATCATACAGGGTATAATCAGCAGTGAAATGGAGGTTAGGACAGGTCCGCTCAATGGACAGTGCAAAAAAAAAAAAAAAAAAGATCATATATAACACAGGAGCATATATTTAAATATAAGTAGGAATAATATTAAAGAAATAGATAATAAGTAAAAAACAATAAAAAATAAGGAGTAAAATGTGCAATGAACTAGAATGTGCAAAACAGTCTACTGTGGATTTAATAAATATCAATATAAACAGGGATGTGCAAGAGAAATGTGCAAACAGGTTGTACTGGGTATGTACACATAGCAGCAATGCGGAAGATGGATAATGATGGGTGTTACAGTTAATTAAATGAGTCCTGAGGACGTTATGTTATGACTTGCTATGCATTATACAATCAAACAATGTTAATATACATGCATGTACACTAAAATTGCTGGGTTGTTTTTACCTATGAGTGTAGACTGTAAGAAAATATGAAGGATGTGTGAAAACCACATTGTTGCTGCTAAATGAAATGCGCTGGTGTTTGATTCTTTAGTGAATGGACTTCAGGCGAGAACCTTTGGGATATGGACACTTCTGTCTTCCATCATACGCAGTGCCTGCGCTATAGACATTCAGAACCGAACGTAAGACTTCACCTTCTTAAGAAAACATGCATGCCATATAGTCAGACAGACTCCGTCATGTTAATGTGTCATATATCTTACAGGCTTTATCATATCACCCTGTGGACATTTGTTCTGGCTCTCGGACACTTTCTGTCAGAGGCTTTCATTTATAAAACCGCTCCTTTGACCATTGGTGTCATGGCTCCACTGATCGTGGCAAGTGAGTGATGACTTCTCGTAATGCCATGAGATGTTCGTGAACAATATTCTAAATGTTTCTCAAAACATCATCTTCACCCTTTGTGTTTCAGGTGTCTCTATTGTGGCCATGTTAATTGGCTTTCAGTGTATCGATGATCCGCATGAAGACGTCAGAACCCGACAGAAGAAGAGGAACTGAAGAACCGTCCGTGTCCTTCGAGTAACATTCACATCATCATGTTCTGATGCCTCCAGATGCTGGAACTTTAAAGGGTTCAATGAAAATGTGAAGTCCTGCTTCAGGTGGACAATTCTTCTAAACGTAATCTTGTTGCTCATGTGACCCGTGAAGGCGTTATCATTGGTCGACCAATGTTGTCACAGTATCCAAACACCTTGGCCTACAACTACCAAACGCTTTCAATTGACTGTTGTTTCAAGTATTTCAGAGATTGAAATCACATTTTTATATGAATTGATGATATTTGGAGCTGTGCTCATTCAGCTCATTCATCAGGTGCATTCTGCTTTTTCCAGTACTGAAGAAGTTCTCATGAATACTGGAAACCGTCACTGCTCAACACGTTTTTTTTTTTTTTTATAATTACATTTATATTGTCTACAAATACATATCAAGCGTGTACTGTAATGAATTTTAAATTCAGTGTTTACATGTATTATTTAAATTAATGTAAAATCACTATCCAACATCAAATGACGTCAGATTAACTTGAGTTTGTTTGAAGGACAATAAAAAAATTCACGTTTGCTAGTGCGTTTAAAAAACTAGAGTCTTACTTTTTATTATTGATTATGACAAGTGATTCTTTACACAACACTATATTGATTTTCATACAAATACTGTAGTAAACAACAGCAGAGCTACACATGTAAAACAATAAATTATTCTACAGATTATTTGAAAATTTTATTAAAACCGAATGGAGTATTCAAGTCGTACAAAGCTTAGTTCAGTCTGTCACCTGTACAGACACTGACTGGAAAAAGAAAGATTTCACTTCTGACTGATCTAGTTCATATCCTTATTTTATGGCACAACAACTTAAAGTATAACCTCATAAATAAACATCTTAATAATTTAACTTAAGATAGTAGATTCAGTTCTGTCTGATATACTCAGCGCAGTTATGAATGTTATTTATTGTTGCTTTTTAGTCGAACATCTCCGTGTCAGATTCTCCCAGGATGACGCTGGGGGTGCCAGAGGGTTGAAGGGTGAAAACAAACACACTGATATGAATAATCAGGTCTGGCCTGTCAATGAAATTCTCAATCCATTTAGATACGTGACTCAAATATAACTAAATGGCTAGCAGTGTGCTAAACTAGTACGCTGAACGGTTGTAAAAAGTTTAGTGCGCTACAGGGTTAGCTAACTATAAATACACAACGATAAGAAATATTTAACTTCTTAATCTTAAACTTGGTTATATAACAATATTTATCAAATAATCTACAATATGTTGATGATATAATTAGACACCCATAAAAAAGTTCTTCTGCATTTTGACTGGATGAGTAACATCAATGAATGAGTCTTCCTGTCAGAACTGGCATCAAATTTTCTCTTTCTCGGAAGATTTCAGCGTCTTGTTTAAAAACCATTAATCTCCCATGATCATACTGTGATGTCCAGCATCCATGATCACCCGCATACACATTTCTGAAACTTCACATATATTTAATTCACAGATGTTTTCTTGTTGAGGAAAAGCTTCTGTACTGAATGTCTTAAAAGAGCTTGATCTGTGATCTGTGAGTGACGTCCAGTCTCACATCTTCACCTCCTTCACCACAGACGCTCTTCCATCCTCAGCATGTATGTTTGATTTCTGAACAGAAGACAGATGGCAAAGAGTTCATGCACATTCATTACTAGGCTGTAATGCATCAAAAACTTCCTAAAATTGAAAGTTATCTAAATCACATCTTAATATCTTCATTGACTGTAAAGGTAGCTTTGATGTCAACAATGTTTTTGCTTGTAACAGAGCAGAATCAGAGCGGTTCTTTATTGAGTTGAATGAGGGAATCTGTGGACTCTTATCTCTGAGAGAAGTTAGCAAAATGGCTTTTCGCCAAACAACCACAAACTCCATCAATGTGTCACTCTTACTAGTCAAAGCTCAAGTTCAGTTCTCTTTGACCTGTCGTACACCTTCATTCTCATCACAGCATCTATACTGCACTGGCCCCGAATGCACTCTAGACCACTTCATAAGATGTAAACGCTGGTCCAGAAGAACTTTCGGTTTCTGTTTTATTTGTTTATTTATTTTGTACAATACTGAACTATTATGATCTTTTAAACCGTACTGTGCTCCAATATACGCCACTGCATTATATTCTTCTGAACTTCTCTGTAGTGTACTATAATCTACAGTTTATAATCTACTTTAATGTACAGTACTGTATGTCCTTTCACTGGTTACGATCCACTATACCATTGGAAATAAAAGCCAGCAAGAGCAGAAACAGGACACTGTCTTAGTGGCCTCCAGTTCTTTCTCCTCAGCTGTCAGATCTGATCATCACACAAGCAGATGAATGCCTTTGGACCTCATTTACACATCAGAACATCCTGGAGCCAGACCTTATCCACAGCATCAATCGTGTTCTAAGGGAAAGTCAGTGTTTATTTCCAGAGGAAGACGCCGGCAGAGGTTTCCGATATTTGCTTTGTAGGTCACTTATCAGTCAGTTAAAACATGCTTTCATCTACGTTTAATTCAGGTTTAAAAGACCTCCCTTAAATGTCCAATATACAAATTTAGTTGTATAATAAGGGTAGTAAATAAATCATAATACAACGATCTGAAAAAAATGTAGCCTGGCATGTAGACGGCAATGACACAAATGAAACAGAACATGTTTAATTTAGATGCCCTACACAATTCATAACTACTAACAACTAGAAAAAAACTCATCATCATCATATACTGTATGTGTAAAGCATCTGTCAGGTCAAACTTCAGCTCATTAACGTGATTCACTTGGTTCTTTTAACCCAGGCATTCCTCCAGGCCTCTGTAAGTATTTACATCATGTGGTTATGTTTCAACTTTTGTGGTGCTTAAATTCAATGATCAATGTCTATTTACTCTATAACTACCGTAGGCTTAGCTGTAACCTACACACACTCAATGCAAGCATCAGCTCTACGCAACATCATCCACATATCACCACCAGATGGCTCTATTGGGTTTTCTAAATATATTTGAGTTACTTCCTAAACCCTTCTTGAACTTTACTCTTATTTTAAAAACCTCCTAGTTTTCACTGACTTTATAGCCAGCAGTCCTCTCCAGAAGCATTTGAACCAGAGAAATAATATCGGGCAATGCCGCAGTGGTACCTGGAGCGCTGTCATGCACGCTGATGGATGGTTAATGAGACGACTCATCCTGGAAGACACTGTAAGACACTGTGGACCCATAATGCTGCGCTGAAGACCAAGTGCCTGTGTTCTAGAACAATAACCTTCCATCAAACACAAAGGACCAAAATATCACAGATTCCCCAGACTGCTACACCACAACCTGGCCGACAGA
This sequence comes from Triplophysa siluroides, assembly GCA_006030095.1. NCBI lineage: Eukaryota > Metazoa > Chordata > Actinopteri > Cypriniformes > Nemacheilidae > Triplophysa > Triplophysa siluroides. Next base: position 106,217 of record VCII01000361.1, read on the forward strand.
ACCACCACAATAATCCCATTTCCATTCACGACAATAAACCCAGAAGAGAAGAGAGATCCCAGAAACACACTTGAGAAGCAGTCAGAGATAAAACACATTTCCCAGCAATGAAGTCAATGATGAAACAGTAGCATGATGACCTATTGTACGCCATGATGAAACAAACAAGCACCACACACACACACACACACACACACACACACATGTGAGCTGAGATAATAATCTCCTAAAATAAATAAGTCACCATTAAATAAATGCATCTCACATGCACTTTACTGCCTCTTTTAGCTCTTCCCCACATACACTTGAGCTCTAACATACTAAATATACATGGCAAAAAATGAATTTCTTACCAACGATTTTTGTCTTGTTTTTTAGTAAAACCATCCACAAAGTTTTAAATCAAGATGCATTTACTTGACAAGGAAAGGGTTTCAAGATATTTTGTCTTGTTTTATGAAAGAAAATATAAGAATTAAGTATGTTTATATTTAAAACAAGCATATAAATCTGTCTATGGGGTGAGAAAAATAATCTTAGTTTTAACTTTTTTCTTAGGCTCCTAATTCAAGATTATTTTTCTAAAATCACTGGCGGATTTGTTGCTTGTTTTAAACGTAAATGTAGGCTTCTTAATTCTTATATTTTAATTATATTATAATATACTCTTATATATGTACCCATTGGGACTCCCAAATGCTTATGTGTGCTTATATTTATAAGCATATTCATATACAACTGCAGAAAAAATTAAGCGACCATTTCAGAGACCGTTTTTCTGATTTTAAAATGTACTATTTATAGGTACTGTATGTGCTTGGGTAAAATTATAATTTTTGTTTAATTCTGTGATAACAATATTTCTCCCAAATTTCTAATAAAAATCTTGTTTCTATTAGCATTTATTTGCAGTAATGAAAACTGGAGAAACAGAAAATAACAGAAAAGCTGCTCTGTATTTTTTAAGACCTCAGATACTGAAAAGAAAACAAGTTCAGATTCATATTATGAATCATATTATTTCTACATATATTTAGGTAAAGTTCAAAACTTATTTTTATGTGATAACCTGGATTTTTCACAGTTTTCATGTGTCTTTTCATGCTGTCAGTCTTTCACATTGCTGTTGGATGACTTTATTTCACTCCTGAGATTTATCTTTGTTGAAATTCAACAGACACTGGACTGGAATGGCCACAATACATCTAAACAATACATTCAAATCAGCTAGAAATGCTTTTTGTAGCAGTGTGTATTTTCACAAACTACTGTACTATAGCTTTGCTTTAATTGTATAAACCTGTTTTTCCCTCTAACACTGATGTGTGCCGATTGTTCATGTCCTGTGTGTTGATTAACAAACAAGTGGATTCAAATCTTTGCTTTGGATAAAGAGCAGCTCCTTCATCCTAAATCTCACAGAACACAATCTCTTACGTAACTGGAGCAACACAAGAATGTTTCTAAACCAGAAACCAAGATTTGTCCGAGAAATAAGCAGCACACAGAATCCCGCAGAGAATGTCCAAAGGTTCACCGGTGAGAGGACAGACTTTAACCCCGAGAGATTAAACTAAAACACACTTACTGCATTTGTCTCCGTCTGAGATTGATTGTTGGCCTTTTGTCGTCTTAGGTCAGATTTTATAAATGCTGTGAAGCAGAAAGGCATTAAGTGTAGAGTATGAATAACAGGAACATGAAGAGAAAATGTCACCACGAAGAACGATTTATGATTTCCTTTGTGTTTTACATGTATTTTCTGCACCACAATTCTCAAAAACATAAAAAAATGAATTTTCTGGCATGTGTCACGTTTTAGATGAATTAAAGAAAAAGTCCTCCCCCCAAAAAAAATATTTCATCATTTATTTACCCTCATGTCATGTCAAACCTGTACGAGTTTCTTTCTTGTGCAGAAAACAACAGAAGATAATTTCAAGAATGTTGACAACCAATCAACACTGAACTCCATTGACTTCCATTGTATGAACACCAAAACCACTGCGACATTTCTCAAAATATCTTCTTTTGTGTTCCACTGAAGAAACAGTCTCATACAGGTTTACAACCAAACGAGGGAGAATAAATGATGACATTGTGTTTTATGTGTGTGACTCTACCTGTCATGATGGAGCCGATGAAGAGGAACACACAGAGGAAGATGTTGCCGGCTAGTGTGCCGTAGTGATCGATGATTTTGCCTTGAATGATGGTGAACATGATTCCAAATATCTGCACACGACACAGATATCTGAGCATGGGCATTTTTGTGATTCCGTGATTAAGATAATATAAGGTTGAATTTGGTGACTTATACACCCTACTGAGAAATCGGGAAAAAACATATGATGACGTAACACTTTAATGCTGCCAAAACTCCCCATGAAAACACATTAAAACGTTATTGCAAATTCACAGATGACTGTTAGTTTGTGCCTCGCTCACCACTACAGGCCAAATGCACTTAGACTTATTTGTCAGTGAAAGTCAAGTGTACTTGCGTGTTTTTATGACAAATACATTTTGAGTTTAAATGATGTATACTAATAGCCAGTGTTGGGTAAGTTACACTGAAAAAGTAATTAATTACTAGTTACCAATTACATATTCAGTCGTGTATTTATATTACTGTACAAATAAATCTCCCCAAAAAGTTTTTATTTACTTATTACGAATTACTTTCTATATCCAATATCAACGTTGATTAGTTAAGGGATTCAAGGATAGACATTAAACGGCTCTTTAAATTCATTTAAATAAATATTATATAATACTACATAAAGTAGTATTATTAACTGACCAAAGTACTACAAATGTGAGAATTATACATTAAAGCACGGGTTTAAAGTTACACAGTGTCTACACCGGACGTGGCGTGGCGCACATTAGAACCGTTATAATTTTGTCCACACCGTACGCGTCCAGTGTAGACACGGTGTTGGACTTCGACTTTTTAATGCCAGTTCCACTATTGCACACACATATATTACACAAAGTATTTAGTTTAATTACATCAGAAGTAACTGTAATTAAATTACAGAAAGTAATCCCTTTTCAAGGGAAAAGTAATGGAATTACAGTAACTAATTTCTTAGTAACTAGTTACACCCAACACTGCTAATAGCACACTTGAATAAAACATTTTTTTGTGAGGAATGCCATCTGTGTAATAATGTGCAGGTCATTCTCTGATCTGTGGTTTGGCACTTGATTCACAAGTAACATTTACATTTAAAGCCCAGAAGAGAAGATGTGACCTGTGCTGAGCAGTTGAGCAGTCCTGATGATGTGCCCTCAGACTCTGGATACGTGAGCTCCACTGCAAACTCAAAACCCAGCGGCAGATAACCCGTCATGAAGAACCTGCGGTCACCACACATCACAACATCACATACTCATAAAGCTTCAGATCTCACACTCATCTACTGATGATCTTTAGTGTCATATCAGATTTTTACCAGTTGATTTCTATGTGATTTGCTCTGAGATTAGTAACAATAGATCACATAAAGAGTGTAGGACAAACAGCCCAAACAACGCTGAATGTTCCACTAATATTACTGTTTGGTTCCCATTTGTTTAATGGCATCACATACAGTAAAAATGTTCTAAGTTAGTTTTAGGTTTTATTTTTGCAACCATAAATAACGTTCCCAGGATGTTGCAGGGAGGTTATTATTAAATATCTACAAATAACTAGAATGATCCCTAATGGTTATTTTTGGTTTATTAACAGTTAAGTGAAACCCATTTGAGAGTGTTTTAGTGTCACATTGTATCGCGTTTACTTACACAAATAAAATGACAAATCTAATATCTATGTCAGCGAGTTGTCAAATAAAGGTGGAGTTCAGAGGAAATATCAGCTGTAAACGATCATCATAAATAAAATACGCCACGTCCTGGTTTGTTATCCAATGCGTCATACTTTTAAATGTGACGTTTGAAACACATATGTGGTTGCTTGGTTGTAAATGTCGTACCCCAGCGCTCCAGCTGTGAGGAACACAACCCAAAGATGGCCTAAGTTTAGGGTGAACGAGTAGATGACCATCCCCACAAACGTCAGCAGATAAACTGAGAGCGTCGTCTGCCTACAATACAACACAAACACATTGTTATCACCAAAAGAAATCCGACTTGTGGATAAAGGGTTCAGTCAAAAATGAAAATTCTTTACTCAAAGGATCTAACATGAATGCTATTGGTAACCTAGGAAAACAATGAAGTCCTTACACTAATAATACAGTCAAACACCAGGGAATACAAAGGAAACAAGGATGTTGTATAAATGTTGTGTAAATGTTATTTTTAAACTTGCAGGACGTGTTTTCTCTCATGTCTTTTGAATCTGCCGTGGCTCGCCCCTTTCATAAACACCTCATTGGAAGAACAGGGCTTTACAGCTTCGGCTACCTTTGAACAAACTGTGTATTATGAAGAAGCGTCGTTCTGTACAACCACGCGTAAGAAACGGCTCACTTCAGCACAAGCCTCGGGCCATTCTGACTCAGATACGATTTAATGTGTCAGGATGATGTGTCCACTGAACAGACAGCTCTTAAACCACCTTCACAATAGATTAAAGACACCGTTGGAGTGAAGTAGAGCCTTCCAAATAACTTCAAATAACTGTCTCTTCATGCTTAATCTGAGTTTCATAAATCACGGAAAAGTATAAAAATATAAAAATATAATTGAGTTGACTTAGTAACAACGGATCATCATAATACTGTATATTCAAATACTATACACATGCATAAAGATATAATTAAATCAAGTTAAATCTACTGTCAGTTATTCCTTAGTACTTTGATATTTCAGTCATCTTAAAGAATCCCTTTCATTAAAATATAAAGCACATTTTGGTTTTATATTGCTCAAATATCGGCGGGTAAATATTGGGGTTAAAACAATAAATTTCTGGGGTTAGGTTATTGGAAAGAAACTAAAGAGTCTTTTATACATCTGATCAACTAAAGTGTTGAAGGATGCAACACTGCTCTATAGGTACTCAAGATTAACATGAGATTGGTAGAAACTGTCAGACGTGTTCTTATCAGAGAGACAATAAAATAGATGTTATGAACTCATTTCTGCATTCTGCAGCGTGGGTCATAAACACGCTCGGTAGATCCGGTAATAGACGAGGGCATTGAGAGGATAAAAGAGCCCATTACAGAGATAAGGAGGTCACATTTAAGACCTTTGAAGAATATAGTAATAATCCTGGAATAAAGCAAAATACACAAGTCACAGAACAGAGTTTTATAATTAAATCATTTACAGTATGATACTCGGGTGATACGTTTCTTTTTATCGTCTATATTATTACATTTATGACTATAGTTACCATCAAGTTTCAGCAATGCCAAACATTAAAAACATACATCTTTTATTTCACATGTGAACTCACTCTGTATCACTGTTAGACAACATTTTTGGGTACGATGTGTGATTTGCGTTGCACAGGTTTGGAATAAAATAAGTATTTAATAGTTTTTGGTGAACTGTTGCTTTAAGGACCCACAGGAAGTGTATCACTTACTTGTAAGTTTTGGTCTTGTCTAACCAGATTCCACAGATGAGAGATCCGACCATACCGGCGATGACAAGAGTCAAACCAATTCTCCCAGCATTCACCTCTTCACCCTGGCAGTAACACAACAATAATGTTTCATGAGATGCCAGTCGTTTTATGTACATCTGTACGGTGCCCGGGGCCCTTGACTACCATGAGCCCGAGGGCTTCAAAGTTGCGCCATCCAGTTTGGTACAGAAAACCAGACAACAATGAAAACAAATGTTTATCTATGTTTAATACATGGGTCACTGTGGATTCCCTGTTAAAATGGAATGATCAACAAATCATGGAAACACATGTTTTAATGTTACTTTAACGTATTAAATTAAATTTAACTTATTAATTAAATTACAGCACATTTAAATTGCATTTTCGAGATCTTTTGCTTGATGATTCGCTGTTTACGGACATGTCACAGGGGCATTTTATTTATGTGATGCCTTAAATACGTGTATATTTGACCGTAAATTAAAGACGCGTGTTTCATATGCCTTTATTTGGTCCCTTGTTGATTTTTCGCAGTGTAGCTAATGTTAGACTTTTATAAACCCTGTACGGATTATTTTATGCGTAGCGCAGGCATTGGACAGAGCGAGAACGGTTTTAATATTCATCTTAACTTTCACTTTTTATAACTGTTAATGCGCAGCTAAGAGAAAGAACGGAAGAATTGTGGGAGGGGGGCCTTGGAGGTAACCGGCCCAGGGGCCCTTTGAAGTCATAATCCTTCCCTGGGGTTAGCCTACAAATATCTTTGAGGCACTCCATTGTCCATTGTCTGAGATGTGTGTGTGTGTGTGTGTGTGTGCCAGTGTTGGGGTGTAACTAGTTACTTAGTAATCAGTTACTGTAATTGAATTACTTTTCCCTTGAACATGAAGGGATTACTCTCATTTTCTGTAATTTAATTACAGTTACTTCTGACGTAGTTTAACTAAATACTGTGTGTAAAATCCGTGCTTTAATCCATAATTCTCACATTTGTAGTACTTTGGTCAGTTAATAATACTACTTTATGTAGTTTTATATTATTTATTTAAAGTAAGTAATTAGAAATAAGTAATTAAATACTTTGTACAGTAACCTAATTACACTATTGAACATGTACATGAAATTAATAACTAGTAGTTCATTACTTTTTCAGAGTAACTTGCCCAACACTGGTGTGTACGTGTTACTGAGTCCGACGGCTTTAAGAAAGAAGCTCATGTTGAATCTCTCAGTACCATTGTCTGATGACAGCAGGTTGAACAGACAGATGTTGGGATGCAATGAGACAGCTCTTTCAACACTACACTTCCCAATGAACATTCATTCAAGTATTGAACTGAAGTTATGGTAATGATTAAAAAACTCACAAACAAGTTATTAAAGTCTCGTCATGTTATGAGAGCAGAACTCACTGGGTAATGTTCCATTATCATCCGGTTCAACAGGGTGGAAACAGCGTAGAAACAGCCCACGTTCAGTCCTGACAACACAAAGACAAACACGCTGTCATATATACTGCAACATTAAATTACATGTTTGTGGATTAATGCACATAAAGCTAATGTGGACCTTGGAATCTAGAACTCTCAGTTTTATTTAACACATTTAGGTGTTTATTTCTGCCCTGCTATATGGCTGCACACATATACAAATATGACTGAGGTGTCATGTCACGTGTGTGTTAGAGCTCATACAGGGTTGTTGTGAGGTGTGTACCGTAGCTGATGAGGAGAATGATGAAGGCTCTGTTACACAGAAGTCTCCTGATAGAATCCAGATACGAGGACTGACCCGCAGACGTGTTTCTGAGCGCTGCCTGAGACTGTGATGGAGGCACTTTCGGTTTATCCTCGAACGCTGAAACACACACAGTGAATTACACATAATCCCATAATACAACAGTGATTCAAACTCTCAAAATGTCACATGATCTATAGAAATCACTACAGTTAAATCAACAGACGCTTAGTCATAGTTAATCCTAACTAGATTACTGAAAGTCTCCATGTCTGAATTGTCATCCCTGTCATGTCAATTAGAATGGAAATTGCGTTTATAAAGGTCGAAAATGTCCAATAAAAAGTGAGCACAAGTCGTGATGTTAAGCAGAAGTTTCTCAGAAACACTTTACATTTTAATTGGCCAATATAACAATTTACAACACCAATATACTAGATATCACAAGGTGATGTGATAAAGAGTTTAAAAAAGTGACGGGATAATAAAATCCTATAAGAAAAAGTCTAGATGAGATCTCCTTAAAATCTCAGTTTATTCTCTCAGAAAACAAAATCTGACAAATGTGTCTTTACAGTTTCAGAAGAGATGTCAACAATGTGTCAAACTGAGCTCAGGTTTGCAAACACAACATGAACTCAAACATTTCCCATCAAATTGACTCAAATCCAGACTATTTTACCTCTACAATCTACATTCATTTGACACCTCCATACTCTTCATGTGTTTCAACTCTCATTTGTGTCTCCTAAACAATTTTAGGATTGTCTTCTTTAAAATGATAAGCGAGTACTACAAGTACATTTTAAGAAGTTTAGAAGCAGACTTTTGTTCACAGGTTTTATAAACGGCATAGATTTTCATCTCTCTAAGAGTCTTATGTGTTGACACAGTAAACAGTAGATGGTCCTACCGAACACAACCAGCACAAAGATGAGGGTGGCCACAGCGGCGGTGATGTAGAACATGATGCTGATGTGATGTGACAGCTCATTCATGTCGTCCACGTTCGGCACCAGGACCGGCGGCACCAGAAATCCAATTGCAACGCCCAGCTACAGAAAAAAAGTTACTCGGGTTTGGTAACAATGCGACGTTTACGTTCAGATCTGTGTACAGTTTGATATGTTTGAGTTATGTTTGAGAAATGTGGACCAGACATTAGACCACACATCAAAGTTCATTCAGTGAGAAACATCCTCTCTGTTAACTCGCACCAGGGTCAGTTTAATACAGATGGAGGCGAAGACGTGGCGCTGGGTTCAGTCAGTGATTTTTGTAATTTACCGGTGTGCTATAAAGCTGAGCTGCAGGGAAGGTGTGAGGTCTTCTGGGTCACTTTCATTTTATTTCTCATAACATAAGTTAACATCAGCCCTTTACACCTTCGTCCAAACGTTTAAATGATGAGAGATGGTGTTAAACCCCAGACATAAACACCCTGTGATGTTTTATACGCTCAAATCTATTCAGCTACAGCGGTGCGTTGAACCAAATAAATTATAGTATAGTATAGTGTATTAAACAGCCAATGATATTAATTCGCATCTACAGTCAGTGTAATTGCCCACAGATATAGACTCTTTGAGTGCTCTAGATCAATACATAAATAAAAGTGATGTTATCTAGTATTTTAATGCATGCTGCTTGTCTTCGGCGCTGGTTGTTCCAAATTAAAATATTTTTGGTCTTCGTCATCTTTTATCAAAATGTCTTCGCTCCACCTCACATATGACTTTTGTTCTGGCTGACATCATTAATTCCTCATCAACCCCTCCCACCAACTTCTGATATCTTTTTATGATATTTTAAATGTTTTAGAGCTTCAGCCGTACAAGTATTTCATTCATTCATTCATTCATTCATCAGCTCACTATTTCTATTGTTCTCTATTAGATTTTGCAAGTAAAACATTCCATGTCGACTTTAAGCAAAAAGATTTCTCTTATGTCATGATGAAAATATTCACACTCTGATTGTCACATCAGCTGTCACGCTTGAACTTCATAGAGTTTATTTAGGGATTACATCCAAATTTCCGAATAAACTGAAGTTAAATTTACTCAGGCCAACTGTATGTGCTTTCCATAGAAACCACTTTTATTGATATTGTGTGTGTTGTTCTTAAAACATGGAAGGCAATAATCGATTCAGTATTATATCATCATAATCAAAGCAGACTGTATTTTAAGTGCCACTGGTGTCCCTGTCCAGCGCTTTACGCACCTGGTTTCCAAACACACCGATGGCGCATCCGGTGGACACCTCATCCGAACCGAACCACACAGACGCGATGTGAGACGGCATTCCCAGAATGAACACCTGAGCGAACGAACAGGCGAACTGTCCGACATAGTGACCCAGAACAGAGAGGGCTGAACACTGGCCACTTTAATCCACGTCCCCGCGCAGTTGATGGATGCGGCCACCAGTGCGACCACGCGCAGCCCCTTCCTCTCCAACAACCATGTCACTGGAAAGATGAAGGGAATGTAAGTCAACATGTAGATCATGGACAGCCAGTCGATGGCGAATGAAGAAACGTTGTAAAACTTCATAAAGATGTTGTTGATGATTCCATACTGGATCCACTGGAAAGCGTTGCACAGAGAGTAAGAACTGAAGAGGAACACTATGAGCCATCTCCTCCGGTACAAACGAGTGGCGGTTTCAGTGTGATCGGAGTTCAGATCGGAGCTTCTGGGACGCACTTCGTCCTTTCCAAAGGAATTATCGCTCTTTTCACACATGTTGTATCCCTGAAATTTAGCTCCAGAATGAATGAAAAACGACACGGACGCATGAATTCAGTTGCGCTCTGCGCGCTCGAGTCCAACGCACCCCGGAAAAACTTCGTTCAGGAGCCAATAAACGTGATGCAGGGCAAAGGTTAAGAAAGTCCTGATGATCCCTCCTAGAAAAACACGTTATTTCTTATCACTGTGATTCAAACATGTGAGGTTGAAAAGTCCATATCATCACAGTCTCTCTCTAAATAAACTGTGTGTCAAAATGTGGCACGTGACCTTTAAAAACTCTTATTGTAGTGTGTGTGTGGTTTAAAACCTTGTCAGGTATATGTCGGTGTATGGGGTTTAGAGGCCCCCTACTGGCCATGACAGATTGAATCTGCACATTTACTTTACATCAGGAACAGCACAGCAGTCAGGGATTGTACAATAGTGTCAAAAATGGTCTGTGTTGATGCATTTTATTTCTGCTTTTCCTCTGATGATTGATGTAATGTTGTCTTAGAGTGCACATGTAACTTGAGTCATGACAGACTTTTGGACTCACAAACTCAACTCAAAAGGAAACTCAATAAAATACCATTGTGTAAGGCCCACTATTGTGTTTTGTCTTATAAAGGTGATGTTTAATGTCATCATAAGGTGACTGTTCGAGTATTTGAATTAATGAATTATTTGAAATGTAACAAAGATGAATCCTTATGGAATGTGAATGGTTCATGTTTTGGTGTATATGTGGGTCAGTGTAGTAACTTCTAGTTTATCAGAGATTAACTGAATTCTTTGAGTCTTAACTGTTAATTCTCTTGTTTGAAACTAAAAGATAGAAACGAAATCAAAAATGTCAAGACTGGAGGCCTTCGTGTGTAATACAATTCACTTGTTAATTTGAACATAGTTACTCATTTTTTGTACCTTGTGTTTAAATTAAACTAGAACATTTGTGTATTTTTATTTAACCCTAGAACAACCGATTGGACAATTTTTTTCCAAAATATTTTTTTTAATAAAAATGTTTTTTTTAAACACAGCAGTACTTGGCTTTTTTCCTAAGTTTCCCCTGAACCCAAAAAATGTCTGGGCTTGATTCAGCAATGTTAAATGGTTGAAAATTGCACTCATTGTTCCTTTGTGGACGGATTGTCCGGCTTGTGTGTCGCGACGAGACGTGGCGTAACACTGGTTGATCAAGAAGGGCCGAAGCGCTCGCGTTATTTATTATGTTACCATTCCCTGCTGTAATGCGAGCTTGTTTCCCTCTCACACAAACTCTTGTGATGTATATGGTTGTTTGTTTATAGTCAATTCATCTTAACACCAGGTTTTTTTTATTGTTTTTTACAAACAATCGAAGTACATATGTTTCTTTTAGGGTAGGCCTACATCTAAAAAAGGTCATTTTAAAACCCTCCTGCTCATAAATCTGTTTTAATCACTCTTTTATTAATATGTAGTTTATAATATTTATCATTATTTTTTAGATTTGCAAGGCCATGCAGCTTCAGATCTTCCAATACGATGCATTTAGGAGACATGCTGGGAACTACCTTGAGCCTGCTATAATACACAGGTGGAACTTACTTCAGACCGATATTTTCAAAAAGCTGCAAGAACAGAGAAAATTATATGGTTATATGGATTTTATAATGGCCATTTCTATGTGAGAGACAGGACTAGCAAAAACATCTTATTTCTTTAGGGCACTCAACCAAGTTCGGCAGCTACACCTTGATGCACCTGGAAAGCAGCACCATTCTTGACATGCAGCTTGTTCAGGTAAAGTTAATTTATATAATACATTTGTCAATGTAACCATGTAATAAATATTCATTTCAAGGTTTACGCCTTTTAAATTTGATTGACACCCAGTGCAACGAGGTAGGCGGTAGCTACCACATGGTGAAAGAGGGCTTGCAGCGTTTTCTGGACCATCTGGAGAGGAATGGTTTGGAAGTGGAATACATCATAACGGATCGTCATCCACAGATCCAGAAGTTCCTTAGAGAGCCAATGTCGTACAGTTCTATGATGTGTGGCACTTTGAAAAGGGTAATGGCTAAGGTTTATGTATTATGTGACATATATTTATGTGTAATCACAAACACAGTGGGGTTTTTTTGTGATTGTTTTACAAAGCTAATGTATGTATCACTCATACACAACATTTATACTTTGTTACGGGTTTGTCTAAAAAATTGAACAAACTTTCCCTAAAAAAAAAAGAGTACGACATTGTGAAGAAGTGGTTACACAGCTTCAAGAATCACAAATATTGGAGTGCTACGACGTCTACTTGTGGTCCAGAAAAGGTGGCCAAATATACTTCCCTGTTCAACCACATCCAAAATGTCCACACCCATGAGAACACTGTATTTCCGAAATGTGCACATGCAGACAAAGTGTCCAGAGATCACAAAAATGGTTCCAACCAGCTATGCATCAGAACATTACATTAGTTTAAAATGTGAATACGTTATGAAAAAAAGCATATTTTTTCGACATTGGGAATGTTACATTTTCTGGTCTCTTTTTCTTGTTCAAGGGTCAATGCCACTCCAAAAAGTGGAAAAGATCATGAACAATAAGTGAATCCTGAAGGATGTGGAGAAGCTCAGTCACCTTTACCAGACATCTTCACTTGAAGCCTTTCACAGTGTGATCCTGCGTTTCGCCCCTAAGAATGTTGTTTTTCCATTCATTGGAATGTTTATGCAAGATTACCAAAGTGTTTTTCATGTTTTGTCTTTTATTTCATGTTTGTACTGCAGGTTGTACCTTGCAGCAATTCACTACAATGAAAATAGAGACCGTGATTTCATAATGTATGTTATAAAACATGTTTTATTGTCATACACTTACAGAAACAATTTACATTTAGTGATGCATTGAATTGTTCTACGTACGTAGGTTGTGTATCAATAACATTTCTTTCTGTACCATTTATTTGACCGACTTGATGAAGCCTGTCTTTGAAGATGTGTTTGCAGACCCCGCACCATTTGTGGAGGAGCTGAAACAATTCCTGCTTCCATGTCCTCGCGGTTTGTCAGGCCTTCAAAGGAGGAAATTGTTGGCTGGCGTGTCACGCTTCAGACAAGCGGCGGTCGAAAGCCAACATATTGTCCATCCGGATCTGGGAACTCCTACCGTATCGGAAGCACAACACAGGACGGGATAACAACTCTGACGTTCTGTCCTAAATATCCCCAGCACCAGTTTACGAAGCTTCAATAGGAGAGATACCTGTAGCCTACCGCCTGTAAAGACAGTATCAAATATGATATTTTTTATTTAACTGAAAAAAGGTGTCTACTATTGTATTTTTACATATAATATTTGAATAAAAAAACCTTTGCTTTAATAGTAGTTGCTTTGGTGCCTTGAAAATAAATCTGTTTTATTTGATAAAACAAAGAAATCATATTACATCAACAACTTACTCTTCACTGTTCAAAATCAGCCATCTAAATGTTATTAATGTTCTGGAGGACGTAAGGATTTGAACAGTTAGGTTCAAAGCCTGCATGGGTGGTGAGTCATGCATTTCAGAGGGCCTGCAACCTCATTCATTCGTCTCACAACCTGTGGAAGGCGAGACTTACTATTTGTAATGCCGAAAAATAGTGAAAGCATGTGTGTGTGTCTATATGTATGAAAAAAAATATTGATGCAACACATAAATACAAAGTAATTACTTTGTACCTTTTGTATTTCCAAGCAGCAAACATTTTCAACCTCAGTGGGCATTTTATTACAGTTTTCACATTTGCACCTACACATAAACAGTAAAAGATTTAAAAATGTTGTTATAATTCATTATGATTTCATTACACTGATGGCAAATCTTTATAACGTTGTATATAAAAGGTAAAACAGTTAGCTATAGTTTTTAACTATTTAACGTATGTTTTTAATAAAACTTTACCAATCTTTTACATCCTGCTCGAGTCACGCTGGCAAAGTTGATGTATCGGCTTGATCATTTTCCGGATCAGATTCTGGCTTGAATTGGAAGTACCGATGACATTTTATCACCCGTCAGTACAATTGCTTTGGAACCTGATGTTTCGAATATGGTAGGAGGTGTTACATTTCCGTCAAATGGTTGCAGTATTCGACCAATCATTATGTACTGGTGAATTGGCCAATCATAGCACACCTCGCTTTTCAGAACGATGGGCTTTGTAAAAAATCAGCGTGGTTCAGAGAGGCGGTGCAAAGAGGAGATACAAACATGCACGGTATCTGGAAAATACAGCGTTTTTGAACCTTAAATCATGCATACACATTGCATTACATCTAAAACAAACCATAACATTTGTTTTAGCTGTGTCATTTGACCCCTTTTAAAAAAAACATATATGTCCTTTTTTTCATGTTAGGCTTGACCCTGTAATTGCTACTTGCAGCTATATTTTATGTTTGTTATAATTCATATTTTATTACACAGCTCTCTGGGAAACTTGATTCTGTCAATTGCTGCACTTGGCTGTCAATATTTTATTTATAGCCTTAATCAGAACAGAATTCATAAATACCCTAACTCTGTAAACATTATACATTTATGTAAGATATCTATTGCACTGTAAGTTCCTGACAAAAGCCATTTATGTTTTGCAAAAATGAAATTTTACTTAATCCTGTTCAACTCAAAAATTTCACAGAATAACATTTTACAAGAATCAATTGTTTAATAATTGCTTGCAGTTTTCACAGCCATACAACAAACTGAGTAAATCACAGCAACAGGGGTTATGAAATTGTTGCATACAATGTATCACATCAAGTGATAAGTCCATGTAATGTACAAGGAAGTATAAAAAACATATATATAGTATATAACTATAATAAATTGGCAAGATGTAAACAGTTCATACATATGTGCATACATGACGCCTGCGTCAGAAAAACAATACTAAAGAAACTGAAGGCAGTAAACAGTGAAGTAAACATGACAATGACACTGTCCGTGTAGCATCATTCAGTTATCATGATGAGCCACAACATGCCGTCCAACCATCCTTTTCAACATCCGCGATCAAATTCTTTTTTAACTAAATGAACTTATGAACGAACATATAAGGCACTTTATGACCGCACATAAAACAAGATAAACAATCCTACAAAAGTTTTGTAACTGCTGACATGCAGCCCAATGTAATGAGGCTGTGAGTGTATTTTTAATTTCCAATGTCCTGGGTCAGAGAGGAGTCATTTTCTCTTTCCTAAAATGTCCAAGTGCTTCGAGTCAAGTGCTTGAGCTAGCTGGCGATGAGCTCACCTGTAAACAGTTATATGGAATTGTGTGTGTGTTTCTCATTTGACTTCCAGCTGCTCCAGGAGGGGGTTGCTCTCCTTCTCGGGGGTCTTGACGCTGTCTGTCCTCACGATGCAGGTGGGCCGATGACGGTTGAGCATGAGGATAAGCTGCTGCCGTTCATGTTTCAGCTCTTCAATCTGTGCTTTCAGCTCTGAGTTCATCATTTCCAGGCGCTCCGATTCCTGCAATGCAAGAGATGAAAGCTGATTAACACACTCAGTGTAAGTGAGAGACTATTGGAGACTACTGGAGCGCATAGCGTTCTGAAGCGTATAGGATCCTGAAGCATCTAGGGTACCAGAGCGTATAGGTAACTGCAGTGTATAGGGTATTGAGGCATATAGGGTACTGTAGCATAAATGGTACTGAGGTGTACAGAGTACTGGAGAGTATAGGGTACTGGAGCGCATAGCGTTCTGAAGCGTATAGGATCCTGAAGCATCTAGGGTACCAGAGCGTATAGGTAACTGCAGTGTATAGGGTATTGAGGCATATAGGGTACTGTAGCATAAATGGTACTGAGGTGTACAGAGTACTGGAGAGTATAGGGTACTGGAGCGCATAGCGTTCTGAAGCGTATAGGATCCTGAAGCATCTAGGGTACCAGAGCGTATAGGTAACTGCAGTGTATAGGGTATTGAGGCATATAGGGTACTGTAGCATAAATGGTACTAAGGTGTACAGAGTACTGGAGAGTATAGGGTACTGGAGCGCATAGCGTTCTGAAGCGTATAGGATCCTGAAGCATCTAGGGTACCAGAGCGTATAGGTAACTGCAGTGTATAGGGTATTGAGGCATATAGGGTACTGAAGAAAATGGTACTAAGGTGTACAGAGTACTGGAGAGTATAGGGTACTGGAGCGCATAGCGTTCTGAAGCGTATAGGATCCTGAAGCATCTAGGGTACCAGAGCGTATAGGTAACTGCAGTGTACAGGGTATTGAGGCATATAGCGTACTGTAGCATAAATGGTACTAAGGTGTACAGAGTACTGGAGAGTATAGGGTACTGGAGCAAACAGGCATCTGAGGCGTATAGGATCCTAAAGCATATGGGGTACCGGCGTGTATAGGGGACTGCAGTGTATAGAGTACTGGAATGAGCAGGGTACCTGATCGTATAGAGTACTGAAGCAAATAGGGTCCTGGAGCGTATAGAGTACTGGAGCATATGGGGTACTTCTCTCAACAGGAAGTGGTCTGGCTTTTGTTGAAACCAGTAACTTTGTATTGGCACTTAATGTATTATTTCTCCTGTATGACATATCGCTTATTGCTCCTAAACTCTTTGTAAGTCGCTTTGGATAAAAGCGTCTGCTAAATGACTGTACTACAGTAGCATATCAAGCATATAGAGGGTCGGAGCATGTAGGGTACTGCAGTGTATAGGGTACTAGAGGATATAGAGTACGGGAGTATTTTGAGCACATAGCAGTCTGGGCATATATAATTCTGGATGTATACAGACTACTGGAGCATATACAGACCTTTTGTAAATATTCTGTTCTCTCTTTCTTTTTATTTCGACATCTTGCTGCTGCCACTTTGTTTTTCTCTCGTCTTCTTTTCCTGCGTTCTTCCTCTTCATCTCTCTGTATGAGCAGAAACATCAACATTTGAGGTTTTCTAAATGTGTATTTTTCATACTATATTTATGTACGTTTCAGAGTATAATAAATTTAATTAATTCAACAAGATCATTACATTAAGAATTAATTTCAGACAGAAAGAGTAGTAGTAGCAAACGTTGGATCACAATTCATTACATATCCATGAGAGGCTGCTTAGACTGTCAGTAGCATTACAAAAGACTAGTGTGAAATATCCAAAAGCTTTAATAACTTTTAGACTGTTTTGAAATTTGAATGAGATCGTATTTTTTATTAAAGGAGCAGTTCACCATCAAAATTTAAATTCTGTCTTTTGATATTTTTATTTCTTATGTCATGCGATAGGTTTATGTGAAGAACAAACCAAAATAGCATATTTAGTCGGGGAAACTCTGACCTCCGCCGGTGCTGTCATCTGTCAATCTGCAGTCAGCATGTGAAAGTGTTCGGTGACAGTCAGGACGTTACTCTTTCCAAGATATTCCCATGTTTAGTTATTCTTCATAATCACTAGATATAGTCTATAGTTTTGTTTAAAATGACTGTATTTAGCTGGAGCCTGTACTCGATGATGAGTGTCATTAACGTTAGTTCAAAGCACTGGAAGCGGTCTAAATATTGTGTGTCTTACTCTTTTTAAACCATTATAGAAGGCTGTGTAAACTGTTGTATGAATACAATGCAAGATGTGTTTTCTTTGTGTTTAAAATGTTATGAATATGGGGAGCAAAGATCCCAGCTTTAAGAAAGAGAAGATTCTTTAAGCGCATCATCCTGTGACCTGGAGCACTTTTGTGCCTCTCTGCACTTGAGACTTTTTATACGGTGATAGTTTTGTGCAAAAAACAGAGATGGATAACTCAAGTACATAGTATCTGTATTTTGAGACTGTTTCTACTTTTGGAAAATATGACCTCACAACATTATAAAGCACATACAGGCCTACTTGTGCCCCAGTACATTTCATAAATATGTTTTTTTATCTTTAATACAGTACTAAAGTACATAAAAAATCCAGTACCTTTCTACTTTTAAAAGTAAAAATACTTTTGTAAAAGAAAGTGGAAGATTTTAATGTACTCAGGCATTACAATGTAAAAAACAACATTCATTTATGAAATGTGGTGGATTAAAAAGTATGATGTATGCTTATAATGTAGTGAAGTAACACTTTTCAGAAGTAAAAACACTAATAAAGTGCAGATTTTTGAAAATGTATTGACATTGATCAGGAAAAAACAGTGCTAGTATCGGACGGAATCAGTATAGGCCGACACTCAGAATTGAGGTATCGGATCGGTAAAGGAAAAAGTGGTATCGGAGCATCCCGAATTCTGTCATCATTTACTCTTGTTATTTCAAACCTGTATGACTTGCCACAGAACAAATAATATAATTTGAAGAATGATGTTAACAGCCCCCATTCACTTGCATTGGTTACAGTAGAGGTGAATGGGGGGCTGGGCTGTTCTGTTACCAACATATTTCAAAATATCCTCTTTTGTGTTCTGCCGAAGAAAGAAATTCATACTGGTTTGAAAGGACAAGAGGGTGTTGATTTAAATGATGACAGAATTTTCATTTTGAAGGTGAACTACTCCTTTGATAAAATGTTATTGTTTTAATAAAATGCAAACCTTGTAATGTACTATAAGTCACTTTGGATAAAAGTATTTGCCAAATACATAAATGTGTAACTGTAGAACAAGTCTGAAAAAGGACTCTTGGCATTTGACGATTTGTAGACATATAGGTTGCTACATGCATATTACCGCCGATTGTTCTATTGTGGGCAGCATTTTTCATATAAAATATTTAGCTATGGTGTCTTACCATGTTGCTGATTTATGTTTCATTTGTGCTGTAGTCACAGTTTTGTTTGAGTTCAGGACGCAAGTGTGAAGGGATTATTTGAGCTACTATAGTTAATCTCAGAGCCAGGAGTGTGTGATTTTTACAGTGATTTTCCGTCCACTAGATGGAGTCTCTTTAGTTCTGTTAATATTATGTATTGTGTAACCAGATGTGTACACACATAAGACAACACCACCAGCAATCTGCTTTAAATAAACAAATACAGATTTAACTATTTATTTATGTCTATATGCTGTATACTGCTTTCAGGACAAAAGCACAACATTATACAAAAAACAACCTCAGCTTTAATGGGCAGCGGTCGCTTCAGTTTGCCAAGCAGATGAAAAGGGGACAGCATGGCTCCGAGGTTGCAGAGGTCGGCATATTTCAGCTGGTCAGTTAATGTGGTGGCAGAGATGCCCGCTAGAGGTCCCAAGTTGGCCAGTGAGGCGGCGGTCACTGAGGGGTCAGGAATCTGCCCGGGCATCATGTCACAAACACCCGTCACCACACCTGGACAACAGAACAGGGTCATTAGTCAACACGATACACAGTTCACAATAGGGTTATTAAAGCTATCTAAAATTAAAAATATGATCATATTTCTGTTAATTTGACATTTATAAACAAGGTCTTTAAATTATTTGAAAAACGATATTAGAAATGTTAAGGAACTAAAAAATTTAACTGAAAATAATAATAAACTTTAATCAAACAACTAATAACTAAAACGCAAGTTAAAAAGTAAACCTATATAGCAATTTAAAAAAAGCATATAATAAAATTGCTAAAAAATAATCATGAAAAAAAGCTATAAAAAAATATTAATTTAGTATTGTTTAACACAAAAATATTTAGGAAATATTTTGATATTTAGATTAGATTTATTTATATATACCAATAATTGAAAAAAATATATATAAATGTTGATTATTTTTCTTAAATATATACATGTACAGTATGTGCTTGTGTTTATAAAAACTAAATTAATATGCACAGTATACAAACATATATTATGCAAACACAAACGTTTATTCTTGATGTGATTAATCGCTAGACAGCCCTAAAGTTGATTCGCAATTATATACAATATTTTGAACAAAATTTTAAACAGGTTTACTTACAAAATATTAACAATTTCCAATACATACACACAACATACAGCTTTACAATATTCAAGGTTTAATTGAACTTTCTGTATAAAATTAAAAAAGGTCTCTCACTGAGGAATAAAAAATAATTTTAGCAAATTTTAATTGCAAAAACACTTCATAATGTAAGTACATTTTCTGGATTGTGATATAGGCTTCCAATTTGGTTTATTTCCACGCCTGATGTGGCCAATTTCAATGTATGAGCTCACAGTGTCTCACGCCAAGAACCTGGAGAGATTGGTGAGTAAACAAGTGAGGAAATGGCTTGGGCTACCAAGATGCCTTACCAACATAGAGCTGTACGGGAATGGAGCTCTCTCTCTTCCCATTTCAAGCCTTGTGGAGGAATATAAATGCACCAAAACAAGGCTGGTGATGACGCTCAAAGAATCCTGTGATCCCTGTGTAAGAGATGCAGCTCCAACAGTAGCGACGGAGGAAATGGAACCCAACAACAGCGGTAGCAGATGCGATGGCAGCCCTCAGGCATAGGGACATCGTGGGACAAGTTCAATATGGCAGAGAGGGTCTTGGTTCTGGATCACCCACATGGTGAAAAGCTACATCAAGAGAACAGCTTCACCTGGTGGTCGAGTTGGTTCGCCGTCAAGAGGAAGCAAGTGACATTGTAACAATGCGACACACACCCAGGTCTGATCAACCTCCGGTGGGCCTCCCTTGGCTGAGGGTGTCTTGTGATAAAGGGCCGAAACATCCAATGAGGGAGAGGTGCACAACTGACGATGTGTCGCATTGATGGGAACCATACAAAGGGCATTATCAGAAGCACCTCACCAGAAGGCATCTTTGTGATGGGATGAAAGTGGGATCGGACACACAACTCATGAGATGTTTCTCTGATAATAGCAAGGAAAGGTAAGTATTCACATGCTATGCATTTCTATAATGTTGTGTTTGTCTATAATTGTGTTAATTTTTTTGGGATCTACAACAGCACGCAATATTTGATATTAAGAGAAGTGTAACTATGGCACACACACGGTCAGTTTGCTCTCGAGTGTTCACACAGACCTACTTGACTGTTCCAACATGGCGGACGACTTTCGTATAGCAGCCCAGGAACAGACGCTAATGAAGGATCTAAACGACAATGCGGCTAGAATAAGACTGTTATTTCTTTTGATTTAATAAATGTTTGCATATTCATACAACAATTATATTGGGGATTACCAAGGTTTTGTGACTTTTTATGATCAACGCTGGTGAGCTGACAACATTTTTTTGTTAGAACTCTGGCGAGGAAAGGGTTAAAACCCAGCAGGCTATGTGGAGAGTCTACATTTCTCACAATTAAAAACATATCCATTAGAACGCAACGCATAAGAACCCCAGACACCTTGTTTTGAAAGTAACAATGGAAAGTGAATTTGTGTTGTTTTTGTGAGAAGCACAGAACTGGACGCAGACTCATTTCCCCGAAAGAATCACATCCATCAGCCAAGATCCGCCCCTGCGTGTTTCCTCATCCAGAGCCGTGTGCTGCTGTTCTCCGTGTCAGCGCTGAGGAATGTGACCGCAAAGAACATGACAACGCCACTGGATCCCTGAAAAAAAGCCAATTGAGAACCGCCATACCGCCGAACAAACCACAGACCAGCGTAACTCCTCCTGAGACCTGGACATGATCTCGATCCTCCACTGCTTTTCTAGAAACTGAACATGCAATGTTTTTTTCTCATGAAGAACAAACTTAATTTAATGAATGTAACCACCAAAACATCCAGATCGCATGCACAGCACATCTGATTTTTCTAAGACACGTCACATCCCTGAAGACAAGAAACACCTGAAATCAGACTGAGACAGATATCACATCATACTGTATGAATGTGGTGGACTCCAGGAAAAGACTGGGTTTCCACAGATTGTGTCCCAGATTTGGCAAACCTTTCCCTCTAAATGAAAGGATTCGTTCTCCGATGC
Source organism: Triplophysa siluroides (assembly GCA_006030095.1). Classification (NCBI taxonomy): domain Eukaryota; kingdom Metazoa; phylum Chordata; class Actinopteri; order Cypriniformes; family Nemacheilidae; genus Triplophysa; species Triplophysa siluroides. The sequence continues at coordinate 128,167 of VCII01000361.1, forward strand.
AGCGTAAGTCTCAGATGAGTCTGAGTGTTTTCACATGTGATCCAGCATACATGAACACCGATGTCCGTGAGGTCTGCATTCACATGCACCCGATGGAAAAATGATTTGCACATTCAAAATCACCGTCTTCCAAACCTTCAGCACACAAGTTCCAAACAAAACTTCATAGAAACCAGGCGAGACAAGCGCGTATTGAGGGAATGACACGAAGGACTGGGAAAAATAAACAGAATATAACAGTGTTCTCTTTGTTTGGACGTCCACCGGAGAGCTCTATAGAGCGACGGCTACAGACTGAAGCATTGACACATGCTACACTAACATTTTACCCCATTATTACACACCCTGTAACTGATCCTTTACTGCGGACAGATAGAAAACACATGAGCTAACAGACGACACGTTATTATGGACAACAAACAACAACGTGCGAAAATCAAGGCAGTGTTAAATCCATTATCTCTGTGTTAAATTCTGCATAAACCAGCCGAATAACACATCCAAACTAACAGATATATGTTAGTAACTGAGAACTTTTAAAAACACAAATGTGAAATGGACGAATACGCAGTTACACACACACGACATGGGCATCCTGGAAAAGATCCAAGCAAAGCAAAATGCCGGGATCCATTTTACTCGGCAGAATGTTCTGTAATACCTTTTCACCGTTTCAGACTCATTTTTCACAGTTTCGAAATAGAAAAGTGTCTGAGATGTCCTTCCATAACACACTGTCAATATTTCACAATCATCGAGCGTAAAGCCAGGCTTAAAAACACTGAGAAGAATCGATTCTTGAAACAGATCTTGAAATATTTAATCACAACCAGATTTCTGAATACCACTGACTCGAGCGCGGATTCATCCATGTGCTTTAAAGAAAAAACATGATTCAGACGTACCGTGTTACGAAGCAGCGGGGCAAATCAATTCATCTCTGCATCTTTTATTTTGTTTCTATGATTCATCATGTAAGATTATATGAGTAATATACGCTTTGAGTCACATGTAAATGAATTTGAGAATATGTGAGGAGTTTGATAAATAGCCTACACACACTATTTTATATTCATGTGTTCTCATACTCATTTCGCACTTTCTTCAAATTCCGCGGATGTTTTGTTTATTTCCAGCTTTCAAAGTGGACTCGAGCCATTGGACCCAATAATATCTTCAGTGTGTGTTAGTTTGTATGATGCTGCACAAGACAGATTCGATCTTAAGCCCTGCGAGCACTTACAAGTTACGCAGTCAAAATAAAGTAAATGAACTCCTTTGCCCTTTTGTGGATAAACACTAAACAGAAAGCATTCTCAGCTGCTCCAACATGAGTTTCACTTCAATAAAAAAATGCTCAATGTGAAACTGCCTGTCATTGCATAACAGTTCTGTTATAATGCAGAGAAAACACACTGACCTGTGCACAGTACTGACAGATGTACATGTGTTCACTATGACACAAACATCAGTGATATACACAAACATAAACCCTGACTCACCGGCAGCCTCAGATGCAATCTGCACACTTCTCATGTGTTTTCAGTGCTGAGGCGCAATGTTATAAAACATTGACTCGTGAGAAAATCTGTTCAACTCAACTGAGAGAAATGCAATCTTATCAGCAGCTGAAAGTGTTATATTAAATAATTTAATATAAAATATATATTAAATAATCATACAGGAAAGTATGATATAATCTGCTCTGCACTATCGTTCATATCACTTCTGTTTGTTTTGTTTACTGTGAGGTAAACTAAACCCTATAAAGCTTGTTTTAGAGAAAATTACGTCAAAGTATCGAACAACCCACATAAAAACGACGGGTAGCATACTTAATAATGTACTATATCTCTGAATAAAAAAAAGATGTCTTAATAAAAATATTAATAAATAGCCCACGTGTCCCCAATTAACAGCAAAAAAGTTTTGCCCTGCACTTCAAACACAAAAAGCCAGTGTTGTTTATTATTAATCCACAATAGCATTCATTACAAATGCAAGCTGACAATACAAATGAATGTGGGAATGCACGTGCACCACGCTCTGTAGGGTGTCTGTGATCTCAGACCGGAAGTGCATCTTATGTAACGTGAACTTGAGTCTGTCATCATCCTCCTCACATATCGATGGAGATAAGAGCAAAGAACTACTGATCTGCGCGTGCACGGGTTATTAACTTTACATGCAACAATACGACACATACAGGACACTTAATGTGCACTAATGTCTCGCGCAATGTAACGTTTTGTGTTTGCGGACACCGAGGACGCGTCTGAAAACCTAGTGAGCTCCCTTCACATGCAGCACGATTGCGCGTCTGTGGTGCTCAAACTGCTGCCTGTAAAGGGAGCGCGGCAGGTTTTCACACGCGTCCTTGCGGAAAACGCAGAGTCGGGATCGACCCCGTGCAGAAGTTGGTAAAAGTCGTGCTCGTACCTGACTCGGGTCCCGTGGCAAGCGAATGGAGTCCCTTTCTGACGTCAGGCCGAGGTCGCGAGTAGATCTTGAAGAGCGGGAAGCGTTGCATCTGATCCTTGATCGGGAGGATCGAGGAATGCGGAAGTGGGACGTCAGCAGGGAGGATGAGGAATATGGAGCGCGCGTGGAGCGCTGGAGAAGTGAGAAGAAGACTTGCTCCTCCCCTTAGAAACCAGCAAACAAACATTACACACTGGACAAAGACTGCTGGGACCATGATAAAGTGATGGCAGAACATTGTACTTTTGTGGAATTGAGAGTTGACTTAAATGAGTTCATTGGAAGGCCCGTAAAAGTAAAGCAAGCAAAGTTTACTTATATACTCGCATGGAAAATATTGAAGTGTACTTTAGTATTGACTAGAGTATAGTAGATACTGAAGTATGTTAAAGTAAGTTTTGTTCACTTTGTTCATGTACACTACAGCTTTCTGTACCTATAGTATAACAAACTTACTGTATAATGTATACTTTAATATTTACTGCAGTGCATTTAAGTGCATTGTAGTATGTAATTACTACACTTTGTTGATGCATTCTGTAGTGTTAACTATAGGAAATTGATAAACGACTAAATGTATCCCTTAGTAATTTACTATAGTATACAGTTAACCACTATGCTATTCATGAATGCTACCGTATTGTGGAGTATTTACTTTTGTAAACTGCAGTACACTGTAGTATATTATAGTATTATTTACCCCACTTTGTTAATAATGAATACTGTAGTATTCTGTAGTATTATTAGCTGTAGTAAACATTCTAGTATACTTTAATATTTACTAGTAAGATTTGACAACATTAGTATCTAGAAAGTTTACCATACTTATAGTAAATGCTAAACTACAATAAACTGTCCCAGTAATCAAGTAAACTTCTAAATTACTAACTTTTTCACGTGGGCTTTATTCCATTCCATTCCATTTTCTACCGCTTGTCCGAACTACCTCGGGTCACGGGGAGCCTGCGCCTATCTCAGGAGTCATCGGGCATCAAGGCAGGATACACCCTGGATGGAGTGCACGTGGGCTTTATATGTTAGATTAATATCAGTTAGACTTACAGTTATCATGGTAATTGTTTTAATTAGTTTTGTTTAATCATAAGTGCACATGGGGTAAATTTGAACTCATTTCTCTCAGGGCTAAGGAGAAGGAGTACAGTACATAATGGGTGAGCATCTGCCTTGTTTCCAATGAGCCGTTGTGTTGTAATGAAGATCCTTAAGGACCCAATAGCCTGATTTCCACTATCAAGAAGCAGGTGTGCTGTTACCCGGGGCCAACAGCCAGGGATTTTCCCCACCGAATACCTTTGATCGAAGCGTCATATTCATTTTAAATGTACAGCCTCTTTGATGATTCAGATTCAATCCAAGGTTATTTTAGTTAACTAAAATTAAAAACAAAACAAAAAACTTAATTAACACACTAAAAATAACATAACATAACTAAAAATCAAAACATTTAAGCTAATTTAAAATAGTAATAAAACAAAATAAATTCTGCATTTATGCTACTACGAGAAAACCTTTTGATTTTAATAATCTATTTGATTTTCAACATAATTGTTAGAAATATATTTTAAGACATATTAACAATTGTAGATCAGGGTTATGTTTTTGCTTTCTACTTCAAATGCGTTAACCAAGACTAATGAATGAGACAATATTGTGTTAAAGAGCATGTAAATATAAAACCACATATTTCTATTCTAAAGTCATGTACACGTCACAAAAGACACGAGAACACAAGAGCGTAAATGTATTTCACGTGGATTTATTCAGCAATCAATGCTCAAATTTAAAATGTAAAAAAATAAATTATCATAAAATACATCTCCATCGATATAGCACTGGATGTTTTCATGGAAAACTCTAAACGTTTGATGTGGAAACACAGTCGAATGGTGACGCTGAGGTATGTGATAACTGTCATGACTGCATATTAAAGCACAACACGGGTCGACCATAAAAAACGAACACAAAATCTCCGTCAATTTCACAATACTGAACTTAGCACCAGATCAAACAGATATGGAACCGATACATATATACTATAGATATTATATACTGTATATATATATATACTTTTATGATATTTCTGTGCATGCTTTGCAAACTGGAACGTAGTTCATATCAGCTCATAAAATAATTCTCCATGCTCTTGGATTTGGTCTACATCAAATGGTTCTGGAAGAAAGATACATCCCGCACCGAACGTGTCACGGATGCGGCTGGCGTCACACCAACATCGCACATCGGAACATCTGAATCATAACGGCCGTATCCAGTGATTAAGAGCAATATCGTGACGTCACGTCGCTCGTGTTTATAAGGCCAGTAGAGTTGGAGAGTTGAGGATATCGGCGCTTGATTCTGCTTTGTTCGCTCCACCTTTGCACGCGTCCAGTCCCTCGGCCAGACAGTCCAGGTCTGGGCAGGCGAAGGTGAAGACGGACAGGTAGTTGCTGCAGGTGGGCGTGGACGTGCACACCACCGGGGTGCTTAAAGGTTCGAGGTCATTGGCCACAGACTTGTAAAGGGTCTCCCAGTCTGTGATGCCCAGCGTGCCGGTCAGGTCTAAGTCGGGGACAGAGCGGGCCGTGTCGTCGCCGGCGGTGAGGAGCTCGTCCTTGATATCCAGCGAAGGCTCCAGGTCGCACAAACTGACCTCCGCGCTGGAGCACAACAAAATGTTGGAGTTGCCTGAAATAGCGGTGGACGGGACTGTCGGGATCTCCAGGTCCGGGAGAGAGTCGGCGTCTGGTGAACTTTCCTCGGACGGTTTGGTGCAGGTTTCTGGAGCTGGAAGCGGCTGAGGAGACTCTGGAAACATGCAGTCGAGCTCTTCGGGGAGCTGGCAGAGAGGTTTATGAGTGGCAAGAACATACTCCAGCCTCTCCTTCTCCTTCAGGAGATTCTCAATTTCAGTCTGGAGAGCAGCTTTTTCCTCTTCTAGCTTGTCGGTTTCCTGGTGGAGTTAAAAATGGCAGATTTTAAAATCGCTCCCCCATAGCTTTCATCATTTATTTACCCTCATATCTTCTGTTGAACACAAATTGTTTGTAGAATATACTGCTTGCACTTTGGGACTAAGGAGCTTCAAAGTAACAGAAAAGTTTCATAAACGTTTGTATGTTTCAGGTCGTCTGAAGTCATACGGAACCTCAGCTTTGTGTGACAAGAAGAGCAATGGTGGACAAAACACATTTTTAAAGCTTGTGGTCCTGAATTTCACCAAATTTTTTAACTGGTGCTCACACAAAGAACACACCAAAAAAAAAGAGAAAAAGAGTCCGAAATCTCACAAATGAGAGTTTCAAAAGAGATCTCAACAATGTCTCAAGTTCAGAGTTCAGATTTGTCAAGTGTGCAATCAAAAGTCAATACTATTGAAGATTTTAATAGTGAACTCAAACGTTTCTCATCAGATCTCCCAAATCCAGAACATTTAGAACAATTAATATGGATTTGAATGAAATTCAAAAGCTGTTACCCTGTGGAGTTTACATCTTTAATCTTAACTAAATGTCATCCTAATTTAATTTCTGATTAAATAGGTTATATTTTTGCCTTCAATATCTTAGTTCTTAAAGGGACCTCTGGCGAAAAATGAAAATTCTGTCATGAATTACTCACCCTCAAGTCGTTCACCAACTCTATGACCTCCGCAAATTAAGATCGTTTTGAAGAGGTCAGGGAGCTTTCTAACTCCATAGACTGCAACGTAACCAAACTTCAAAGCGCTGAAAGTGAGTAAAGACATCATTGAAATAGTCCATGTCACTCCAGGGGTTCAGCTTTAATTATATAAAGCGACGAGGATATGTTTGTATAATTATAATAAAATAAAGATATTTGGAAGAATGTTCATAGTAGGAAGAATTAAATGGTAGTCAAAGGTACCCCAGAACTCTTTGTTTTTCTAAATTCTTCAGAAATATCTCATTATGTGTTCAACAGAACCATAAAATACAATACTTTTTTTCCTACTATGTAGTGGATGATGTCCCAGAACTGAAAATTGCTGACATTCTTCCAAATATATTTTTCTTTGTTCATTGGAACAAAGAAATTGATACAGGTTTGAAACAACCTGAGGGTGAGTAAATGATGACAGATTTTTCATTTTTGGTTGATCTATCCCTTTATTCACTGTGGTTTATGTAGCTATATAACAGTGACAAATACAAATATTGAATAACAAAAGTCCAGGTCTAACAAGATATTTTCTCACCATGTGTTCAAAATCCACATTTTGTACACATTGACCTGCCCAAACTATTTGTTATGATACCATATTTGTGTTTTGCTTTTTATCTGTACCTTCGTGTTTCAACAGGAGCTGGGATATTCTTTAAAAAGTATGTTTTTTTTAAAGGTAAAGTCATTTATGACGGAATGTGTATTTTTGGGAGATCTGGTGTGTTTTGAGGTGGGTACTACTCACTGTCTGAAGTGTGTCTGTAAGTTCTCTCCGTCTGTTGCGACACTTTGCTGCAGCCATCTTATTCCTCTCTCTCCTGATCCTCTTCTTCTCCTCTTCCTCCGGTGAAAGCTGCTCACAGATGAATTGCACTTATTATTTGGCAGAATCAACGCGTCTCGTGCACCTTACAAACCTTCCGTCACAATGGCAAAAGCATCTCTGCAGTGCGTCTAAATATAGGCTATTGTTGCAGACCGCCTGTGACTTGAATATAAAGTGGATGCTGCTGGTCCAGGCATCATGCCAGAACCGCGCTGCATCCCCATCAATCCCGTGCAACATGAACACGCGTGCACGCACGTACCTGCTCGCTCTTGCTCTTCCTGGCTGCGCATTTTCCCTTGGTCCCAGCTGTCTTAGCTTTGGCTCTGCCCAGAGATGGAGAGACGGACGTGATGAGGGTCGGCTGGACCATCCACTGCAGGTCCGGGGTGCAGGAGATCGCCGTGACCGTGGGAACGAACGCACCCGCAGGCTCGGTGTCCGCGCGTGAGCCCTGCGCACATTATTGCCGCGCATTAAACGATGCGCTTTAATCAGTGTGTGTGTGTTGTACGTCACGCTGTCGTGCATTCACCTTTTTCATTTTGCATGTATGACGCGTTGTCGAAATACACTAGAGCGTCTATAAATAGGCAGCTGCTGATCAATATTTAACTTTGCCATTGTCTCTGACGTCAATGGTGACGCAGGGCTGCTGTGGGCTCTCCTCAATGGATTTATTTCTCTCAATGATCAGCTGCATTTTTCACAATGCTTTGCCATGTTTACTGCATTGAGAGGGATGCCCAACAAAACGTCACGTGCATCACACATTTAGAGATATGATATTATCCTTGCATCATTAGGCTATTATATTATATATCATTTGATAAATCCCAGATTCTAAAATAGCTGCATATCCTATAGCTTGAATATAGACTCTAATGAATATTAAAGTATCAAAATCAATGGGATAAAAAAATCATTTTAAACGTGTTAAGATTTTATTTTTAAAGATAAAAATGTATACCTTAAATGCACTGGTTGAAAGCGTTTGTAATGTCTTTATACCAAATGCATAAGTTTGAATGTGTACAGTTATTAAGGTCTAACAAACATGTGGATGGCAACACTTTCACCAAACAACGAAAAATAATATTAGGATTATATTTTGTGTCCACATGCACCAAATAGTTTTGATTTTATAATGGGCAATGCATGCGTCACAGATGTGATATGTGCCGTACCTGTTTGCTGTCCATCATCAGCGGGTCAGAGCCGGGCTCGTGCGGGCGGGTGTCCTCGCATGGAGAGGATGCTGAGTCCGGGTCACTCTTCTCTTTGCTCGGGAACATTTCTCCAGCACAAATTATCAAAAATGTAAATTAGATTCCAGGTGTTATGGTCCAAATCCCTCGTTTGATGAGTCGCTATCTCCAGGTTTATAAACCTGGTCAGTGATACAGAGCTCTGTCGGGTCCTCCTATTTATAGTCTGCACGAATTTTATGAATGAAACGGGCTGTACCATTCCGCTCGCGGGGGGGGGGACGTGGGAAACGTGCAGGTGACGCGTCGTTTCTGCGAAGACAGTCGTGCACAATGTTGTATTTTAAATTGTACTCAGATGTAGATTTCGAAAAACGCTGTGATATTTTAAATCAGGAAGGGTGGATTTGGGGCCCTTGTAAATGAGAGATGTGGTACGTGCCAGAGATTCATTCATAAAATTCAGATGGACCCTGATGTGCATGATGGCAAAACGAGTTTTCGACATAATCCTGCGCTGCGCAGACAGACCGGCGTACGAAATCGAAGTATCGCGCGAGCGACTGGAAAGCTGGGCTTTAGAATCGCTCTCGCGATACTTTGATTTCATACGCCGATCTGTTTGAGCAGTTCGCATGAAGTGAACACAGATTCAGCACATTCTTTGAGTTGACATCATGATCTTCGATGGATTAGATAATAAAACATAATCGCACTATTTTAAGCATTTTAAGTCATGATTGAACAACAGACATTCCTTCTACAGACGCTCACGTTTATAAAAACCAACCTGCAAGTCATTGTTAGGTGATTCAACACTTAAACCTGATCTACTAATATAAAATAACATTATAAGAAAAAACAACAGTTAAATAGTGATCACCATCTAATTTAGATTCGTTGGTCTGACCCCTCTAGTCTCAACATCTGCACCTGCTCTCGCGTCAAAAGGTGACGTCACGCCCTCACACAGGAAGATGACCATATAAGGACAACTACGTATTGGGATTCCAGTGATGAGCATTTCTGAAGTGAAACTAATGCTCATTCCTTTTGCTCGAGTTTAGATTTACCAGATAGACTGTCTGGTTATAAGCATTCTTCCAAATATCTTTCTCTGTGTTCAGAACAAAGACATTTATACAGATTTGGAAAAACTATAAGGTGAGTAAATGATGACAGAATTGTAATTTTTGGATAAATGAGCTGGTGATTTTGTTGTAAGTGTGATTTTAGAGCACTAAAGACTGTGAACCTTCAGTGATGTGGTTCTAGTTGATTACTTCTGCACTGTGCTGGAGTTTCTCTGTCTGTTTTTCTTGCTCAATGAAAAATTATTGATCTTAACTTACGACTTTACTTAAAGGTGCAGTTTGTAGCAATTTTGCAGTACAATATCCAAAAACCACTAGGCTACTGTTATATATTTTGTTCAGCTGAGTACTTAAAATATCTCAAATGTTTCCAACTACTTGTAAATCGTGAGAAAATCGCTGTCATTCTTAACAGTGACACGGGGCTGTGCAGTCGCTTGTCAATGGCGTCATTTCCACGTTCCCCTTTGTTTCTGTCTTTACTGACATAGAAACCGCATGACAACCGTTTCGTGGACAAGTGCTGAAGTAGTGTCTAGCGTCTAGCAAGCCACTAACTTATTTTGAGCAGTCACCTATTTATGGACCACAATTATACGCAACAATTATAAAACTTTAGCTCATCTGCTAACATGATTTCTCGTCCCCGTCTGATTGATGGCCATCTGCGGTGGAATTGAAGACAACAGATCCCATCATTCCACGCTCCTTCACAGCGTCATCAAGCTACGGGCATTGTTGATGTTTTTATCGGTTTACAAACTGCACCTTTAAACTAGCATTTCATTGCATTTATTTGATTGTGGTAAAACTGCTTGTAAATGGCGTATATGCAACATCATTTGGCCTCTGACAGATTTCCAATAAGCTCAACAGAACAGCAAAGGTAATTCCCTATCAAATCAAAATTGAAGTAAAGTTTGGATTTTAGAATGTGTTTAAGGAATAAGAAGATATAAGCATTTAAAAGTTACAGTCTCTCACATACACCAAAAGGATCTACACTTCTTCTCATCAGATGTCAGATTGTGAGGTAAACTAAACACTATACATTATTAAACCCTACACTCCAAAATAAAATGGTGGTATGTAGCACTAAAAGTGGTTCATTGCTCACAATCATAGGGGAACCACTTTTATAGCAGCATATCTTGGTGCTTCAGTGGTTCTTGAGAGGTTCTTTGGGGTGACCGAAGTGGTTATTAGCACCGCTCCGTATAAAGAACCTGTTAAGCCTCTATATGGTTCTATATAGCACTAAAAGTGGTTCCCCTATAATTAGGAGCCAAGAACCACTTTTAGTGCTATAGCACTTTTTTTCTTTTAGAGTGTAGGTTTCTGAGGCTTTCCCTGTAAACATATTCAAAACGCCTCTTAAAATGTTTGCTACGGATGCGAAAAACACAGAAAATCGAACCCAGTCCGACGGGCGAAAATATCGGAGGCAGTGTGTAAATGTGATTGACACAACGGAGGTCGTATTTATTTTTTAACATGCAGAAATTTCGGACTTAGTGTGCAATGGACTTAACCACTGTTAACTTAACTCTTGCGCTGGTGAGTAACCTCAGTACTCAAGCTCATAATGTTTCCTTCAAACCTCTGTGCTGTTAATCTGGGTGTGTTATTTAGTTTCAGTTTTATAAACTTGCTCAGCAACATTGAAAACTAACAGAAGGAGACAACATCCATTCATTCATGCTCTGACCTCTGTAGCGTCACAGTAAGCATGGTGTCTGTTTAGCATCTCAGACTCCAGCCATTAACTCTTGATAGATGGTCAGTCCATCGCTGCAAACAGAAATCAACAGTTTACGCATGTCTGCGATATTAAAACCCTGCAGGCAATACTAAGTGGACTTGCTTTGCTTAATAAGTTACAGAACCATATGGGGGCTAAACGGAGTCTCAAAAGGGGGGATGGAGTTCCACCTCAAAAATGTAGACGATGTCCATCTTTTATCCATGCAATGGTTTCCAATGCTACACGCATTTCACACATTGGCATTTTTTGAATGTGTTATAACATGTGTTTTAAAAGAAATGAATATGTCCCCCACTGTCGTCCCCCTATAAATCTCAGCCATTCCCATGATCTTTTATCAAAATCACTTCACCAACAACGTAAGACTTATGTTTGTATACTTCGGTGATAAAATGCTCTTTTAACGTTACTGAAAACCATTTTTTGATAAGGTCACTGAGAAAACTGTAGGAGAACATTTAGAAAATGTTAGTGAAGTTCTGAGAATGTTCTGGGTCAGTTCTGAATGTTATGATTTTACAATTGTTTCATAATTTTACAATCACATTGCATTCTGGGATTGTCTTCGTAAAGGTCACGATACATCTGTCACATCTGTAGCCCTGTCCTCATCAGTGTGCACACATCAATACAGCGGCTGGGTCTTAAAACAGCTCCAGCAGAAAACAAGCGTTCGGCCTCGGCTTGGGTAAGTGAGAGAGGGAGGTGGAGAACATTCGTTTCCTGGAATGTTTGGCTCTCTCACAATAACTGCTTTCATTCTGAGCCCCTGGAAGTGAGAGAACGCAGACAAGCTCCTAGTAGACATGAAGCATGGCGTGGAAGCAGAGTTACGCAGAGCTGTGTATTTTGGACAGCGCGCCACATCTGCCTAAATCTGAATTTAATTTCAGAGAGAGAGAGAGAGGAAACACCCGCAATGGTCCGGCTCTCCAGCGGAAAGCTTAAAGAGACAGTTCACCCCAAAATAAACATTCTGTCATCATTTTTGCAACCGCATGTGGTTGACGGTTGTGCTTCAGTGGAAGGCAAAAAAATATATTTTGAGGAATGTCTCAGTGGTTTTGTGTCCACACAGTGGAAGTCAATGGGGTTCAGTTTTGTTTGGTTACAAAAATTCTTCAAAATATCTTCTTTTGTGTTCTGCGGAAGAAAGAAAGTCTTACATGTTTGACATGACATGAAGATGAGTAAATGATGAATGAATTGTCATTTTTTTCTTATTCTTTAAGAGGATCTGCATTACTTATTTTTAAAATTATAAGAAATTGCATTACAAATTGCATATGAACACCCAATCGATCTGTAGAAGCCAACGTGGTGCCATTCTCCATGAAGGTGAATGAAGTTCACAGTTGAGGGTCCTAAATCCTCTTTGTTTAAATCAAGTTTGCGTTAATATAGTGAAAACAGACCTGTGTTCTTTAAATCACTTCCGTTTGCTGTTAAACTTCTAAATACACTGAACATATTTGAACTGTGAACTAATTTGGATGATTGAAACACATCTGTTTGTTATTCACATTAGATCATTTATTGCTGTTTTTAAAAGGTTCATTCATGGTTATAATGAAATAACTGATCCGATAAAGACAATTTCATATGAACTAAAGTGTGTTACAACCTACTACATGATCATTTAAATATGAGTCTTTTCTTTTAGTTCTTAAACATAAAGGATATAGACACATGTATTGTTGTTACAGAAACACACAGCGTCTGTGTCTGTTAGCTTTTGTCTATCTCAGTAATGAGGTTTAAAGTCAATACAGATTAAACCTAAAACACTTTTCTGGAGTAAGATGTACTACGGTTTGTTTTGCTTTCTCGTATATTTATGTCACTATGGGCAAGTGTGTGAAACATATGATTTTTAAAGCCTAAAATAAATAACCAACATATCTATATACATAAATACTAAATACATCAACGTGCAACTTTGAAATCCTTGAAATCCAGTTTGTCCACCGTGTGCTCATTCTTGAACTCCGCTTTGGCGATTCGAGACTGAGGACTGCCGGTGGTCTGGAGCCAGTGCTGCATCTGCTGGACTTTAGAAGCGGGACCCTGTAGCTGCCCTTGAACTGTTCCAGCATCAGTGTTCTGAACCCAACCAACAAGTCCCAGCTTCTTACCCTCTGCCTGTAAACACAACACACATACTGTACTGATGATTATAAAGTGACAGAAGCCTTTTAGTGAGTCCCGCTGTGGTTCAAAGTGTGATTTTTGTTTACATATAATTGTGAAAAATGAAGAAGACAGAATATGGGATATTATTGCAATTTTTCTCAATACAAAGTACACTTAGGACAGTAATAAAATAGTTACTATAGGGATTTTAATTAACAGACCGTTACAACTGGTAATCAAATTAGCATTCCACGGATACAGCTGAAACAGCACTGGCATGTTTCTCTATTTATAATTATTCATTAGCCAATATAATGTAGTACCAATACATTTTAGATAAGATGCACGATGTCAGATTTTCACAGCACAATTATCATGGCCAAAATAATTAATAATATTGAAGGGATAGTTCACCCCCAAAATATTTTTTGTCATCATTTACACACCCTAAGGTTGTTTTTAACCTATAGAAATGTATTTTTTCTGTTAAACACAAAGAAAGATATTTTTAAGAATGTTAGCAATTTTCAGTTCTGTGACATCATCCACTACCATAGTAGGAAATAAATGTTTACATTTTGCTGTTCTGTTGAACTTAAAGTGAGATATTTTGAAGAATTTGACTGATGTAATTTTTCCTACTTTGGTAGTCAATGTCACAGAATTGAAAATTGCTTACATTCTTCCAAATATCTTTCTCTGTGTTCATCAGAACAAAGTAATTTATAAAGGTATGAAATGACATGAGGTTGAGCAAATGATGGTTTAGGTGAACTTAAAATTAAATCAGTAGTGCTGTCAGTCACTTTGTGTTTTCAATTTTTTGTCTAATAAATCACATTGCGAATGCAAGTGTTGGTATTAAAGGCCCAGTCAGTAGATTTTAGCGGCATCTGAGAGTGAAAGTGACCTATTTGTCAGTTATGGTGACCCATAACCGAAATGGGACCTCTGCATTTAACACATCCAGTGAGTAGTAAACAAGCACTGTAAGTCGTGACTCGTGAACACACACCCAGAGCAGTGGGCAGCTATCACTGCAGCGCCCGGGGAGCAAACAGGGGTTAGGTGCTACCTGCTGGCTCTGAGAATCGGACCGGTGACCTTCTTGTTACGAGACTGACTCTCTAACCATGAGGCCACAACTGCCCCCAGCTGTGAGGGCAACTCCACCAATAGTGACCGATTGCAGGACAGCAGAACCATACGTCACAGCAGTCACAAGGCAGAAGCGCCGTGGCAGGTTCTCATGCCGGAGGTGGGCGGAGTCACAGTCTCAGATCGGAAGTGGGCGAAAGTAGTGAGAAGTAAATTAACGTCATGGCGGAGAAAGAGTACACGGTTAAAAGTTGTCTTTGTGTAGTTAATCGATTGTTGTTGGATTATTTGATGCTGAATGAGAAAGACCAGAAAAAAGCCCTTCTGCAGCTCTCACAGGCAGAAATGAATGATGAGACTCTTCGCTTTGAATTTATGGGTGATATGGACATTTTCTTTAATGGGTGTCTGGACAAAACATGCCTCATGCAAAACATAGCATGTTTTTTCAGATTTCTTTTTATTTTAGGTTACCGTATAATCAAATTTAGTTAGGTATACTTTCTTATCATTATTGTTGTGTGCCTTCTGTGCTATTACTTTTGTTTGATTTTGTAATGTTAGTTTATGATGTGTAGTGTACAGTACTGTACATACATGGTTTTATGCACTATAAAAAATTGCTTAACACTTAAATGATTGTTAAGTAAAAATACACTTTAACTTAATCAATTAAAATGTTCTATTGCTCAAATTTTTTAAATCAGCCGTATCTCCACCCCTCCTTTTCAAAGCACTATGGTGGCTGACACAGGACGAAGATGTCGTCACGTTTTTGCTTCTTTGCTGAAGAAGATAACGTATTTACGAAACCTGCTCTATAGAACAGTTTGTCCGTTTAGGGCTACTGTAGAAACAACATGAAGAATTACATTCGCAGTGTACTGTATGATAGATAGAAATAGCTTCTAAGGTAATAAAAACATAACGCTTCATTATGTAAGGTTTTATACACCTCTGAAGACAGTTATGTATATTATATTGCATTTCTGTTAATTGATCCTCCTTAACCTTCCACATTGCACATTTAAATCAAAAGTTTAAATGGACGCTGAATAATTTACAATATAATATGAACACAATATTTGTAATTGTGGTTTTAAAAACCGGTTATAGTCAATCCTTATCGATTTTAACACCCCTGCTGTATAATATAGCTTAGTACAATAGGAAATGGTATTTTATTTTTCAAACAAGTGTGTTCTTTTAAAACTGTTAAACAATAAACAACAGCTTCATATTTTGTTTTGGGGGTAAAGTGTGTGTTTTGTCCTAGGCATTAACAATCCTTTTTTCTACTTTAAATGAACTCACTCTGATAAATAGTTTGACAGCTAGCCCTCATTCATGATGTGATGGGAACGTTACCTGTGTGTATTTTCTGAAGAACACACCCTGCACTCGCCCGAACACCTCATAATCCACAGACAGCAGCTCTTCACTGGACATGATCACAATCTGAAACCCAAACCCAGACCACCTGTCATTACATCATTTATTCATTCACAGACCTTTCTTTAAATCATCTTCATTTATTCATGCGGAAGTCATTATGAGCACACGTGACAGACCTTTCGACCAATTAAACTACAGGATTATTCCAGGGATTCTACTTGATAAAAACCTGTTATAAACATTCTACAGCGATTGCAGCACAATGGACGTGTTTAAGTTATTTAAGCATGAGCATGACAATTATATCCAGCTTCGAAATTACAGCAACATTTGACTAAAATTCAAGAAAAGCAGAGAACAGGAACCTCAGATATATCACGGTTTCCCATGAGCATGCTCGAACATCCCGCTTAAATGGACGATTATCAGTAGACTTTCATTTGAAATTCTCTATCGTACAATCTTTATTATCCTTTTCAATGCGGTTCGTGACACATGTATAGATTTAAAAGCGTCTACCGCTAAATATTTGGTTTATTTAGTAATACAGGCTAACTCACCTCTGTCAGCATGTCATTTATCCGGGTCGCTGTCTGACATCAGGCAGCTCTAGCCAATAGGCGCGCTCGATTTAATGCAGCGCTGCGCAGACCGATCGTCGTATGACATCACCGTACCGCGAGAGCGCTGCGAAAGCCGTAAATATCCCGGAAGTTTGCGTTGTCTTGTTTCTAAGCAACGCGTGTAAACACAACTCCTAACGGGATTTTATTGCGCTCGAGTCGATGCGGCCCTTTACACTCGCAGAAAGCTCATAGATGGTGAGTTCAAATTATGTCGATTTTATCATAATTTAATGCACAAGACTGGGAATTAATAAAGTTGACAGAGACATTTTTTTAAAATGCTATTTCATTACATTATGCTAAAGTGGCTTTTTTTACTACAGTGACCATTTAACCGTGATATTTTTTGTAAACAGTAGTTACACAAATTACAATCAATCCACCAAAAAACATGACTACGTTAAAACCATAGTTCATTTTCAGAAGGGATGGTTTATATATATATATATATTTTACCGGCAACCTAATTAAATCAAATATGATTTCATATTGTGTTTTTTTAGCCATAAATAAGAAGATGCTATATAACATGTGTTTCAAATAAGTGTTGTTGTTTTTTTTACTTTGGTTGTGTTATATGTCACTTCACAGACCTTCATATTTCACTGAAACGCCTGATGTTAGACTATTAACATCTTCTTGAGCTTCAAATTATAAAAACATGCAATTGGCGCCACACCATCGCCTCACACATCATTTTTGGGAAAAAGAAACAATATCACCAAAACTTCCATTCTTGCACCGAGAGAACATGAGCAGACGGGGTCGTCCCTCGGGAATGCATCACAACTCGGAACAGCATCCCTGGCAACCTCCGGACAGAACTCACAGAAGAGAGGAAATATTCCTGGAGGAGCAGAACGGATATGTTCCTTCACGGAGAGCTTCTGACGTGGACAAAGTGTTTCCTCTAAAGCCGGTCCTCCACAAGAGAGCATACAGCCTGAGCAACTACCACATCAACAGTAACGTCTCAGAATATCAAGAGAGATTTTATTCATGTCTCCCTAGACTGACTGATGTTAGACAACAGCAGAAGTGTGTGAGGAAACCAGATGCTCCTAAGTCAGCCCATGAACAGATAACAGGAAGAAACAGAATAACAAAGAGCGATTCAGACGGTGAGCACCGCGAACAAAAAAATTCTGAGAAACTGTCCAAGGATATCCACTCGAAGGAGATGATACTGCAGGAGAAGTTTTATAAAGCCGGGGAAACCCTGCGGAGAATCCAGAGAGAGAGGACGGGTCGACGCGACAGTGTGACCAGAGACGAGAGAAATGAACGACTTTTAGAAAAAGAGAAGTGGGAGAACAGATTGTACAATGACCGGAATGATGGATTGGACAGATATACGCATGGAAGGATGGAAAGCAAGAATGACACGGGAAGATGGGAAGATTGGGAACGTAAGGTGAATGAAAAAATAATGGGGGGTAGGAGACTACCTTTGACCTCAGAGATGACAAAGTTGAAGGATAAGAGAGAGCGCGACGGATATGAAAACACAGTGAAAGGGAGGAGAGGAGAAACGATGAGAGAGAACGGGATGGGATGGGATGCACGGGACAGGAGCCACCGGAGGAATTTGGAAGAGGTCGAGAAATATGACAGAAGAAGAGAAGACGAGGATCATTGGGACATGAGAAAACCAGGATCATCAGACAGATCTCATCTCAAACAAGACAGATTCACAAATGTGCTTCTGTCAGAGAGGAGAGAACGTAAGGAGACCTCGTATGAACTGACGTCTGGCAGCAGGAGAAGAAAGAGTCCGGATAGGATTCCCAGTCAGAGAGGAAACCGCCTCCTGCAGGTGGAACTCAGTCCGGAGGAAAATCCACAAGAACTCGTGGCGTGCAGCGTGTGTCAGAGACACTTCTTACCAGACAGACTGGAGACGCACATGAGGATCTGTGAGAAAAAACGCCCTCAGCGTAAGATCTTTGACATGTCCCAGCACAGGGCCAAAGGAACCGAACTGGAGGAATTCATGAAGACCAACGGCAGAAGCAAGACGCCTGAAGAGGTTTGCAGATTTAACATTCAATGCAATCATTTATTTTTCTTCTTTTCTACTAAATATATCCATATTTAAACCAACCATGGTTTGTAACAAACCAGCATGTTCAATTCTTTCATTTTTACTTTATACTGTTAACATTTGCAGGTTAAGAAGCGAAGCACGTGGCGTCAGAAACACGAGGCCTTCATTCAGAACATGCGTCAGGGCCAAACTCACGTACCACAGTCGGCTTTAAACCTGAATCCTGAATATATAAGCTGCCCTCACTGTGGCCGGACGTTTGCCCCGGGACCGGCAGAGAGACACATCCCCAAATGTCAGAACATCAGGAGCAGACCACAACCACCCAAACCACTACACAACACCACCAGGAAAAAGATCACACGCAAGTGAACAGTGAAGCGGTCGTAACACTTTTACTGTGAGATGTCATGATGTTTTACTTTTCCAGAATAACACCTTGGTGTAAAATGAAATTAGAATTATGACAAATGTAAAATCAGGCCTGAATGTATGTACAGCAATGAGGTTGTTCCCTTTTTACTCATTTATTTCAGACGCAGCCATGATTTTATTAGACAGTAAAACTCTGATGTCCTTAGAAAACAAATAAATGTGAAGGATGTTTAAATTAGATCTTAAATAGTTTTAACTACCTCAACAGATAGTTAGGTGTTTTATAGTTAGAGATCTGATGATGCTTGTTTCTGTTTCTATTAAATTGACTTGATTTGAATTGACACATAATTCAGTTCTTTGTTTTGGGATTGTTGTGGCTTTGAATATCCAATGAAACTCAATGCATATGATATATAACATAGTAGTTCATGTTAAAACTCTTCAGAAGACACTGTTTTGTCAGGAACGATGCCAGATTGATTCAGAGAAAGTCACTCGTCTCCACCTGCTGGTGTAATGATGTACTGCATCATCATCGAATATTCTTGAAATGCGTTTAATATGGTGAATAATAGCATGACGATAGTGGCCAAAATGATTCATGATGATACTGCAACAAAGAAATAAATGGTTTTACCAATTTCATTGATCATTTCAGTGATAACATGGAACGTGATGGAGTAAATCTGTCATAAAGGTGGAAAAACAGAGGTTATAAATAAACAACGATTTATATTGGATGCATTTGGCAAATGGTCAGAGTGCATTTAATGTATATGTTTTGTTATTGAGTGAGTTCTCTGTGAATTGCCCAGATGACAACAAACGACATTTCTTATGAGACAATGGTGAGAGAGTGATGCAACTAAAAGTACACTTAGAGAGAATAATAGAGATTAATCTCCGGATACAATGAGATGCATTCCAAGCCTTCAAAAAGTATGTTTAGGTACTGATAAAGAATGTGGCTTTAATAAATAAACATGCAGATGATAACTTCCTAACACTAGTTCTCAAGAGACATTCCTGTATCTGTGCATGATTCATTGAAACAGCTTTTGGAACAAAGCTCAGTTCGATTACATGTTTGTGGAGCACCCAAAATGATCAAGTTGTCACATTATTTGAAATTTAGTATATTTTGTTCACCATCACATACTCCACTTTTTTGTGTGTTTGCCCCACTCTCTGTCACAATGGTAAGAATCAGTGATGACATCATCTGTCCATCATCATGTGAATCAAAATCCTACATCAAATCCTACATGTTCATTCACATCAATGTACTCTGAATAACTCATTGTTTTGTATTAAAGGCTTTGTTTGATTAGTTTTGCTTTCAGGTGTTTATTATTATGTTACAAAAAACATGTACTAGTTAACATGTAAATGATGAATTACTAGTTAGGGTAAGTCCTTTATTATTTCCTATCATCAGTGTGAACATTCACATGTTTGCAGCCTCATTGTAAGTATTTGAGATCAGATTACTTTTCTCTTGATTTACACACGTGGCTGTGAAGTAGTCACACCATTTGTTAACTTTTATATCGTGACACTTTTTGGTGGTTATGTACATGTTTCATTAATTAAGTAATTGTAACAGTAACATAATATATTGTTAAAAACAATATAATAACCCTCCCAACCATGACTGTAATACAGGAACACTTCTCACATTCTTCTCGCCTCATTTTGGCATTTGTTTAGTTTAATTCGGACTGTTACCGTCAATTTTTTTTGCACTGTAGTATTATAAGATTAAAACAATAGACCCAAGTGAACAACAATATTTAAATTTCATGAATAACAACGGGGAAGTAAATTAAATGAATAAAGGGTCTAAAGTAATCTGTTTTTTATTGACAGTAATATAGTATCAAACATAGACATAAACAAACACTAGTTTTAAAGTTTTCAGTGACTTTTGTTTCTAAGAAAATCGAATTGAATCAACATAAAGTTCCATTTCTGTTTTAAAGGAAATAAAACAGGGGTTTGTTCAAGAAAATGTATCTGTGTATATGAAATTTGGCTAACAAAATGATCAAATTAATCATATAAATACAACTGCTAGAATGGTAAATCCTTTGACGATTCTCCAAAACACCAAAAAGTATATATTTCCAAAATAAAACAAAATCTCTATAAATATTCTTAATAATAAAATCATAAACATTTTCACAAAAAGGTTTCACAAATGGGCAGTAACAGTATAAATGAACCATAGTTTCTTAGCAATTATTACAAAAAGTGCAATTCGTATCTATATCTTTTATAAATTTCATAAAGAAATGTTTTGTGGGGTAGATTCTATGAATACGTTTAAATGACACTTCCTTAATTTGGTTTGTGATTAAATATTGATTGGGAAGTGGCCAAACCTTTTTCCATACAATACAATCTGTGAACCGGTTCCAAAATGAATGAACATAGAACAAAGATACAATGTTTCTTTGAAATACATTTCTTGAAAATCTATTTTTAGAGTAAGAAGACAGACAGATCCCACCCAAATAGGTCTAAAGTAATCTTATATAGTCCTATCGCTGTCACAGTCGTCTGTTGTTCTTAAGTCTGTTCATCCGGTTTCCCCCCTGGACTACATCACCCATCATCCTCCACGCTCCCTCAGCAATTGTTCGTTTATCATCACCGCGCACCTGCCAGCCATCATGTTCATCACAAGGACTGTATATATTCACCATGTTTTCCCTCGGCCTTTGTCTTATGTTATGTTTGTTCCATGTACCTGTATTGAGTTTGTGAATAAAGCATACCGTTGTGAATCTCTGCGTCCGGTGCCTGTGGCGTTCTCTGACAATAGCTGCTGTCAGAATGAGACCTATCTTCAATTTTTTTTTACATAAATTATTAAGTGTTTGTCTGTGGATTTGGCAAATATTTTGAAAAAGTATCGAAAAGAGCCTTTTTAACATTAACAATACATTGTGTTTTTTTGTTTAATTTTTGAAAAGTGCAATTTTGGAGATATAGGCCGACATCGATAATATCATAAAATCATACTGTTAAAATACATACTGTACAATATTAGTCTGGTTTATACTGTAAGGAACAGACATACATTAAAATGTATTTTACAGCAGATTTGATTCTGTTCTTCTATGTACAAAGAAACAGAGCTCAGAGGTAAATTGTGAATACACCAAACCAAACGAGTACTCTGAATAAAACTGAACCAACTGACAATGAACATGACATTACATAATGATATTATATATTATTGCTTTATTGTATTCAAAACAATTAATTACATATTTGTAATAATTCATATTTACGCAAGTAATATAAATAATGTAATATTTGCTAGTTAATGTATACATATTTACATAATAGTGTGTATTTACATGTATACATCTTCAGTTATATCAGTCCGGTCTGTCTGATTTCTGACTTGAGTATCAGTAAATGAAACTCTTGGCAGACTATTGGTCAGATTTTGGAGAAGACGGTGGCTCCTCCCCGTGAGGGATGGAGACCATCTCTGCCGATCAGCTCACGTCTTCTCCAAAAACATTTCCAGTTATTATGAAACCCACGTGATGACGCGGACACCAGTCAGACATCCAGTCATGTAAAGACATTAATCGTTGATATCTCTCTTGACTTCGATAGCCAGGGAGGGCCAGAGAACACAACAGCGTCTGACAGCTTTTTGGCATATTCACATAATTCTACAATATTATCTTCAGCTGACTCACGTGACCTCATTAGTGCCGACGTGTCTGACAATCCTCCTAAACGTGCGTTTTGCATAGCCAGCGCTTTCAGTTTGGCACTAATGTGAGACGCTCTGGCTTGTTTCTCCACCTTCACGTGTCTTAAAATAGAGTCACCAATAACTAGCGTGCTTGGCACAGGTGACTCTCGCGGTATGTCGTCCAGCCGGGAGAATTTCTCTGAGACAATCACAGGAGCGACGCACCACTTCTCCCTTTTGGTTGCAGAGAGTTTGTGCAGGTGCTGGCTGGACTTGAGAAGAACTTCTGTAAACACATAAAAGATTCAGACCACACTAAACAACAGATGTGTGAGCACAAGTGAACAGAGAGGATCAGATCAGAGCTGCAGATTCATCTCTTGTATAAGACACAACTCTGTTTTCCTTGATTCGTGTCTTATCACGTGCGTCTGGATGACTCTGCTGTAAATGAAACAGAGATTTATGCATGAATGTTACACGTCTAAACACAGACATCATTTCTGCTTTGTATAAATCTAACCTGTGATGTTGGAGCATCTGTATTTAGTCCGGACGATACGACATGCAGACTGGACAGGTAACGCTTTCTCCGACTGGACTGAACCTGATAATCAAAAATCATGTGATGAAATAAAACCCAAACAATTGTGAAAGAAAGAATGTGAACTGGACAAATGTATTGGCAGAGGAGGTGTGACGGACACACTCCATTTAGGCACTTCTATTATGAATCGTGTCTGTGATTGAGGAGCGACACGACTCTTCTGTTGTGGCCGCGTGACAGGACGAAACGGTCTCTTCGGTTTCATCTCCTGTGATGTAAATTGCTTGAAATGGACACTAGGTTATGATTCGAGGTTTGGTGTAAATCTAACCTGTGACGGATCAGCAGGAAGGCTTCTGTCTGCTGTCTGAACTGCTGTCTGGACTGAACCTGATAAACAAGACAATAATGTCATAAAACAACAACAAAACAATTGTAAACAAAAATATTTGAACTGGCCAAATGTTTGAGCTTACAGATGTTCTTCTCAGCAGAAGGTGTAGTGGACACGTTTCTGGTTGTGTCTGGACCAAAGTACACACTCCATTTAGGCACTTCTAGCACGAACCCTGCCTGTGATGTTGGAGCTCGGTGATATTTATAATCAGGCAGGTTTGAAGATCATGCAACCTGGACACGTAACGGTCTCTGTACCAACATCCCGAATCTCTCTGTGTGACTCAACTGTAAATACAACAAACAGAGAATGAATACATGAATACATCCTACTTAAAGTAGGGGGATGTAGTAGTTATGATGATGGATCTTGAAAGACTCCAACCTGTGAGATGTGACGCCTGCGTGAACTCCAGGCAGGTAGTACAGGACGCTGATGTGAAGCTCTATAAATACATACACAATATTGATGACAACTGTTTCTGCAAACTTGATTCTTTATGCGCATGTCATACGTTACGTTACCGTGTAGTGAAGGAGCTGATGGTGTTCACTGTCTCAGACGTCGGCTTAGATCTTTGTGCCATCCCATCTGGACCTGGACATGAAAAACACATCATAAGAATAATAGTAGAACAAGAGTAAAGTAGCACAGCATCATCACACATGCAATGTCGTCAATGTCTACAACAGACTTTCACGTGAACTTTGTTAAGTGATGATACTGTAGATATGTGCACACCATAATATTTACACAGATTTGTGCAGATGTGCCCTACATCAGATACTCATGATGTTCTTACAGCCTTCAGCCAAAAATGACCAATAATAACAAATGGAGGTGCCGGTTCATCACGAATACATTATATAATCGTTACTTTACCGCGTTTCACTGCATTAATAAATGCAATTATATGGTAAACATTAAGTAGGAAATAATCAAGACCGAAAGCGAGGAGGATTTATGTTTTAACATATGTTTTGCTACGCATAGTAAAAACCGTCTACACTTTCATTGTCAACGGACGTTAAATGACTCAAATGACAGATAACGTTACCGTACATGTCAAATTCACAACCAACTAAACACTTTATATAAGGTTTAAACAGGACATCCTGTCAAAGTCCACAACGTCCTTCCCACCGACGGCCTACGGCCGAGACAAGGGGCAGATGTATTATAAACGCGAGTCGGACACATGTGCATTGCGTACGTACATCACTTATTTATGGACCACAATTATTCGCAACAATTATAAAACTTAACCTCATCCGCTAACATGATTTCTCGTTCCCGTCTGATTGATGGGCATCAGCGGTGGAGTTGAAGACAACAAATCCCATCATTCCACGCTCCTTCACAGCGTCATCAAGCTACGGGCATTGTTGTTGTTGTTTTGATCGTGCGCCCTCTAGCAGCGTTTTTTACAATCTGCACCTTTAGGACTTGAGGTGTATATTTCGATATTATATTGTGGATATTTACAATTCTCACAAATTTTTAAATAAACATGTAGTTCACAAATATACCGATGTTGATAATGTGTTTGTAACGTATAATTGAAGAATAATTTCAACAATTGCCCAAATGAATTTGCCAAGAACAGGATGTTTTTCCGCGCGCCACCTGGTGGATGTTGCATAAAGCACAAAAACATTTAATTCCAAGAAGTGTGCCTGCAGGAAAGTGTGTGTGTGTGTTTAATGCTCTGAATAAAACAAGATTTTAGCTTATTGTTCAAGGCAAGGCAAGTTTATTTATAAAGCATATTTCATACATAAGGGCAATTCAAAGTCCTTTACATAAAATGATTGCCAGAGAGAAATAAGATGTATCTTTAAAATGCTGAATCTAGTTGATTGAGGTTGATTACAGCTCAGGTTGTAAATGCACAGCTAAACTAGTGTGTTTTTAATCTGGACTTTAAAGTAGCTACTGTTGGTGAACATCTGGGCCCGGTTTTTCAAAAGGTTTAATCCGGATAAAATTGATCCGGATTTAGTAATCCTTTTTTTGCGATCCGTGATCACGTAATCCAGTTTACTTTTGGAGCCAGTTTTTTAAAGCAACATCGGATTGGATCAATCTGATCCGGATAGGAACTTTCAGGATCACCAAATCTGGATAACCAGTGCTCAAACAGGATAGGAAATCAATGTAGAACTATAGATATGTAAAGAGCAACAATTTAATTTAAGCAACAAAAAATTTCGATTGTGATGAATATATATATCAATTATTGACAGAATAAAATGTATTGTTTTTGGTCAATTTTGACAGCTGTTTGGAGGATTATTTTATGAGGCCAAACTCTTTCTACTTTGCTGTAGGCCTATACTGCAAGGCTGAATACGTTAAAACCTACCTAATCACTGTAGCCTGACGGATGAACAAATAAAATTAAAACCTTATGAATAAATAGGATATCTTGTAAGATACTGCATGATCCAAATATAGTATTTGATACATTTTTAAAGTTTTCATTACATTTTGGGCATGAAATCCACGCTGAATCCACCCTTCTGATGGGATCAATTTAATCCAGATTTTTTCGATCAAAGTGATCCAAATCCTACAAAAAAGTTCTGAAAAACCCAAACTAAAGGTTTGATCCGGATCAAAACCAAGATTGGATTACGTGATCTAATCTGATTATGTAATCCGTTTTTTCTTTTGAAAAACACATTTTCAAGATTTGATCCAATCCGTTATCCAAAATCCTAGTGGATTAAGTTCAGTGAACTGTGGTGGACAGATAATGTAGTCGTATTGACCTCTGAGTGAAAAGGTTAATTCAGTTAAATTAAATATGTATTTCTAAAAATGATGACACATTATAGAATGCTGCTAAGGCCGTCTCATTAAAATGTTTTTTATAAATAAACACATTTAAAACATCAATCAAATAAATGTTATTTAATATAAAAGCATCCTATTTTCATTAATATTTTTGTTGCAATATTGTGTGTTTACTTCTGTGTAAGGTTGGTTAATTTGATGTACTTTTGCGCAGCTTAAGAAATGCCTTGAATTGTTTTTATCAAATAGAAATGTCTGGCTCCAATTAAAATGTGAGAAACGTCTCTGCTGTGTCCCAATGGCTGTGCTGATGAAACAACTAGGAAATCCTCTGTAGGCTACCGTCTCATTTCGATTAACCCTTGATGACATCAGAGCCTGTAGAAGTCCACATCCTTTGAAGGAACCCACCTTTAAATCGAGACACAGCCATTACGTCAAAAAATATCCTCACAAAGATAACTGTACAAACATGAGTGTGAGTATGAAAGTGTGTGCTACAGAAGTGTATCAACAAAAAACAGACAGACACATAATCAGAAGTACTTTAATGGTTGTGCAGGTAACTTATTCAAGTCCTTTTAGAAGAATGGCAGCGTGAAGATGGCCAATCTCCACTTTGTCACTTTTATGGTGCTCGCACCACAGCGCCTCATCCCTCCACAGGGACACTAAGGAGGATTTACCTCATCTTCTGATGTAAATTGGGAATCTCAGACCATGTCATCCTTGACTCCTATAGCTGCATAAGTACAAACCAGTGATGTCACAGGTCAGCACAACAGTACAAGGTCCAGTGTTTCTGAAGTTTGTTATTTACAGCTACTGCAGATTATACTTTATTTGACAAAGAACACACCGGTAATGTTAGTATATCTAAACTATGACTACAATAAATAAGGCAAGGAAAGATGTCATTCTCCTCAGCGGTCACAGATGATGATGATGATGGACAGAGCTCATTTCATACGGCATCCTCTCTCTCTCTCTCTCTCTGCCTCTTCAATCACATCGAGTGAAGCCGTACAAAACGTGAACTTTCTGTCACCAACAAGCAGTTACACCTGCTGGACGCTGTGCAGTTTTTAATAAAATATAGGCTGCCCCTCTTCATCTTCAGAATTAGGCAGCTATATTTAACATTCACATTGACTACGGGCACTAAATTTGGGTGACCAACCAGAGTTCATTGTGTTTGTCAATAATAAATATTATTTTTAAGAACAACAAATAGAGTGCAGCTTTAAAACAAATAGTCAAAATGTCAATCAATATAAATAATATTTTGGGTGTTGCATTTATCCTACACAAACTTTAGTAACAATAATGTCATAAGATGTGTTTCAGCAGTAATATTAAAGTACTATCTGTCCTGTTATTTCCACAATATTATTTTAATACAAATATTATTAGTATTTAATATATTATTAATACTGTAGTATACACTGCAAAAATGTTTAAATGTATTAATACCACTGTAATACTGTACAACGTGCCCTATTTAGCATCCACGTACGACAACTTCAGCACCTTGCTGCCGGTGTGACGTCACGCGACCCCTCCAATGACCGCGTGAGAAACCCCGTACAACCGGAAGCGGAAAAAACTCCCGCGGCATGAGTTTCTCCGCCATTTTGCATCAGCGCTGTAGACGGGAGTGAGAGCGCAGAAACGGCGGGGATCTGGCCACTTTATTTCTCTCTCAACACGTTTCCCTTTGGATTTATTCCAACCTAACCCGAGATAAAAACTGACAGGTATGAGAACCCTCTCTTAAGCTTTCGGTAACGGACAGTCCGCGGTTTTTGAGCGCCTAACTCCCGCCTCTTCGGCTTTCAAACAAAAGTGTGGAGTGATCGCGCGCGCCTCACGCCGGCTTCTCTCTAAAAACGGACTCCGCACGCGGCTTGACTCGAAACGCACACGATGGACACGCTAACATATTAATGTATCGTTTACACTCGCTAGTATGCGTGATGTGCACTTACCCGGGTAAAAGTATTGATGTGGGTCGCTGATTTGTTGGCTGGACAAACACAATGTTTCCCCCTCCCCTCATCACAAATACACTCTCGCGCACGTTATCAAACAAACTTAACACCGCAAACGCGTGTGTTTGAAAACTTATGGCGAAAGTGCTAGTTTGTCATTTTCTCAAGTGGATAATGTAGCTGGCCTGCTCTAAAGATTCATTTTAGGGGAGGAAAACGGGATTTGTTACAGCTCGGAGTGTCCACGTAGCTCGCGTGTTGTGGCCTAGTGTATGTGCCCTTGTCACACTGACATGACAAAGAGACACAACCCATAATATTAATTCACAAAGTCATATCTACATGACACGAAGTCCAGTTATTCAGACGAACAACTTGTGTTTGAAAGCAAAACCAGTATTTTGGGAAGGCACAGGTGTTTTTTGGAAACCGGTCAGAAAATAAAGGGTTCGAGTCATAAATTGTAATATGCTGTAAAGTTGTCATGTACGAGAGTGTTGTGTAACGACAGGGGTTTAAGACACGCATCGTTTTCATACAAGTCTCAGTTTATACGAGATTAAACTGCACATGCTCGTCAGTATATATGCGGAGCAGTGCGCATGCGCGTGTGTAGCGCAGAGGCGGCCTGACGAACACGTGGACTGTTAGCTGATCAAAAAAGTCCAATTGTGTTTCAATGTTTTTGTAAATCGAGGGTATTCTTTAAAACGCAACATTCTCAATACATGGCACGATATTTACAGATCAGTTAACAAAATGTGAAACAATACAACTCTGTAGGAAAACTGATGTGTGTTAAATTGCTAAAATGATTAGCACATACTTTTAAAATATGTATTAAAAGATAAAAAAGAGGACATGCTTCTGGAAATCTACCAAGTGGTCATGGCTGGTATATAGTCTAAGGCCAGCAGTCATTCATTGCATTCTTTAGTAAGTTAAAATGCGTATTGCATTTGTCTTCACTGACGTAGTATCTTATCATCAAGACGCTGCAGGTTCCCACCCATAACTGTCACTGTACATGACACAATGGCCCTTTTGAAAGGAATTATTATTCTTAAGAACTTGACATGTTTTAGTAGTTTTAGGGTTGTTGTAGAAGTAATAGTTATTGCAATATAATATTTTTGTTCTGCATTAAGCATTGATTCCTGCATTTTACGTTAAAATTCTTATGAATGAATAAGGGACGTGTGTTTTATGTCCTGTAACTGGCCTATGTGAGTGTCAACATTTTCCTCCACATAATTAGTCCTGAAGTGTGATATCCTCCTGACACTTCCTAAAGTATAAGTATTCCGTGCAAACTCAATTAATTTAATATTTTTTTTGCAAAATGGTGCCAAATGTTGTTAAATGAAGTCAGAACACAGGTAGTAATATTAGCAGTGAATTTTGAATAGGTTTTTTGTGCATGGGGTGTTGATGGGGTTCCGGCATTCACGTCATGCAACTTTGCTCTGGTTTTGTGTTCATTTGACTCATTTTACTTCACAGATTTACGGAGACATGGCCACGGAGCATATAAATGGGAACGGTACGGATGAATCAGTGGAGTCTTCACCTGCTCCCGCCCATTCAGAGCATTTCCAGCTGTTATTAGACGCGGGCTTACCGAGAAAAGTCGCTGTCAAACTAGATGAAATTTACATGGCAGGTAAGAATATTTCTTTGGGATGCTGTTTAACTTCTGCATGACTTCTTAAACTGTTTTGTGTTGAGATAAAATGTTTATTTGCTGTGTTTTTCCATTAACACTATACAGAGAAGACTTTTTTAGTAGGCTCTTGATAACGTCAGTCAAATCTGAATGACAATACTGTTATTTATTAGGTTTGTTTTCAGAAGAAGTGCCTCATAATGTTGTTAAGCTAAAGGATGTACCGTTTTTTACTATTTTTTTGCTTTTATCCAAAATGACTTGAAGTTCATTCGAGGTACACATTGACCTTGAACCCATGACCTTGACATTGCGAGCCTCGGGCTCTACCAGCTGAGCCACAGGAAATATTAACAAGAAATGTGTAGTGATTTATGTAAACAGGTTTCTTTAATGGGCATGAATTGCATGTGAATCTGTGAACAACATTGTTTGCTTTTGAATGTACGTTTAGAAGGAATATTGAAGAAAATAAGGGAGTAAACGTAATTATTTGCAATAGAGATCTTTTAACTGTGTAGGAGTAGTGATGTCAAAATATAGATACTGTGGTCGATACTAAAATGTAAAGAATGCTGTGATACCAGTCTGTTTCTGTGGTACAGCTTCTTTTAAACTCTTGTGTGTGCATTCGTTGTGCAACGCTCTTTATGAACTATGTGTGATTAGTGCTCATGAATTTGTGAAAGTGTATGACTGCATGTCAAATTTGTAAAACCGTCATCTTGGCAAGATTTAGATATGTCAAAACCAGTCTAAAAGGGATACTTGACCCAAAAATGACAAATCTGCCACCTTGGAATTGTTCCAAATGGGAATACATTTCTTTGTTCTGATGAAAAGATATTTGTTAGAATGCTAATAGCGAAACAGATTTTGACCCCCATGGACTACCATAGTAGACTTTTACATAATCTGATAGCTGAAGAAATAAACTTCCGTTGATATATGGTTTGTTAGGATAGGACAATATTTGATAAATCTATTTAAAAAAATCTGAGAGCCCAAAAAAATCAAAACATAAAAAACTGGCCTTTAAAGTTGTCTATCAGAGGCTCTGTAGCAGGCTGTGGCTAAGAAGAAATGGGTTTGTTTTAACGTTCTCTATGGGCTTATCACTGTAATGACGTTGTTGAGAGTAGATAAACCTGAAATCTGGAATTTAAAACATTACATACGTTCCAAACTTGATGGGTAATTCCCAAAGAGCGGGCAGCAGCGAACCAGAGTGAAGTTTGTAGGCGTGTTTACGGCCATTTTTGTTCGCGGTTTTGCTGCATCCACTCACAAAAATAAAGTTCTGTTATATTTACTGTGGGAAATTTACAAATATCTTCATGGAACATGATCTTTATTCTTTATTTTTAAGAAAAATGATAATTTTGATTTATACAATGTATTTTCGGCTATTTTTACAAATGTTTGTATGCTTCTTAAGACTGGTTTTGTGGTCCAGGGTCACTTATGTATTCAGTTATGTCTGAAGTGACTATACAGGTGGAACAAAAAATGGACACGTGTGCATTATTGCTATTTATTGTAGTAGTCGTTCACAGTTTATGGGTGGATAATCTTAGTACTTTATTAATCTTGAATAGTTCCATACTGAATATTGAACTGAATATTTTTCTTTTGTACTGCTGAGATTGATTTTGAGATCCAAGACATTTCACTGGTTTTAGGACTGACAACTAATTTTAAAATCGTGGCTGCACTAAACCTTACTGTAAGAATGAATAATGTTTATAGAAGAAAAACACTCAAGTCTCAACATTTCTTATTTCTGACATCATTGATTGTGGAGAGTGTGGCGACGTGATGATTTTAGTAGGATGTTTAAGAATGGTCAGTAATGTGATGATGTGTAAACGCATTGTTTTGTGCAGGTTTGGTGTCACACAGCGATCTGGACGATCGGGCGATTGAAGCTCTGAAAGAGTTTAATGAAGAAGGCGCGCTGCAGGTTCTCCTGCAGTTTAAAGACAGCGACCTGTCACATGTTCAAGTATGTTTGACAATCTCAACTTGCACTGAGGCACACACTGAATTTTCAAATGAACCATTTGATTTTTGCTTCATTCTAGTGTTACTCAAGTGGAAAGTTTACACTTGGGATTATTGTTGAATTAATTTTCTGATCATTTGAGACCATGTAAGTTTTTTACAGATCAAGTATTAAAGGGACAGTTCACCCAAAAATGAAAATTCTGTGATCACTCACCCACAGATTGTTCCAAACCTTTATCAATTTCTTTGTTCTGCTGAACGCAAAGGAAGACATTTGGAAGAATGTCTGGTACCAAACAGATCTCATGCCCTATTTACTTCCTTAGAAGGGAAAATAAATACTATAGGAGTAAATAGGGGCTGAGATCTGTTTGGTTACTGACATTCTTCCAAATATCTTCCTTTGTGTTGAGCAGAAGAACCTTGAGACAGGTTTGGAACAATCTGTGGGTACATAAATAAATACAGAAGATCATTTTTGGGTGAACTATCGCTTTAATGACAGATGGGACATACGCATAATATAAACAATGGGCTCAAGTGTACACATGTGAATTTTACACTTGGTTTTATTCTTGAGCACATGTCTAACTCTGTCTCTTTGTGTTCTGAACAGAATAAAAGTGCCTTCTGTGTGGAGTGATGAAGACATACAGACAGAGAGAGAAACAGGGCACCAAAGTGTCTGATTCCAATAAAGGACCCGATGAGGCCAAAATCAAAGTAAGTCTGTCCAGAAACAACAATGACTATTTTAATCAGTTCAAAATGTCATGCTTCATTTTGTTGGTAAACAATTAAAACAAGCAATTGTAAAGGATCAGAGAAATCGTACAGTGTGTTCATGTTTATGTTAAAAAGTTTGTCTTTAAAGTTGTGCTAATGTTTTCTAGAGATAAAATGTTGTGATAGCGTTATTCTTATTAAAAGATGCTCACTTTTTTCACCTGTTATTTCACCAGGCGTTGCTTGAGAGAACGGGTTATACACTCGATGTGACGACAGGTCAGCGGAAGTATGGCGGACCGCCTCCAGGATCCACACACGCTGGAGTTCAGCCCACTGTCGGCACAGAGGTTAGTGCTTTAGAAAATACACACCCCTCAACACTTGTCAGTATCTTTTCATTAAGGGTCTTATTTGCTTTGTATGTGCAAGTGGCTTATACAATCAGTTTCTTGTGGTTCACTGTCTGGCACTAACAGTAATGTTGAAACATCGACAGATATTTGTAGGAAAGATCCCAAGAGATCTCTTTGAAGATGAGCTGGTTCCTCTATTTGAGAAAGCCGGACCCATCTGGGACCTGCGTCTGATGATGGACCCCCTCAGCGGGCTGAACAGAGGATACGCTTTTGTCACATTTTGCACTAAAGAAGCCGCGCAGGAGGCCGTCAAACTCGTAAGTGAGAGACTGTCTGTGTAGGGGAAATAAAGGAAATTCAGTCCCTGATTTGGATTTTTTCTTACAGTGTAACAACAATGAGATTCGGCCCGGTAAACACATTGGTGTTTGCATCTCTGTTGCCAATAATCGTCTGTTTGTGGGCTCCATTCCCAAGAGCAAAACTAAAGAGCAGATAGTGGAAGAGTTTGCCAAAGTTACCGGTAAGTGTCATTGTCCGAGTATGATATCCTGGCTAAACTTAATGGTTGCTAAAGATTGTGATTGTTCAGTGAATAACTGAGTCTGCTCCATCTCAACAGAGGGTTTGAATGATGTCATCCTGTATCATCAGCCCGATGACAAGAAGAAGAATCGAGGCTTCTGTTTCTTAGAGTATGAAGATCACAAAACAGCCGCCCAGGCACGCCGCCGCTTAATGAGCGGCAAGGTGAAGGTCTGGGGGAACGTGGTGACCGTAGAGTGGGGGCCGACCCCATCGAAGACCCTGACCCAGAGGTCATGGCAAAGGTAACATAATGCTTGAATTCAACAGTAACGTTTGTGTGCATTTGATTCACGGAAGATTCAGAAACCCTTGAATTACGTACCGTCCCAATAATTCTATTCATGGTTTGTTATATTTTTAGGTCAAAGTCCTTTTTGTAAGAAACCTGGCGAGCACAGTATCAGAAGAACATCTGGAGAAAACGTTCTGTCCGTTTGGCAAACTGGAGAGGGTTAAGAAGCTCAAAGATTACGCCTTTATTCATTTCGAGGAGCGCGACAGTGCTGTTAAGGTGACCGTCTCCTCTTGCTCTCATGAGGTTGTCGCTGTTTGAGGCACGATTTTAATCGAACTTGTGTTTTTAAATAGGCTTTAGCTGAAATGCACGGGAAGGATCTGGAAGGAGAACAAATCGAAATCGTCTTTGCTAAGCCGCCTGATCAGAAGAGGAAAGAACGGAAGGCCCAGAGACAAGCTGCTAAAACTCAAATGTAAGACCCTTCAAGATGCTTTTTCCAAAAAAACACTTAGGAGTGTTTCAGCATGCTCTCTGTCTGTATGTCTGATCACGTCTGTTTGCCGCAGGTATGATGATTATTATTATTACGGGCCGCCACAAGTGCACCCTTCATCACGAGGCAGAGGACGAGGTGTGAGAGCATCTTATTCCTACCCTCACGACTATTACAGCTACAGGGATTATTACGACTACTACGGCTACGACTATCACAACTACAGAGGAGGCTACGACGATCCGTACTACGGCTATGAGGACTTTCAAGCTCACTTTAGAGGAACGGGCAGCAGAGGAGCTCGCGGGCCCACACTGTCTAGGGGCCGGGGCTCCGGCATGGCAAGGGGACGGGCCGGATACTCTCAGCGCGGAGGTCCGGGATCCGGACGAGGTGGGCGTGGCTCTAGAGGTGGCATCCAGCAGCGATGTCGAGTGGTACGTGATGTGTGGGTGGAGCATTCTTGGAGTGTTGGCAGGAGGTTTTAGACTTAGATCCTCAGCTTCTTCTTCAAAAAAAACTAAATTCTTTCCCCTTTATCTCTCAACATACATGTTCTGGCGTTTGTTTTTCCCTTTCCCCTTTTTCACATTGCTTACGTATGCAAGGCACCGTGCGGGCGAAACGGACCAAAGGTTTGCACTTTTCCTTCATTTGTCGCAGTCTCATTAATTTTGTCCTGCCTGACTGACTGAATAAGACTCTAAGACAAAATTGTCATTTGTACTGTGAATCTTAGAATTCTTGAGACTTTTTTGACAATGAATTGATTCACGTGCTTGCTTTGTTTTAAAGGCTGTTTGAATCACTTTATATTGATTTATGGAAGTAAATGTCACCTGGAGTGCCTGTTCACTCCAGATGAAAACTAATCTCACTCCTGTACAGTAGATGGAGCTGATCGACCAGAAGCTCCTCTGTGAACATTCACCTGTCACACACATCAGTAACACAGAGCAAGCTTGAGATTAAAGGAACAGTTCATTGGAAAATAAAAATTCTTCATGCTCATGTCATCTCAGATGAATTTGACTTCCTTTCTGTAGTTGAACTCAGACATTTTTGACAGTGGTTTCTATATGTGATCCAAAAAGCACAAACAACCATCTCCCGATAAAAAATGTTGTTCTTTCCTGAAGGTTTTTTAGCTTCAGAAGACATTTGTTAAGCCACCGAATCATTTGGATTACTTAAATGATATTGATATTGACATAACATGAAACTCATAGATAATGTGATGGATCAACTGAAGACATCATGCTTATCATTCTCAAAATTGAAATATTTGAGTGAACTGCTCAATGTCAAAAACACAATCAAAATATCTTGATGAGAAGCGATAAATGAATTACACATTTATTGATGGTCTGTTGGGGCTATTGTAAATGTATCATTCGTTTCCAATATCGTATAAATTTATATCGACCAAGAAAATGTAACGGTTACTTTTAAATAAATATTCTGCTTAAGTCTGTGCTTATAATGATAAAGTAATAAATGACTGAATGTGATCAGCGTTAACCAACCCATTTCTTTTCAAATTCACTTAATCGTAAAATGATTTTTGAAATTCTAATCTCATGTTGTTGTTGATCCTTGAAGATCCTGTCTAATTCTTCATCTTGTATTTGTATAAATCCTAAATGCTAACTTATGTGTTTTGTTTTGGCAGGGGAAGGGGGTCGAGGCTGGTCCTGACCAGGTAGTATGAAGACTGACTTGTTGTATGGGGTTACACCGGACTCTACAGTGTTTATAAGGTTAAAGTCGACTCAATGGTCCAATGATATTCCAGCCTTTATTGAAGCATATCTCCTATATACTGCCACTTCTGACGAAGCAGAAAAACTCAACAGTCACCATCTTGGACTTGCAGTTTTCACACAAGGAGCGTGTCCATGCCCACATTTTGGAAATTGAAGTTCAGATTCCTGAGTCCCGTAACATCAAATGTGTTGCACTTTTATTTTACTTTTTGTTTTGTTTTTCTCTCCTGGGTTTGAAGTGGCTCGGAGGAGCGTGATGATGCTGATGTATAGTTTTGTCATGGGAATATCCATGTTAACCTTAAACGTTTGACTAGAGACCTTCTGCAGGTTTTGGTGTAACCACCTGACGTGGGTGAGTCAGGCATTCCAGAAGCGCGGTTCTTTGAGAACTTGTCTTTTAAGGGTCGGTTAACTACCTCAAGTAGAGAGGATTCAACTACCCTGCCTGTACTGTAAATAGAGACGCTTAAAGCTTAGGAGCAGGGCTTGTTTCTTATGAAATATGCACGAGGGCAGCGGCACTTCATGTAATATAGTCGATCCTCTGCTGCTCCGCCATTGCAGTCAACAGTCAAACTGGACATGCAAGTGAATCTCATGTGATGAGCCGAAACAAACCCTGCTCTTATTCAACTCTTTTTAACTGAATTAGCCGCCTCAGACGCTTCTTCAGATTCTGTAGTTACTGGGTGTATGATAGTTTGGAATAAAATGTTACTTTTCTATTGGCTTAACAACACAAACGCAGCCGCTGCGTATCTCGAGCCTCGCAGTGTCCGTTTTTCTATGGAACCGGTTCCGCTTTCTGAAGAACAATAAAGAATTATGTAGGGTTTTTTTAATCGATCATGAATTTCATCACGCTCTCGTTGGCCGACAGATGAACTTTGTGTAGAAAAAGGGACTGCGGCCTGGGTTTATATTTCATATACATAGGCAGCAGGTGAGCGATCCATTGACCCGGTTTTGTACACAGTTAACTCCCTCTCAATGAAGCCGTAACATTGCAACCTTTTGAAAAGATGTGAGCAGTTTAATCTATTGTTGGTGGCCAACAATGTTTTTGCATTCCAGCAAATAAATTGTTTTATACTGTAAAATGAGGTGAGTGTAACTTATTTTTGTAATAAAGGTTTTGAATTCTATCTTAAGTGTTTGTACGGTCTTATCTCGTCCGCTCATAGTTTCATTTCATTTACACACACTTGCAGATGGATCTATACACAGATGTGTGTAGTAAGAGTGGTACAGGAGTTTTAGTTTAGACTGTTATCAGGTAAGTGGTAGAAAGGTCTACATGAAACATGATCATAGAAGGGACACGCGGTGAAGTAAAGATTAAGGCTTATTTGAAATAACTCCTTGCTCTATGAGAAATGTGATTGTAAGAGTGGGCTGCGGTAACAGACAAGACAGAAACAAAGTACTCAAATAAGAGTTTATGTTCAATAAATACACACGAAATGTAAATAATTGACCAAATTACTAAGTTTAACAAATAATTAATTGAAGAAATAATTTAACGAATAATTAAACAAAAACCTTAACAACAATAATTAGGATATAATATAATAATTTAAGAAAATCTAAATAACTGACCAATAATAAATTAACAGATGATGAGTAATATAACAATTAATTTAATAAATTACTAATAATTAAATTATTTTACAGATTAGTAAATCTATTAATATTTTTGTAACTGAATTGTGAATAAACTGAATCATTAAATCACACCAATATCTACATTTATGAATTTATTTCTGTTCCACGGCTTTTAATTGTAATGTCAACACACAACAGCCCAACTGGTTTCAAACAGGAATTTCCAAATAAAGCCTAATTGTCAAATGAATTTCTGTACCCCAGTTTCTAAATTGTATGTTTTTGACGGAGGGTTAGAGGTTTCAGAAGCAAAACCCTGAGTTTATAATGCTCTAATTTTATAATTATAATAATAATAAAATAATTACTCAAATACTTTTGCTTCAAAACTGTGGTATCCAAAACCATATTTGAATAGTGCAATAATGAACGAACACCCATCCACTGTGAGGCTGGTGCTGAATAAATTCCCACATGGGGACAGATGATGGCGCTCACAGCTTTCTTGTAACCATAGAACTTCTGCAGCATAGGCCTGTCACTTTCCATCTGTTCAGGAAAATTCAACTATTATAAGGTGTGCGCTATTACAAGGAAAGCATCAACAAACATCTTTGACAGCGGGTGAAGGGGTGTGGGTAACGCTTTAGATTATGTACCGCATAATTAAACAGAATTTACAGCATAAATAATGGTAACAATAATGTACCTCCACAGTACATATCTGTAGGTAAAGGGGGAAAATAATGACGAGTCAGAAAATTAAAAAAATATATTTATACTATAAGTACATTTAAACTAATCTGTAACTATTTTATTGTTAATATTTTATTTTGAATATTACAAGGGGAAAAAGCATCACTTTAGTTTATAGCCCGCATATGTTATGTTATATTTTACTTCGATCAATTTTCTTGACAGATGGCAACAATGTGTTGTTTGTTCCTTAATATCACAAAATGTTTCACTAAAAAGTTAGACAGTGCACACTGCCCTTTAGTGTTTAAAGTAACATTGCATTACCAGAGTCCCTGACGTGCAGTATATGACATATAGGATATTTTCATCCTAGTTTAGGAGTGTGAACACTGAATCTTGTCAGCACTGACTCTATATTATCTGATGAAGATAGAGGAGAGCAGTATCAGAGATGGAACTCTGGGTCCTGGGCTGTGCAGTTCCCATAACACCATATATATTCAAATGTGCTCTTTGATATAAAACATTTTCAGGATCACTGTGGAGTCCACACCATGTACAATTGAATTTATTTAAGTACACTTCCATTTTGTACTTCGTGCTCTACTGTCACTCATTCATTTTGTATTTGATGTACTTAAGTATAGTTTTTCTTGTACCTTTATTCGTGGTGTCCCAAAATAGCACAGTTGAGTACACTTAGATCTTATTGGGGCGGTTTCCCGGACGAGGCTTGAGTCTAGTCCTATGCCAACTTCAATATCAGATATCTCTTGATAAAAAACTTTATTCAAGTAGCATTTGCCAAAATACAGCTTAGTTGCATTTATCAAATCATTTCAAAGTGTCGTGTTTGGCAGCAGTGCCACATTTTGCTTATAGTCAATTATTCCAAGGTCTTATAGAAAACATTTTGTTTCATGTTGCTGGTACATAACATATTTAATAAAAGAAAAAATAAAGAACCCCATTAGGACAAATTGTTTGTCTCTAACAAAAAATTAAAATATTTTTAAAATGGTACATTAATGCCCAGTAATGTGTTCAGTTCTGAACCTGTTGTGTTAATTTAAATATTATCCAAATAAATGCCTTTAAATTGATATGACCCTGTCTGTGAAATCCATGCTTAAGTCTCTATAATTAAATTCTGAGACAATGAGCCTCAACGTTTTTACCATTAATTAGTTAATTCATTATTGCAATATTAAATAGTCTTGTCAGGACCGGGGCTTGAACCCGGGACGTGTTGTAAGAAGTTCTGACCACTAGGCCATGGGAAGTGAGTACTTGAAATTGTCTTTACTCACAATAAAAATTAGAAGAAATGTTTGGCCAAACGTCTGCTTAACCATATGAACATCAAACTGAGAAAAGAGAAAAACGCTTCAGTCGTTTGTTATTATCATATCAGTAATGATTGCTTGTATATTTGATCATAGATTGAGTAAAGAAGAGGCCATTATCATTTTAGTATATCACGCATTTTAGACCGCCACTAGCCGCCACGTTAGCTCCCTGAATCTTAGTGCAGAGCAAAACGTAATTGGCTGAAGTTAGAACGTGCCCTATTGGACCATGAAAGCGGAAGTTACCCAATTGGCTTGCGTAGACAGTGGGCGGAGTCCACCTATTTGTGGATTGTGAGCACGTCTCGA
This sequence comes from Triplophysa siluroides, assembly GCA_006030095.1. NCBI lineage: Eukaryota > Metazoa > Chordata > Actinopteri > Cypriniformes > Nemacheilidae > Triplophysa > Triplophysa siluroides. The sequence continues at coordinate 168,186 of VCII01000361.1, forward strand.
CTTTGGAAATGTTTAAAAATCCACAAATGCACAGAGAGCCTTCCACACATGTGTGCACTGATCCACAAATGTGAAGAAAGCGATCTACAAATAAATGCCATTAAATTCATTTGTAAATATTTTTTATTTGCAAGTGTTACTGTATTTTATTGTGAATTCCATTTATTTTTGTGGAACATCTAACATATATTCATGGTTCGCTTTTTGTGCACATGTGGATTAAACATTTTTTGTGAAACTCTATTTATTTGCGGATCATAGTTTATTTATTCAGAATATTGCAACAGTTCTGATCCCATAGAGCAATCGAACTAAATGTGAAACCGAATTGACTCTCTGCTGGTCAGTAGAGGGAGTACTCTCTGGGTCCCTCTGCTGGCCACAGCTCTAAGTTAGTCAATATTAAATATATCAAGGTTTAATTCTTGTTACACAATGTGAAGCACATTCTGTGAAAATATGATTAGAAAACCGTACATTTATATTTAATTTTACAGGCAGGGTCACGTATTTTTAGAATTGATTCAACTGTACCCATTTTTCCCAGGGGGGTTATCTCTCGATGGCATATAAGCATATTGTGCTTTTTCTGTTCTTAGATTAGTGTTTGTGTCTGTGTGTATCATTGTGCATGTGTGTTTTCTGAATGAATTATTGTATTTAAAAAAAAAAAGCTTTTTTAAGCTTTTTCCTATTGATTTCCTATTGCCCATAGTTTTTGACCACACATAGAAGATGCATTCGTTGATTTTTTTATTCCAAAAACAATGTGGAAAATGAGACAAACAGCATAGGAAGGTTAAAAGAATGAACATTGTCAACTTTCTTTGACTTTCTTCTTTCATGTTACACTAACGCCATCTAGGAGACTAGCGAAGAAGGTTTGGTTTTACATGTTGGCAAAAAATGATGATTAATTTTCTTAAATGAAGATTACATTTTGCTTAAACTATCCATTTCCACTGTAAACATGTACTCTGTATCATTAAGAAATGGTCATGTGATTCACAACAAGTCCCAACACATAGCAAACAGTGACACTAAAACACAAAATGTATCAAATGTACACAAGTATATACATTATATTATAAGTTCTGTAACAAATGTGATACATGTGTGTTTTTCTTCAAATAAATGAAACCTGCATCTGTTACAGGCAGGTAAATACACAGACTAGAACAATATTTATTATTTACATCAGTCATATTGTTCACCACTTGAACTCTGCCCAGCGTCTGCTTGATCCTTAGTTTGATCTGTAGGGACAAAAGAAAACAATGACAATTGATCTCTATATACCAATCACCAGTGTAGAAACACATGTTCACATTTCTTTTATTTGAGAAAATAAATGTAAAACTGTATGCAGCACCAATATGCCCGAAAATTAGCCAGACAAAAAAAGTTTATGCAAGTGTGGTATTAGTATCCTTTTTAAACAGAATAAAGAATAAGGAAGTATACCTTTAGTCCACTCAGAAATAGATTTAAAATCACACTTCAGTAAAGGCTACTTGACACATACTGACAGAAAGTATTTTGGTCTACACTCAATATTTGATCACTTGTTTTTTGGAACATGATTTCAGTCGCTCAGATAAAAAATCCAACACACGTTGTTTTTAAGAAACTCCGATCCTAAGACTTTACTGGGAACACATATATGATAAATGTTCAAACTGATATGCAAAGAATCACAATGGTTGCTGTTCTGGTTTGTCCATCATGTTATTGTAATGTTTTTTTTTTGTTTATCACTATGATTTTTTTTTTTGCAAATTTTACTGTATGGAAATTAAATCCTGAACATTGGACTGACTTGATTCCCAAACTCAAACAAGTCTACTCTCCCATAAAGCCACTCAACACTTTATTCCTACACAACTGATCAAATCAAATGTTTTTGGCAACCATTTTAATTTTAAAGATCAACTGTACAAATGGTAAAAAAATACAGCTATAGGTCATTTATGATGTTATCAATAGGAGTGATGATGCACTTTTTATTTGATGCATTGTTTACAAATCCTGCTGATTTATAGTTCAGAGCATTGATCAAACTGTTCAAATAAGTATGTTGAAACACACATACAGAAATCATAATTCTTATTTAATTTTTAAAATGTGATTGAAATTAAGATGCAGTACTCTTATGAGAGGAATTGTCCTCGTCTTCCTCTTCTGAAGGTTGCTCATCTGATGATGATTCATCCCCTTGTGTTGCTGATTTTCCAGACTTCTTAGAGATGGGCGCCATGAGAACCAACTTGGAAAAATCTGTAAGGAGAAACATAAACAAAAGAAAAAATTACAATTCTAACAAAAATCACACAATAAAACCAGGGGACCATTAAACTACGATCCTAAACTCTAACACCTATTAGGTCTGCTAGGATCCTGGGAGTGTGTCATATATTCCCTTTGTCTTGTGTTCTTGTACTTTGTGTGTTTTCCTTGCTCCAATTGTGCAGTGTTTTTGTTTCTCTTGTGCTTTTGTCAGTCGGTGTTGCAGTGAACGGATGTTCCTTGTGTTTCCCAATGTGTTTATTTAACCTCCTAGATCTTCCTCTCTAACTGCTCATTTCATCATGTTCCAGAGTGATTTTTAAAGGGGGTTCTTTACAATGTTAAACATGCTGGCTTCTCATGCTTCACATGGTCCTCTTGTCAAAAAACAGTTTAATGTATGACATAGTGTTTCTGTGCTCGATACAGTCCCCAGCATTCGTATATGTTTCGGAAAGTATTTTTTCGAACATGAAAATCTGTTTCGTAACCACTTTTCCTAGCCCCTTATTGGACAATTCTCCTGGAAAAGCACGCCCACGCGTAACCGGCAAGGCCAAAGAAAGAGCACGACCACACGTCAAACGACAAGCGAGAAAAGAGGTCAACCATCAAGATTGGCTGCTGCAGCTGGATACTCTTGCGATAGGGAGATGTTCAGCTGTGTTTGTTTGTTTACGTCATTTCTGTGATGAATGTTATAGAAACAGTGGATATAATGCTGGATTTGGAGATCATTTGAAGCTGATAAAGACCGGTGTGATGACCAGCAGACAACTACTCGGTAAGAAATATCAGACCTCTCCTATTTTATCATGCTATACATCTCTTAGTCCAAGCTTACATGAACTCAATCCTACAATTATACGTCCCCTCTCGCCATCTACACTTGGTGTAAGTGTGAAGACCTGGGGACAGGGATAGACGTGAATTTGGTCTCAAGAAACAACTAAAAACAACCTGTTCCGCACACAACTGACTAACTGCCAATTCTCTTAACCTCTAAACATTTGACCTTAGCTTTAACTCTATTCGTAAACATGGCTGTGTAGACTTTGCTTATTGTTAGCTCCTAAGACAAAAATGTAATATCTCAAAGATTCTTTGAGAGGACACAAGCTTTTTATACAACAGTTCTTTCTGGATATTCCACCAGTATCATATCACCACGGGCCCGATTCACCACTAAGGAAAGTGAAACTAACAACACTGAGGTGGAACACTTGCACATTGGTCAGTGTATCTTAGCAATTCACAGCACTCAGGAAGGGCTCAAAAATAACAGCTGGGGACACGCGGGTCTTACAGAAACAGACATGTTCACTTGCTACTTTAAACAAGCACATGTTTACATTAAAAACTATGGAAAGTGCAATGGGTTTAATGCATTCTCTGTGAGTTTCCTCTTATAGTCTGTCTCTCTATCATTTACACACACGACCCGTCTCATTATTTCTCATATATCTCATCAAAAAACTGTAAATAGAAAATGAAAGCAGTATCAATTGTTTCATCTTTCAGTTTACTAACCTCAGTTCAATTTTAGAGTCTTGTAGCATCTCACGCAGCTTCTCTGAGTCTCCTAGAGTATTGTTACTCAGGTCAAGACCTCTAGACATCTCACTCTTTGTGTCTCAGCCAAACATGAAACATCTGTAATGTCACAATCATTCAATCTAGAAAGACAACAACACAAAGAGAGATCACAAAACACAATTCCACATGTGATGTTAATGTAACCCCTTCATATAACAGTGAGGATACAATGTCTAGGTTTGCACTGAGTCAATAAGAAATATTCTCTGATAGATCTGTCAATCATCAAAAGATCAAAACACATTTTTGGCTTTTTAATGTAATTCAATATGACTCACTTCAGTCTTTTTAGTTGACAGTCTGAATGTTTCAGCAGATCACATAAGAGTTTGACTCCTAAGTTTCCTAGTGTATTTCCACTGAGGTTCAGCTCTTCAGGTGTGAAGGGTTTGAACACAGAGCTGGAAGCAGGACGGCCATTGTTTAGTTTCAATTCTGCATTCACACAGCCTGCACGGAAAGTTAAGTGGTCAGATCAATGGTCATCCATTACTGATGTATAATGTGCAGATAATTAACCCACGTGCACACATAACATCTAACTGTACTAGGAGCAGAACACAATACTCTAAAATTCTGTAATTTTACAGAATCTATTATTTTTTTTACAGATGTTCCATGTAAATGTAAAAAAAAGGAATTTCACAGTTTTTTTACAGATTTAAAATACAGCAGTAATTTACATTCTGTAAGATTTCAGAAAAAGAGAGTAAATTTACAAGAAAAAGGGGGAAAAATTATTTACAGTTTATTTCTGCTAATTTTTAACAACATGTAAGTTGTTGTCTTTGTTATGTTATAGTTTTTGACAGTACTTGTTAAATACAAGAAAAATGGGAGAAACTATTTAATATATATCCTTATATCCTATCATTTTACAGGGGGAAAAATATTTTAACGGTTTATTTCTGTTTTTTCCAGTTTACATATTTTTTCAGTATGTATTTACTGTTGCTATGAATTTAATTAAATTACGAAAATGCATTGTTAAGAAAACACTATTTGACTATTTTTATACATTTTAAGAATACTGTAACTTGTGTGTACTAACTGTAATGTTTTCAGCTTGCATTGTGGATTTTTCAGTAGATCAGAGAGTTTCTGAACCCCTGAAGTTCCTAGATCATTTTCACTCAGGTTCAGGTGTCTCAGGTGTGATGGGTTTGAATTGAGAGCTGAAGACAGATCAGCACAATGTTCTTTTGAGAAACCACAGCTTCGTAACCTACATTGAGAGATACAAAAACAATAATGAGAGAAAGTTATAAAATAGTTAAAACATTAAGCAGTCACAAACAGACACAGAGGAAGAGATGTAACTTTCTAGGCTTAAAACCACTAAAAAAAACACCATAAAGCCTCCACCAACTCTTTCAAACTTGATCAAAAACATTACACACATTTAAGTATGAAATGACTGCAGAACACTATCTGGACTATTTCTTTGAAACTGACTCTAACAGTGTGCTGTTTCCTTCTAGGCACAAGTTTGTGAAGTCTTATTATAATACAAAAAGAATCCAATGCAAATGTTTCCAAAAAGTGTCAGTGTACAGCATCATAGTGTAGAAGAAAGATTTATTTTTCACTAGAATAATCCTATATTCCAATATTTCAAACAATTTATTGTCCTTGAAATGGGTCACACTTCATTAAAAACATAAAAGCATATAGTCCCAAACACCATAATGGGTAAAGAACTGTATTTCTAACCTTAGCTTCTCCAGTTTGCAGTCTGAATTCTTCAGCAGATCCATAAGCTGCGACACTCCAGTGTCACTGAGTTTATTATTACTCAGATCCAGATCTCAGGTGTGAACAGTTTGAAGACAGAGCTGAAATCAGGTCACCAATGCATTTCTGGGTAATACTGCATCCAGGCAACCTGTAGATATGATGGACAGTGAAGAGATGAACATGTAAAATAACTGACTTCTCAAAATGATAAAAAAGCCAAGCTCTCGTAGAACAACTACTGACATGTATTTTTAAGGGTTAATAAAAAAAATCCAAGCAACAATAAAACCTGAAATCGACTGTACCATAAATCTGTACCAGAACTCTAGTTTCTTAAGTGAAATTTGAGCTAAAAACACTTTTATGAAGAGAGGATTATCAGTCTTTAGGCTTGTTTGACTCCATTTAAAGAGTCACATTCCTACCTCATTAATAACAATAAAGGTGGCTAATCTTTATATATCTATTATCTTGCCTCTTATTACCAGACATCAGTCAGTTGCACTCCTTAAAGGTCCAGTGTGTGATTTTAGGAGAATCTATTGAAGAAATGCAATATAATATCCATAAAAATTTGTCTTCAGAGGTGTATAAAGACCTGACATAATGAAGCATTATGTTTTTATTATCTTAGAATGAGCTCTCTATCTACACACACAGCGGGTCTCCATGTTGTTTCTACAGTAGCCCTAAACGGCCAACTGGTCTACAGAGTGTGTTTCCTAAATATTATTTCCTTCGGCAAAGAAGCAAAAATGTGACAACATATTAGTTCTGTGTCAGCCACCGTAGTGCTTCAAAAGGTGGAGTTGAGTAAACCATTGGTTTCAATTCGCAACCTCACCGCTAGATGCCGCTAGATTTCATTTACTGGACCTTTAACAGAGAGTTTTGATAAGAAATATACTCCACATGATTGTGATTCTGTATTTGTGCAAGATGAGTTTTTTCCATTGTCATGTGATGATAAACGGACACTTTAAAAGACTAACCTCAGTGTGTTGAGTCTACAGTGTGTATCCTGCAGTAGATCACAGATCTGTTTCACTCTTGACTCGTCTAGTTTATGATCCTTCAGATTCACTTCTCTCTGGAGTAAAGGATTTATATCAAGAACTCCAGTCAGATACTGTAAGAATATTACTTTTTGTCCCCTATCAGAAGATTGTTACTTTTAACTAAGTAGAAAGGAAGAGTCTAGTCGCTTGAACACACAAAGTTCAGATCGATCTGGAGACCAAAAATGACACAGACACAGAAGTGCAGTTCATTCAGAGTCCAAAGTTTATTAAACAGGGTACATATTTATGCATAAAAGAGGAAGTCGGGTACGGCATGGAAAAATACCAGATCTCAGACTATACCAGATCTCAGACGGAAGTAATATATTAGCAAAGACATCACGTAGTTAGTTCCTTGTTCTCAGTGTATGGAACATTCTGTGCTCTGGTGAACTGTTGGTGACCTTTAGTACAGGTTAGACATAACTCATATTGTTAAACATCATAATCTTAAACAGTCAGGATATAGAATAACAATATATATTGAAATACACTTCTCACAATATATAGGACACAGGCAAAACCTAAATTCTCACAGATACTCAACAGCTTCCACTGCAGAAGAACTTTCAATAACTAACCTGCGGACAACAGAAAGTTGCAAAAACATGTACTACAAAACTAAATGTACAATATAAAATATGTTTTAGAAGATGACGTTTAACTAAACTCTGGCAGCTTGTGCTGATGAAAACCACTTTACACACTTTTTTTTGGTTGAATGTTGAATTCACTTCAATGCAACAACAGATTGTGTAATTATAACAGTAAACACCATCGATAAATACTGTATTTAGCCTGAACATGATTGATTTTGTTTTATTTAACACACTCACTTCACAGTCTTCAGTTCACAGTTTGTGTCGTGTATTAAATCATGGATGAGTTTGACTCCTGATGGTCCAGGATCATTTCCACTGAGATCCAGTTCTATCAGATGTGAAGGGTTTGATCTCACAGCTTCAGCCAAACATCTGTAACCTTCTTCTGTTATACTGCACTCAGACAGACTATAAAACAGACATTTTAAATATTAAAATATACGTCTATTATGTATATATTTGTAAACTGTTTTATATTGTTAAACCCAATTTCTTCCTTTTCTAGTCAGTGGAGACAAAAATTTATTTTACTTCTGACAAGATTTACAGTCATTTACTTATTGACAAAAGCAAATTGTTAAAAACATTTGTTCTCTTAATGTAGTTACCTGAGTTTCTTCAGTTTACAGTTGGTATGTTCAAGTCCTTTCTGTAGTTTCTTCACTCCTGAATCCAGTAGATTATTGTTGCTCATGTCGAGCTCTGTCACACTGGAGTTTGATCTTAAAACTGAAGCTAAAGCTGAACAACTTTCTTGTTAGACCACAATCCCTCAGTCTGAAACATTTGACAAGAGAAACATATTGTCAACAATAGTTTTACCTGATTTTACAAACATGTTTCAGTAAAAGATGAATAATAAAAACCAGCTGCAACTACGATAAAAATAAACCCACTAATCGTTTTGGTCTTTTTACTTCTGTTACGTGGACAGGACAGTATAGAGAGACTGGATATTGTGAGAAGAGAGAAAAGGGAACAGTAGCTGAGAAAGGACCATAAGTCAGGACTCCAACTCTGGTCGCCCGAAGCGTTATTATGCCACTGGACCACTTGTGCCAAACAAACCCAATCAAAAGCACAGAATGACCATACAGTTAAAGCTACAGTTTGTAAAAAACGCAGCCAGGGGGCGCACGATCAAAACAACAACAATGCCGTAGCTTGATGACGCTGTGAAGGAGTGTGGAATGATGGGATATGTTGTCTTAAACTCAGCCGCTGATGGCCTTTCAATCCGACGGGGGACGAGAAATCATGTTAGCAGATGAGGTAAAGTTTTATAATTATTGCGTATAATTGTGGTCCATAAATAAGTGACGGATCGAAACAAGTTAGTGGCTTGCTAGCTAGACACTAGACACTACTTCAGCACTTGACCACGACACTGTTCTCATGCGGTTTCTACGTCAGTAAAGGCGGTAACAAAGGGAAACGCAGATATGCCATTGACAGGCGACTGCACAGCCTGTGTCACTGTTTAGAATGACAGCGATTTTCTCACGATTTACAAGTAGTTTAACATTTTAAACATTCAAGTACTCAGCAAAACAAATATATATCACTGGCCTATTTGTTTTTGGATATTTTACAGCAAAATTGTTACAACATGCACATTTAATTAATAATCGATAGTCCAAACTAGTTAGTTTATGGAACTGGTTCCAGTCGGCAATCATGTTTGTTATGTCACTGGCAAGCAATTTCATTCATAGCAAGACAACAGTCCTACTTATTAGTTGAATGGGCGAATAATAATATTTCCAAAATCTCTAAATAACATAATCTGACCAACAATTAATTCTGACATGAACTATACTTTTGATTTCTTTCGAGGTTGCATCATCTCCTGCATGTATATATACACTTACAACCTTGTTTTAAAGAGACAATAAATAAAGATTATCCTCACATGAGTGTGTTGAGTGTACAGTGTTTATCCTGCAGTAGATCACACATCTGTTTCACTCTTGACTCGTCTAGTTTATGATCCTTCAGATTCAGTTCTCTCTGGAGTAATGGATTTATACCAAAAGTCTTCAGATACTCAAAGGCTTCAACTGCAGAAGAAGTTTTCAAGAACCTGCAGATGTAAGATAACAGTCATTATTAATGAACATTTATTGTTACAAACTGGAATTGCAAAAATGAGGATTAAACCACAAGATCATACCTCAAAACATATTCAAGTAATTTTTAAAGAGAAAAAGCAAAACAATTAGTCTATTTCATATTTTAGTAATACTCACTTCACAGTCTTCAGTGCACATTTGGATGTTGTATTAAATCATAGATGAGTTTGACTCCTGATGGTCCAGGATAATTTCCAGTGAGATCCAGTTCTATCAGATGTGAAGGGTTTGATCTCACAGCTTTAGACAAACATCTGTAACCTTCTTCTGTTATACTGCACTCAGATAGTCTATAAAACAAAGTACAAACGTTTTGTTATTTATACTCATAAACATTTACTCAGTAACTTTTAGTGAGAGAAAAGAGCGCAACCCTCCCGACTGAGACTGGATTCTCACAAGTTTTTTTTTCTCCATTTATTCATCATTGGAGTTTGGGTTCGTCACCACAGGGCCGTGTTGGCTTGCTTGCTGGGAGACTGCTGATATTAGATTAGCTTAAAGGTTCGGTAAATCCTGTTAACATCGCCTTATTAGAATGATCTTACTCTTTCTACAAACATCATCCACTGTACTGTGTTTTACCTTTCTGTTTATTTTTATGTTCTCCTGTAAAGCTGCCTTGGAACAATGCACATTGTGAAAAGCGCTATATAAATAAAACAGAATTTAATCCAACACATCAGCAATACGTAAAGTGGCAAACTGTAAGAATAGCCTCTTTGTTGCCATCTCAGTTTCTAATTGCTACTGCAGATGATGTGCGGAGGTATTTTCTTTACATGAGTTGTGATTCTGCTCTGCTCAACTGCGCGTTGTTGCTGATGTTCCCTTTCTGTCGGTCTCTCGACGTTGTGTCGAACCAACAGATGGGGTTCGCCCTTGAGAACCTATCAACTCTGACTACTTTTAAAAAGGCCAATGAAATTGGCGAATAAAATTTGCATATAAATAAAAAAATTTAGTGTTCGAGATCTTTCTAGAAGAAGCAATTTCCTTCTAAAAGAGCAAATTTCTCCAGCGTGGCATGTCCCGCTGTTCTCTCAGGTTCAACACACTCATCGAGGAGGGGGACGGACACGATGTCTGCCTCGGGTGTTGGGTTTCCAGCACGTTGAGGCAGCGTTGTGGATACGTCCTGCCCGCACTGCGGGCGGAATGAAGATTCAGACGTTGCGTCACAGGCGGCTGTCTTCCCCCGGGAACTAGCCCCCACCTTGTGTTGCTCCCCGTTTCGTGACCACAGGACTACGGCCCTGCCATCCACTCCGGCAAGCATCGAGGGTGACATGAGGATTATTGCAAGTGCTAATCCGCCAGCCGCTGGCTCACGGACCGCTCGTACCTTGCTCGTTTGATCGTTCCCCAAAAGACGGTCCTACTGTCTTGTTCCTCAATCACGTTTCGGAAACGGTGCGTGATGATGAGATGTCCCTTGCAACATCAGAGGGTGACTGACTGGCATCTTTGACCCTGATAATTCCTTGAAGCTCCCTCCTTCGGGGGGGTCGAGATCAGGAAAATCGGACGTCGAAAATGCCGGGCCATGCTTTCCGGGCCGCCGTGAGCATGGGGCGGTAGTGGACCCCCCATCCCATCAGTGCCGTGTATACCGGAAGTGCATGATGAACTCAGTAAGACCTGGAAACGCCTCCTTCTAGGCGCGTACAGGTCAAACTAATTCTGTCACTCTTCTTCCCCTGTTGGTGGGTCAGCTAGAGGATATGTCGATGTCCCCCAGTGGGAATGTGCCGCTGCGTTCCAACCCGCAGTTGGCTGCCACCTGGGGGCTCGATCTAGACTCCTGTCCAAAGCATGTGGGCTTTCCGGTTGTCCCTGATGCCGGGAGCTTGCACTGCGGCGGCAGAAACTGCCCCCTCTCTTTGCGCTACGGCGTGGAGGGGGGGACGGAAGCTGCCACTCTCTTCACGCTACGGCATGGAGGGAGTCCCAACAGGGCAAGACCGACCTAGCGCTTATGCAGGAGATCCGCGCTGCCACCAAACCGCTTACGGGCGGCTAGGTGACCACGGGGCGACGGGGCTGTCGAGATTCCGTGCACCGTCTGCTCCCCAGCAGCCTGGTCCTCTTCGATTTCCCCGACTGCGGCCCCCTCATTCAGCTGTCCCACGGAAGAAAAAAACATCAAGGAGTTGACCACCACCCCGTCAGCAGCCGCGGCGGGAAGACCCCAGGGAGACGAGAAGAACACCTTCGGGCTTTGGTTTGGTTTGGAGGTCATTCAAGGACGGTCCTGCCCCGTCCCAACAGCCCACTTCAAGGTGATCCGCTCTGCCAGACATCTAACCCCACCGGGAGGTCGATGATGTAGATTGTACCTCCAGTCCCCGGCCGGTCCCTGGGAGTCTGACAGACTTGCCCAAACCGTGACGCGGCTAGGAGATATGATCCGTCTCGGCTACCTCGTCCCTCTAGCCGTGATGATCAATGGGTGGTGGCCCGTACTTCATCATTCTCATAAAGGAGGGTTGCTATATCTGCAGACCCTGAACAGGCACCTATTCAAGCTGCCGGTCAGGATGCTACGCAGAAGTCTACTGGATGTCAAGATGGGTTCATGGCAAGTGACCTAAGCGACACTTACTTTCATGTCTCGATCTCGGAGGTCGGGCATGTCAGTACAGAGTCCTCCCTTTCGGTCTGTCCCTTTCCCACGAGTCTTCACAAAGATCGTGGAAGCCGCCTTCACTTCCCTCTGGGAGTGAGGTTGCGGGCACTTAACTATCTCGGTGAGGCGCTCGTGAGATTTGTTATGGCATACAGGGACTTAGTGCACTGGCACGCAGATAGATTGGGACTACAGGTAAACCGAGAAAGAGGCTCTCCCCCATGACAGAGCCCACCCTTTCGGTCCGCCCTGCCTGACGGTCTTTACGAAGGTCGTGGAAGCCGCCCTCACTCCCTTCGGGGTAGAGAGGCGTGGGTACCAAACTATCGATGACCGGCCTATCTGGGCACACTCTCGAGATCTGTTGGGTACACACAGGGACGTAGTGCTCCGGTACCGAGATTGATTGGGACCTCAGGTCAACCCGAGAACAAGAGTAGGCTCTCCCCAGGTAGAGCATCCTCTTTTTCGGCGTGGAGATCATTCTCCTTCTTGGTAAGGAACCTAACTCTGCGGAGCGCGCTTAGCCGGTGTTGAGCTGCCTGGAGCGTTCCAGGCAGTCAGCGGTCCCTCTGAAAAGGCTCCTGGGACACATGGCATCCTCGACGGTGGTGGTACCCATGGGTTGATGCACATGGGTCCGCTCAAAACACTGGCTACAGAGTAAAGTTCCGAGGAAAGCGTGGCCAAACCGGCAGCAGGCGGATGGTGATTACGCCTCTCTGCCGACGCACCCTCACCCCCTTGGTCTTAAGTGGTACGCTCACCCCCCCGCTGGGGCACGCAACCCCCACTGTGAGGAAGCCTGCGTCCGCGCGGGGATGGCATGTTGACAGACACCTTCCTGCAGGTTTAGGGTGCAGTGTGCAACGGGCACGCAGTATCGGGGCGAGGACGAGGCCCGGCCTGCGCTGGCATATCAGTGCCTAGAGTTGTACATGTGCTGGGTAGCGCGTACGAACTTCTCGCCCGATGCCTCCTCCTGGAGTCAGCAGGTGATCCGCTCCCGCGGGCCACACATATCCCAGGCAATCTGAACCAGACAGCCCACGGCTCTCTGGTCAATTGACGCCGTGCGGAGAGTGGCGACTCCACCTCTGCGCACTCCAGCTCTCGGGCTCCCCTACGGCGAGACCATGTCTATATCCACTATCTCCTCCCTCTTGGTAGGAAGTGGCCTCTCTGCAGCGCATCCCTAATTAAGGAAGCTACGCTCACCCGGTGAAACCCGATCCGGGCGGACTCTCGCCAGTAAGAGAGATAAGGCCTTCGTCCGTGAAAGGTTACCGGTCAGGGCCTGCCCATCTTTCTCCTAGAAAGCGCTGGGCCCCCGACCATTACCTGGAAGGTTACAATTTCGCGAACGCTCTCGTGTTTGACACGCCCAGGCCTGTCACCATCGCTCCGCTAGAGATTGTGACGCGATACAGCGTAGTGGCGTTTTCCAGGGGAACCCCATCTGTCGGTTCGACACAACGTCGAGAGACCGACAGAAAGGGAACGTCTCGGTTACGTCTGTAACCTCAGTTCCCTGATGGAGACGTTGTGTCCCTTATGCCACAACGCGTATCGCCCTCTGCAGCAGTCGTGAGCGGCTATCAGGCTCCTCAGAACACAGGTGAATGAATGAAGCACGCCGGCTTCTTTTTATACCGGACATCTGGAGGCGGAGGCCGGCATGCAAATTTAATTCGCCAATTTAATTCGCCTTTTTAAAAGTAGGCAGAGTTGATAGGTTCTCAAGGGCAAACCCCATCTGTTGGTTCGACACAACGTGGCCTGTGACAGTGTAGCGGTGAGAATCTTCACTGTACATCAGTAGCGCATAATAAACACAGTTAACATGGCAGATGATATAACACGAAACAAATAAGAACATAAACAGACCCAAATAGTGCAAAAGAGGCTGTGCTGCATTGTTTTGATATTATTTCGTGTGCTCGCTATATCCATACTGCCAACACTGCCGTTTTGGCCGGGAGTCTCCCATCTCCCATCCGGGTGTCATGATACACACAAAGCTTGGGACTCAAAAGCGTGGATTACAAACTTAACATAGACAACGAGCACACTGTGAGCTGTCAAAACAACAGGCCATGTGCACGACAAAAACAACACATACTAACTCTCGACATGACCGTGATCACAACTAGAGGTACGGTCATAAATCATTATACAACTATATATTTATATAATGTATACGCAAAGCCTTGCCTTCATAACCGGGAAATAAGTCAGTAAATTTGAGTAAAATCACAGGCTTCACACATTCTGTGTGAATTCATGCCATGTGAAATACAGATGTGGGAGGTAATTTCTAAATCACACAAGGTCCCCAGAAAATACTAATCCTGTGCAAATAGGGCTTAGGTTAAATTTATCATAATGAACATACAGAGAGAAAGTACAGCCGATGAAACCGTACCTATCCATATTAACACAAAACACGCTATGGTTTTTGTGTTATATGTTGAAATGTCACCTTTGAAATGCCCTGCAAATATTCATTCTTGTTTTCACACGAGTCCTATCACATTCCTTATTTCTTTGTAAACTCGCATCAGTTCATAATTTTTTGGTTTCACAACGGATGAATCCCAGATGTCAGCGATGCTTGGCGTTTAAAAGTAAAAGTACTAAACGCCGCCATAAATAATACTAAAAGTTTCCAAGAAAAATATTCTTCATACAATGCTACCAGCAGTTGTGAGGACACGCTACAAACCAGCAGCATCCACACGCGGGCTAGCAGCCAGATCCTCTGTTTAAGAATGTGATGAAATGACGCATAGACGAAAGACACCAAATAAGGACTTCCGGAGGAACACGACCCGACAAGGAAAATTACAAACCATTATTACAAGCTTTCAGGGGTGAATCCAGCAATGGTAATGACACAGTTTTAAACACCGTCCTTTCATGTACTTGCTCAATAATTGGTTTTAGTTCATTTTTTATCAAAAAACTTACAAATTGCCACACTTGAACCCAGCAAGAGAGGTCATTTTACAACAC
>VCII01000362.1:0-58773 GCA_006030095.1 Triplophysa siluroides
TCTTGTTGGTGTCTCTGACATAACATTAGGGGACAGTATAGGACTGGGGGCTTCAGCAGTGAGCCCTGTCAGACTCTGTCGGGTGACCTGCCTGGATCATGAGAATAACTCGGCAGATCAGGGGCACATATGAAATAAACCAACCATGCACCTTTGAGGATACTCAGGAAAACGATCAATTAATCTGGGGGTGGCGGTGAGTACTCAGAGCCCCGTTATACATCAGCATGTGGTGAGGGTAAACTTGTTTGAGTTGTGAGGAACATAAAACAGGAGCACCGAAATTGTGCAGGGGAGCTGCCAGAGATCGTGTCGCAAAACAAACTTAACTTATGCGTCAAAAGAGCTAAAAAGAGCTCTCGGACAGAGAATAATGGTGGTATCAGTCGAAAATATAAATGTAGACCAAGGGGGGGCGGCGTCGTACCCCAACCCTTGTTGTCCGAGGACACACAGGAATTACTAGAGTCCACCCTACAACATCAACAAGTAGTTTTGTATTATTGCACTTTTGTCACTGTGTCTCAAGAGAGCCTGAGGGCCAACACCACCTGAGCGCTTTTCCTCTCACCCGCAACCCTCGCGCACGCTCACATGATCCGCTCGGTTTAGGGTCCACAGAGCCAAATGCACATTTAGCCTGCCTGTGTAAATCAACACATGTTAGCTGTGCTTAAGCCTTTCAGTTGGTGGGTTTCTTAAAACGGAACGGGTTCTGTTGGACGTGGGGGAGTTGGTTAAGCATGGCACAGAGTGTCGGTTCAAAGTATGTTCATATGGTTGTGCGCTCTGCGTTGGACTGCATTTGAAGATAGCGTATCGTAAAGCAACTTCCTGCGTCAGTAGTTAAGGAAAAAACATATTTGAGCTTGTACAGCAATCCTGGAGTTGAACGCATGACCTGGCTGTGGGGGCCTGGTGGGGGTCTCCGAGTAGTACCGTCAAATTGATTGTTGTGTCCATTTTAAGTTCAGGTAAGTCGCACCGGCACATGGTCCTAATAAAATATTAGTAGTTAAATGCAGTTCAGCTTTCGAATAAATCTAAACAGAATAACGTAGACAGGCACAATGGTTTGCAGGTCACAAAATTCCAACGTAATATCCCATTTTACGTGGAAGAAACTCAGAATTTGTAAGACAGGCTGGGGGGCGTAACGATAATTTTGTTGATAGGGGACACAACAAAGTACGAGGTGGTCAGCAGTGTAAAGGGTGCTGTGGAGTTAGCGAGCTAGATACACAAAACCCGGTACTCCGTACCGGGGGAAGTCATGTCGCTTGAACACGGAAATGGAACTGTGTGATGCGAAGTCGGGCCAATCAGCCAGACAATCAATCGATCGCTAACTGCTTTTATACTTGCACACCAAGTGGGGTGGCAACAGGCCGTATCATTATGGGCAACTTTGCGGGACAGGATAACAAGGCTGTAACTGGGTACGAGAAATCGGGGACTGGGGAAAGAAACGACTGTGGGGTGGTGAAAGGGTGGGAGGCGATAATACCAAACCTAAACCTGCAGTTAATTTGTGTGTTGTTTCCTACCTGGGTAGTTGGAGACGTTATCGGCGGTTTGTAACTATCGCGCCTGCTCACTAGTAAAAGCTCTCCAGCCTGGCAGTTTCCTCCACTTTCCTGTCCAAGAAAGGGCAGGGGCTGTTACTCAGGAGGGGCTATGTCGGGGAAAACATGAGTGGGTATTAGGTTTTGGTTGTAAAGTGTTGTTTACTGTTAGGGGACGATGTGTAATATTTTTATCATTCTTTGAATTGTAAGTAATTTTTTCTCTCTATTAGATTATTGCATTTCGCTGCTGTCTTTCTGAAACCTTGTATCTACATATTAGTGATGTTTTATTTTCGGTGCCATAAATCATATAATTCGGATCTTTCGTTGTATGTTTGGGACGGGGTATTTGCAAATAAGGTTTAAAAATATTCATTGTATAACGTAGCAGTGTTTTTTTTTTTACACTTCTCGGCGGACAAAAATCATCAAAGGCTGTATTGGACATTCTGAGTTTCAGACGTCAATGATGATATTTCACAATATATTCAATTTGCACTATTGTTACAAGGTATGTGGGGCAAAAAGCAGATGTCAACATTTTGCTCAAATCCTAAACCTGGTGTGATGGTGTGTGTTTGAAATGGGCGCAGAAAACCGTTGCACTTGGTGCAGGCTGCAAAGATTTTAATTGATGGGGCAGGGGGGTTGCACAAACACCAAAAGGTCTAAATTCTGTCAGCATTTTGTTCCTCTTTTATGTTGTTAAGAGCACGTATATGACTTTATTTTCTGGGGGTAGAACAAACACATTAGACAACACAAGATCTTTCATACAGAACAGAAAAGCAGGGAACAGACAACCTAACGTCGTGTTTTAGCGTTGGAGGGTGGGGCGCCCACGACACAAGTAAGTTATTGATCGATGATAAGCAAGTATACAAATACTGCTTTGAAATTTCACCATGACCATCGAGATGCAAAAGACATTCTGCCACAAAAGTGGATAACGTTTTGATTCTCTAGCCAAAGGCATAATGCTAATATGAGAAAATTGGGTATGGAAGAGTGGCAGGATCGAGAGCCTGTTTTCGCTTCTTACAAGGGGAGGTCAACGGGGACAAAAAAGGACTCACACCGACGATATGTCCTTGCGGGCTAAGTTTTTAGTACATTGTGTGCAGTGTTAGGAGAGATTGTTATGTCGCTCTTAATGTCCCTAATAAGTGGGATTCGAACAAAAGACCCTGTTTTAAAGCGCTGTTTCTTTTTTTTACTTAGTTGAGTTTGAAGCCCTCAAAACCCACACTGCGAGGTTGTGCAGACAAGAATTAAGCAAAATAAGTTTTGTGTCTACAACACTCTCAGGGTGAGTCCTCACACAGACGTCACCGCAAAGACCGCAGCACAAAACATACCGTGTCGCAGGCGTGGGTTCATCCCTCTAGTCCTTTTCAAGGCCAAGCCTTGCGCCACTCTTGTGGTATGTCTGAGCTTGCTAATAATCGAGATTTTAGGGGCGATAGCGATTATCTGAAAACCCCGAAGAGGAAAAAAGGTCTGTGTAGTGATAGTGGAGATACGTATTGGAGGTACATTGACTCTTTAAGAATGGGTGCCAATGAGAGCATCATTGCACCAGAGTTACGCTATGGTGAACGCTCGTGTTTGTAAGCACTCACGCGGGTTTGGGAGAAAACTGTTGTGGGGGTGTGGGGTGTACAAGTGGCCGGGGGGGTAATGAGGTCATTTGAGATTGCTGTCAATTGGTGTCCTTGTGTTGAACCCTGACGCTCCACCTCGTATCGTGTGATAAGATACGGGGCTTGCACTGAACCACCTTCACCATGAACCGGTTGTAAACTGTTCGGTGAGCACAAGCTCACAATTGTCGGCCCTATGGATCACTCCGGGTGGGAACCTGAGGCACTTTCTAAGACCAAAATTCTTACGGAAAAATACGCAACCCAATTGGGCAATTTATAAATACAAGTAGCGGAGGGGGGAGCAAGGCCTCGATACCCAAGTTTTACAGGAATGGTTTTATAATGCTTGGGGCGCTGGATAACGGCTTCTCACGTGCTTCTTTTATTTGTGGTGTATTTGAATGATATAAACGCTTTAACATTCAAATTAGTTTCTGTAAAGGGGGTCTCTGTCAGCTAAAAAAAGACGGAGTTTGTATGTTTGGACAAGTTCAATTTGAAAAAAGGAAGTGGCACTGTCTTAGTGCACTATGGCTCGAAGTTCTAAGGTTGCCTGATTAATGTTTACATACACACAGAGACGCTTACTGTCCGGTCAATCTTTGCACTGAATGATGAAAAAAGGAAGTGAATCCTTACACGGATTGCTCTTGTAGCATCTTGCGTATTTCGGGAGTTTCTGCAAGTGTAGAATATTGGTGGCACCATTGGGCGTGGGTATTTCCAGTAAAAGAGTAAATTAGGTATGTGTTCCTGTCAGATCACGTCTAGTGGATGCTGGGTGGGGCCTGATGCAAGACTCCGAAGAATACAACACGACGCGGAAACAGAATGGATATCGTTTGATGGACATCACGTCTGAGGGTGGGGAGATATATAAGCGAAAGCAGGATTAAGGAATAGGACAAGTACACCGTCAGATGTGTGCAGTGTAGACGGAAGGGTGAGGCTTAACCGAAGGCCAAAGTACAAACTGGCTTTGAAAGGTCCGCGGCCGGGTGGAAGTGTGTGGGGGGGGGGGTCCACGATATCGAACGGGGGGGGCTTGGGGTGTAATAAAGGGGGCCTAGTGGCTGGCTCAGTAAGAAGGGGCGGAGTGAAGGGGTAGCGTATGGGGTGTGAGGTACAGGTGGGAGGAGTACGAAGGCTAGAAAGAGCCACGACGCCAGATATGGTGCATAAAGCAGTGCAATTGTGGAAGCGTTACTCGTCGGACAAAGGGTGACCCACGAGAGACGGAAAGGATCAGGCATGAGATGGAACTTAACATAAGGGAGTGGTGTGTTGGTGGTTGCGAAGGGGTTACTAAAGGAAGTGAAAGGGAAGGGATTAGTCACCAAACCAAGGAAAAGGCAGAGTTACTGCACCCGGGGTATCAATAGGGCAAAACCGGGAGGACGGGCTCGACAGAACAACAAAGAGACGTTGGAAGAGGGAGTGGGGGGGGAAACCCGAACAGCCCACCCACGCACATGTCACGTCAAGGGATGGGACACAAATCCGCAAGGGAAGGGGATGCTGGAATACAAACAAGGTGGCAAAGAGGGGAGGGGGACAGGACCAAAACAACGGACAAGCATGGATACAAGGTGGCAGGATACTAGCCCGTGAAAAAACGAATCACAGAGGGAGGTGAGAAGGGGCCAGTCCATGACTGGAACAGGCACCTGTGAGCATGCCGGACCAGAAGGAAAGGGGGCATAAAGGGATATTAGAGGCAGTATAATAAGCCGACCTTGTAGCAGGGGGACACGAGACATTGAGGGGTGGCTAATGCAGGGAAGAAGGAACAGTAGAAAGGGCGCGGGCAGACTTCCAAAAGGATAGGCGAATTAGCACAAACAGAACCTGGGGACCGACGCAGGATGTTAGCCAAATGAAGAGACAAAACCACCTCCCTCTGGTGGGTCTAACACGCGAGACCGATGCCGTAAACGTGTACACGTCACTGACCAGCCCAGAGAACGAATGAACGGCATTGAGTAGAGGAACTTGCGCTTGGATTACAGTCAATCGTTACACTAACAAGCCTTTGTTAGGTCAGCAGAACAAAAAGTCGGACATATCTAAACATCTGGGCACTGCTCACAACTAATAGACACTCAATAAACTGATCAAAATAAACTTCTGACATTAACAGGAAAGGCAAATGAAAGTGACATCCCACTATTCTATTAAATAACTTTACCACGTGATTTTAAAGTAGACAGCATCGTAGCTCAATGTAACACTGTGGCGAAATCTTGTACACCTTTAACATACAAACACACATCCGATTTAGTCTTACACCAATTCAAGATATAGCAGTAACAGTAATTAAAAAATGAAACGAATAAAAAATCAGGTAAAAAAATGAAACTTTCACCTCCTTTCATGAAACTTCATAGGTGTGCCACAAAACATCAGTATTAAACCGTCATACCAGTGTACTGCTTCAAAGCATACAGACACTTCGAAAAACCACATACACACGTGACAGTCTAGAGTTGAAAATACACAGCTCTCTTGGGGCTAGAAAACTGCAGATTAAACTCTCAAGGGTACATGTGTAACCAGCAACATTGGAGATGTGGAAGTACCAACCTCAATCCCCATGCAACTCAAAGAACAAACACTAGAGCTTTTTGGGACTTTTTTGGGAAGTTGTGAGTTGGCGACATCAATCAACAATTCTTTTCCACCCTAGAACCCCCAAACAATTTCATAGCACAGCAGGATTCCATAAGGAATACTTAGTGTGCCGGTCTGTAAGAAACAATTCACCTCAAAAAAGACACTAAAGGAGTCGCTGAGTATAACTCCTACTGATATCATTGAAAGACTTACAAAGTAGTCTAGCATTATTATTTCACCTGATTATGAGATGCACTGGTTCCAGGTCATTAATCACTGTCACGTGGTATGGACTAATGTAGATTTCTGTTTAAATGTACGATATTCCTGGACTACAAAGGGGAGATTGGGAAGGACCGAACACAGGATCTCCTCTTCTCTCAACGCAAGGGCGGACCAGTGGCCACTGGCGATAGCATGGGCTTAACAGGGCTGCCGCTGAACAATGCGTGTTATCTTGTTGACACGGTGACACGTGCCTCCGCAGTGACAATGAAAGAAAAGACACATAGTGCTTCTTCGTATGCGCCCCACGATTGAAATTTCACATCCGCTGGTGAATTAAAAACATAATATGACAGGCAAAACAGCAAGATAGTACCTACGGATTAAAATCGTTTAAGCCACACATGCGCACCCAACACTTATACCACACACAAACGGTCAGACTCGGCTAGCGCACACCTGCAAGATGCTTTTTTCCCATTTTGCACGTATGCTACATGACGAAATCGCAACCGAACAGATCTGTCACTGTTAATGGGTTAACACATATTCACAACTGAACTATTTAAGGCTTAAAATGGGATACAACTAACTTAGAAGTCAGACTCGGAAAGCACTGCTGTAGTGTAATAACAAGAAATCAACAAATAATAATCACCTAATAACCGTAAAACCACAATATATTAAGTGAATCGTCAGACGGTTTTAAAGATTAACCGCTTCAGACACTAGATCTGAACCTCCCACCAATCGAGCGATTTTAATCCCCACCCAATGGCGGTACTTGCTGGCATGGCTTGACCATTTCGAAGCCAATACTTGTTGTTATTGAAATCAGCCACTCACCCCTCGCCCAGTCTTCTCTACGATTACCTCTTAAGAGCCATGGGAAAATACTGAGTAAACTACTACACTGTCACACAAGTTCTGTCAGAGATCACCAACAGTTAATACACATTCCGAGATTAAATGACTGTTACCCTCCTCCTGCTGTTTGTGTGAGTCAAACAGGGGTGAGCAAGGTGAGTGTTGGGGGGACCGGCCTGCTTTTAAAATATCCAAATTTGTCCTCACAATAGGCGTGTACCCTTCCATCAGCATGTTCTAACCTTGCGGGGAAATTTAAAGGACTGGCTTCCTCGATTCATCGGCGTCGAATTTTGGAATTGAAATTTATGGTACAGTACAGTTACAGTAATTCTACACAGACCTCAACAAGGCTGACGGAGAGCCCACTTTTTCCGATGCCAGCCGCCGCCACCCAACGCGCCGAATCCGCCACAGCCCGTACCTGGGGGTACAGACCCTGGAGTCACGTCTATATGCGAGAAATGGGTGCGCGGTGCTGGGCTGAGCGATACCCACCACAGCACATTAGCTGGGGAACAACCAACTGCGACACTACCCAGTGCCTACTCTTGACAACGAAAAAAGGAAAATTCACACAGTCAAAAAATGTACCGAAGCGACGGCTGTCGGTGGGGTGGAGAAAAGGCCATGTTTTTCACAACCAGAAAATGCGTCATCGTTGTGCGTCCGCGGGTGTTGTGTTTTATCTGACTCCCCTTTATGGCGGGTAGGGCCCACCTCGTGACCTAATACTTTCACAACTCCGGGCACCTGAACCTATCCACATACATGTGTATATATGAACTATACTCATAATCTGATTTATAATTAAATCATTATAGAGCCACATACAATGTTCTTGTGCTTTTGTTTCTTTGAATTTTGTCCTTGTTGTCACAGAAATCCTCAGGGGACATCACTGGCGCTCAAGACGCACCAGGACTGGGTGGGAAGATTTAGGCGACGAAACCGTTGCGCCCCCCGCCAGGGATCTCGCGCCCTCCACACGCACAGAGGAGGACGGCGGAATCCAAGAAGTCTGGTACGTGAAAAAAGACCTCCCGTCACTATAATTAGTAGTTTGTTATGTTAAGATATGTGCCGTGGAGGGATGGACACAACTCCCGCAGGATGTTGTGGCCATCTCGACTATTGTTCTGTGCAATCAAAATGGGCTTTGTTTGGATGCCTGCTGGGAGTTGCTGGCTCAAGGAATGCCTCGATCTTCGCTGGCGACCTGCCTGGCCGGGTCGGACTCGCGTCCAGGGGGGACAGGACCTGGACCTGCGTTCTGAGTTGATGCGACGGGGAAGAGGCTTCGAGGCCGCTCTGGTAGGGGCTTCGGAGAGGTCCGTGCCCTGCTGACGATTCAGAAAAAGTTGTTTGGCAAGTAATGTTTGCTTTGAAGTAAGGGGATGAAATTTGAAGTATAATCTAAAGCATCTGAACAAGGCATAAAATTTTGGTAGTACACCTACCAAACACATTTTCATTTTCTTCCACATGTTTTTAACTTGGAAAAAACGACTGTGAGCAAAAACGTTTGTAACCAATAATACCACACCTTTGGCATGATAACAGCTCCATCACTCCGTCTTCATGATAATAGAAACAAATACAGTCAAGTCCGATTTGTGTGGAGTCCAGTGGGTTGAATCTTACTCGCTGCGGCTTCCGAGCTTCATTGTCTATAGAGAGCGGCTAAAGCAGATGTCGTGTTGTTGGTTCGACAGTGTGCTTCGTCGAGCTGGGGGCGACAGGTAAAGGGCTTGGGGTACATAGCTATTTCCGTCTTCCTTCCTCGCTGCAAATGCGTCATGGGCTCCCTCGTCCCGTTGGAGCAGTTCAAAGGAGGCAAGTCAGAGGAATCTGAATAAGATCACTCAAATAACAGTAACAATTCATGAAAACGTGCTGGTAGAAGTCGAGTATTGAGCTACTGAGATCACTCAGTACCTAGACGACTGGATGGCGTGTGCAGCCTGGGCTTGTCTGTTGTACATGGCTTCATATGTCTGTTGACTCTGGCCTATTCTAATCATTTGCTAGGTGCTGTATATGGAGAGAGCAAGACGGAGAAAATTTGTGACAATCAAATAACACAACATCAATGCCCGATGAATCACGTCAATGTGAGATCCTCCCTCCTTGATGGAGAACCAGCAAGATTTCAGGGCTGATTTTGAAACCAGAAATTCAACATAACAAATTGGTGTTTTGCAAAAACCATATCACCTAAAGTCAAACCTGCACTAAAGGAAGTTTCAGAGCGGTATTCTCTTTTGGCATCGTGTACTTTGTGTTTCATTGAGAGAAAATTCACTAACATGCGATATTTCCCTACTTTGCTAGCTTCTGACCGTTGATGACAGGTGAATTTGCATGGTTTGATAAAGAGGCGTCAATAAAAACGAAATGGGGATTCTATCCTAACTATGCAATAGTTATCAGCTTGTTTTTCCCAGTTCTGCGTAACACAGTGTCCCCCTGCTGTTCAAAACAGGTCTTGAGAGTCATTTTAATCAACACAAACAATGCTGCCTATCAAGAATCGTACAGATATTATAAAAATCGAGTTTTGAACGGCTCACGGTCAAAAAACCAATCGTTACAATCCCTAATATTTACTTGAAGAAGGGGTGGAGTCTGGGCACAAGCGCCCCGGCAGCAGAGGCACAGCTGGTCAAAGTGCAAAGATGGATGGATCATTGGTCCTCTGAGGCTTCAGCGTTCTCCTGAGGCATCCTCCTGTCCAAGTATGCGGACTAATCCCATCTTGTCTGGGAGGCCTGTTAGCACGGGAGCGAGTCATATACACCATACTGCTATTAACTTAACAAATTCTACATGAAACAGGAATGAGGGTGTGGTTTGGTAGGTAGGACTTTGTGTGCATCCACCTGACTGCTAGGGAAAATGACGGTTCCGCCTGAGGCAGAAACGCTTCACTTTGGGAACTTCTGTCCTAAACCAGCACGATGATCCAAAACTCTATACATGTTAAATAGAGAATCTAAGATCTCGAAAATTTAGCCATTTCGCCCCCATTGTAACTTCGCATTTTAAAAACGTAATATCGTCTATTTGTTTTGAACGCAGATGCTAGATAAACACTGACGGAATTTTGTATTTTTGGGCGCAACAGGGCAGTGTATGATCTTCACCCAATGATTGGCCGAGGCTGGAAGGGCCGTTGTTTTCGTTGGCTTTCTTTGCCGCTGGCATACAAGCGCAGAGGGCAGTTGCGCAGGGAGCAGGGCAGAGAATGTCGATTAGAGAGTTCTCGAGATCCGTCGGGTAATCTCCGGGTCACCGTGGCTGGGATGGTGCTTTGGGTACGGGTCCGAGAGT
Source organism: Triplophysa siluroides (assembly GCA_006030095.1). Taxonomy (NCBI): domain Eukaryota; kingdom Metazoa; phylum Chordata; class Actinopteri; order Cypriniformes; family Nemacheilidae; genus Triplophysa; species Triplophysa siluroides. The sequence goes on from VCII01000362.1 coordinate 10,253, forward strand.
TCCAGTCTGGCACTTTGCGTCGGTTTTGGTGGTGCTAGGGGGAGATTTTGTCCCGAAGAGGTTCGCCGGGGGGCGTTTGGTAGAGTCCGTCTCGGGAGTCTGCCTGTTTTTCAGAGCGGACGGGTGTTTAGGCCCGGTCTGGTGGATGAGATGTTGAGTCCCTTAGTGAGCTGGAGGGAGTGGTAAGGGCTTGTCTTTGTGATGAAGGGGGCCTGGGGACGAGGATTGGAGATATATATCAACATCTTACCACACTGCAGTGCTTAATAACACAATTGCCCTTAAAGGTCCACTGTGAATATTTTTAGAGAGAATCTCTTCAACAGAAATGCAATGATCATATACATAACTATGTCTCAGAGGTGGCTATAAAGACACTTACATAACAAAGGGGTATGTGTATTTCCTTCAGAATTCTCTCACCAAAAAACCGCAGGTTCCCCTAGGAATTCTACTGTGTGTTTCTACTACCCTAAACTACAACGGCCCTCAACATAGCGCGCGTAAATCTCCTTTCACAAAGAGCGAACATGTGCGACATCTTATCTGCCGTGTTATCCGCTTAGTTCTTCTAAAGAGGGGGTGGCAGTGAAGCCGTGGTTGGCAAATCCCGACAACCTCCCACTCGAGGCCACTAACTTGCATACGCGGACCATCAACATTATCCTGGGCCTTTTTATTCCTATACATATCAAATTTTGCCTTCGTTTTCTTAAAAATGTTAAAAAACTGGGGTTTCCACTAAAATGTTGCACATGGCACCAGTTCAAAACTAGTGCATTTACCTGGACGTGTCCCCTGGAAGCGAAGCTTAAGCTTTCGGGAGGTTGGTGGTCTCAAAGGATGGAGGATCCATCGTGGGGAGGTACTGGAGAAACTGTGGACTTAGGGGCGACTGACATATCGGCGAGGGACGGTCTCATCCTTAAAAAACCAACCTGTTCAGCCATACCTGTCCCGGGGTACCACATACAAACCATATTACTGTGGGCATATCGAAATGGTTAACATTTTGTGCTGAAAGTAAATGTTTTGTATCATCGTGGTTGTGCATCGAATTCAATCCATTACATTCAAAACAAGAGCCGGAAACACTTACAATAATTTGAATGCAGGTGTGAGCTTGAAAAGGATGTGTTCACAATACACCTTTAAACCCTAAAGCACATGTCACAACAGAAACCGAAAGATATAAAAATCTTATACTCACTTAGCACCGACCAACTTGCTAATCATGAACGTGGAGTCCTCCAATCGGAGTCCGTCTGCATCATCGTCGTTAAACTAGAGCGAACGGGAACCACTCCGCAACCAAATGAGCCCTGCAGCATCTCTTAAGAAATTGGCCCCATTGGGGTTCCTGGGGTCAAATGGATCCAACGACGATAGGCTGTCGTGCCTTTGATTTCACAGCGACAGAAGGGGCACCCTGGCCTCTGACTCCTAAAACAGGAAAACAGTTGTTCGCATCGACACACTACACTCACTAAATGTACAGCAGCTCTCTGAAGTTTCTTCAGTTACCTGCCAGGCTGTGGAACATGAAGTGCCATGAGATGGCCGCACGGCTCGATCTTCACATCCTTAGTCGTTCTCAGCACAGATCTTGCACACTGTGAAGGTGAGCCCGATCTTCGCAATAGAGCTCTATTGCTTTTTTTCCGTGGGGGCTCCTGTAGGAGGGACGAAGAAGAATGTTACATGAAGCTAAGATTACCTAATGGCCTGGAATACACTACAAGATTTATCAAATCTGTAGCAGATTTTTTTCAAAACTAACATCATACCCTTGAACTTTTGAAAGTTTTTATATATACACACACTGAACTGATCCACCTGCAGACGGCACAGACTTTTCTGTCACAGGCCAGACGAAAGCTGGGCATAACCTGAGCAAAAGTCTTGTAAGTGTATTTTGGCATGCTGAGAGACGATGAAGTACCTGTGTGACTTTGATATGGGTCTTGAGGAGAAGGCTCACATAGCCCTGTTGAGTCCTGTTTCTGTGTGCGGCCAGTCTGGAAAGATAACTAAACACGGACAAAACTTCTTAAAGGCAAGTCCATTTTACGTTTACACTGAGTTTTTGTTGGGGTGAGTCCCTATTTTGACTTACAACATCCCTTCCCTAAAGCCACGATGAGAGCATGAAGAGTGGCTTGTTGGTTGAAGGAATGTCCTGGCAAAATGTTTCCCCCCATCACCGTGACTACCGATACCCACTGCCCGAGGCGTGTACGCTCAGAGCCTGAGATTAGGCTGTAAACACAATCATGAGAAACATTTGACGTAAACGAAGGGAGATGAAGCCATCACAGAGAAACGCTTCTTCATGTGTTGGGGTCTCATAATGATTGCTTTTCTTTGCTGTGAAAGAGTCTGTGACATCATAGCTGTTTAACAATACATCTATTGAAGGAGTACCAACGCTGTCCCGACGGGCCACGGGGAGCAGGTCGCTTAAGTGATACGGTACGTGAATTGGTCCCATGTACCTCAAATGTCACTGATTTGTTGTAAATCTGGAGCACGGTGTGATTCCATTAAGACATGTTTGAGTAGTAGAAATCGTGGTGACACAGCCTTACATGAAATGGCTGGAGCTTAAGATGCTAAGATCGTAAACACTCTAAATAAGGCACAATAGCAAAATAAATAGTGTCGTGTTTTCGCAAATGTTGATTTTAATCTGTATGACTTTCTTTTCAATGACAGAATGTAAATGTCCCAAGGGGGTGAATTATTACTAAGGGCCTATGCTTGGGATGAGGGGTTTGAATTACTCTCCGGGTTTGTCGAATGAACTTTTGCAGACGGGCTTTGACTCATCGTAGGTGAGAAAGGCCCTGTACCCCGGATGAGTCACTGCCAGGCTGTTCCAGTTTCCCAGCATGATGAACCATGGCTACATCACAAAAAAAAAAAATAACAAAAAATAAACAGTCAGGGCTTTTTTTAACGCCAACCCCCCAAATCGTAAACTTGTGGCGTACCTACCCTAAAATATAATACTGATTAAATACCCTCTAACCCCATGACACTTATCTGTGCAGTGAGCTGGACTCTAACACAAAACCCTAATAATCAGGAGAAACAAATTATGTCAGAGAACAAGACAACGAGAGAGAGTGGTGGGGATACGTTGAGGATCACCGTGTACGCAGTACACCAGCTGGCCTATGACTCATGTCCCTCCATCAATAATCACTATCTCACTTACTGTAATTGTAACTTCGTGAACAAGGCGCTTCATTAAAATGTTACGACGGTCTATGAAAGCGAAGCCACACCACTCGCTGATAAACATGCTCTGTGACGAATCCCAGACCAAAATAAAAACGTATGTCACTTTTATTTCCTTTCCCAAAGCCCTCATCTGAACCCCAGGCTGTTGCAATCACAGTTCAGTTTATTAACTGAGACAAAGAGCTAATACACATGCTATCACACATGAGCTGTCAATAATTTTTTGCTCAACCAAAAAACAATCGTTGATGTAAATATTAAATGCGATATGATTTAAACATTCAAACTATTTCAAAAGAAAATCATCATATCATGACTGGAACCACTTTTACCTCAGTGGTACTTCCTCCTCAATAATGTATACAAAGTCTAACTGCCATGAATGCAGAAATACATTGTTCAATTATAATAGGGATAGTTCATTTGTCATTTCAAACAGAAGATAGTTTGCGGCAAATTTTGGAAACACGGAACAACGGCGATAATCGTTTAACTCTATTGTCCATACACAAAACACAAGTGACTGGGCACTGGCGTCAGTTACTGTTGTACCAACAGTTACAGTATGGTTTTACTGGTTTTAAAGGTGCAAAGAAGGTGGGTAAAATTAATAACAGAAGTTATTTCTTTTTTTGGTACACACTATCCCTTTAAAATATAATTTTTCACGGTGGTGCACTGGTAGATCGTGGGAATCATTGTCATATGTGGAGATTTGACTGAACTACTCTAAAGCTTTCAAAAGCCACTCGGTTCATGGCCCAACCGGCCTCAGCAAACCTATTTTCCTACTTCTTGGGAGGGGGGGTGAAAAAAAACGAATTTATCTGCAAACGCTGTCGCAGAATTTGACTTCTTCTTTTTTTTAAGAAAAGTTTTTGAATGGACTGCACAAGAGACGCTACTGACAATGCCTGTCACGTCCTGTCCACTCCACTTTTCCTGTACCAATACATCCATAGCAAAACAGTTCCCCTCATGTCCAATAAAATGGTCACATTTCATCATTAACAGCTCTTGTCAAGAACCAAATAAATTCTCTTCTCAAAACGACAACAGTCTGACCAGTCTTAAAGCCAACAAAACTAGCTGGCTTTCATTATACTTTCTGTGCCACAGTGCAGCGTGTTGATGCAGTCGACACACCCTTCTATTTTTTATTATTGTGCAGCATACTCCACTTTTTTCTTGAGTCGTTTGAATATGCACTAGTTTTTTATTAAAAAAATACCATGTGCAAACTGATCCATTAGCAAGCATTATAATAATACGAAGGTCATCTAAGTTCAAAGCCTGCTCATAAAAGCATTAACTGCTCTAAATTAAATGTTGCTTGAATTGTGTTGTCAAAACTACAACGGAGTGTAGCAGGCAGTTTTTTGTACATACATTAGTCTTAAGCAGACGAGTTATCCTAAGCTGACTTACAAAGATTCTAAGGAGCAATAAGCGATATTCATAACAGGAGCATAAAGCAAGGTGCCAATACAAAGATTACTGGATTCAACAAAAGCTAGACCACTACTCGCTTTCTTTTTTTTCTTCATTTTGTCCTGTCAAGTATACAGAAGTTTTTTCGCAAATGTTGCGAGAGATGTGGTTTGACTGACATGGTAGTAGTGGAAAAGCACTCCAATTTCTAAATTCCTATACGACCGAGCACACCAAATAATGGGTCATTTCACACTTTTTAAAACAACGTTTGCTCTGCCTGTGCACCACTCTTGACACTTCCTCAGAGACTTAATTCAAAAAGTATTGCTGAAGATGAAATAATAGGACCACCCGCAACCGTTTGGGTTGACAATTTCTTATCATTATTCATGAGAAAGACGGAACTGGAGGGGCGGGGGGGGGGGGGGGTTTCTCCTCCAAAGAACCGCAAGAGTGAGTAGCATGCACACACAAAACCCAAAAAACCAATGAAAAGCCACCACAAAGAAAAAATCTTAACCGGAGCAGGAAAACAAGCCGAGGACAGGGGGGACGAAGACAAGAAACTAACAGTAGCGGATCGATAATCAAAGCTGCCACGGAATGCGATGAAATATTTCCCATCCCAAAACAAAAAAACGAGCCAACGACGGGGCGGGAAAAGAGCGGCAAGAGAAGTCAGAAACCAAAAAACACGGGAAAGAAGGATAAGGAGAAGGGTAAGAGAAAGGAGACCTACTAAAACTAAAAAAAACGGAGGGCGACAAACGAGGGTGGTCGGAGACGTGTGGGGGGTCGATCAGGGAACGCAACGAGCGGAGCAAAAAAATAAAGAACGTCAGCAAGAAAGGGAGACGGAAAGAGAAGAAAGATCGAAGGAGCGGGCAAAGACATACTAGAAGAAGAAGACGGAAGGCTATAGGGCCAGGAAGTCAGTCAAACTACCAGTAACAAGAAACCAAGAAGGGCAGAATAGGATGCAAGCCAGGCGGGGGGAAAAGAAACGCAGGAAAAAAGACAGGGATCAACAAGAAAATAAAAGGAAATAGTTAAGGGACGCAGAGGCAAAAAAGAGAGGCGAAGGGCCATGAAAAGAAGACAAAGGGGATGAGGGAATCGCAAAAGAACGAGGTCGTCCACCGAAGTCCGCCATCGACAATACCCTCGCTTTTTTTCTTTCTCTTTTAAAAAAAAAATGTCCACATGATCGTGCAAAAACATGTTATAAAGTTCTGCCGAGAGCACACCAAAACTCTAACTTCAAAATCATATTGGCCAATCAAAAGCCTGAAAAAAGATAACCACTGGTTCCAGTAGGTTTAAAACTCTGGTTTCACTGGCCACACATCAATGTTACAACCAGAGTTTCTGAAAATCTTCACTGGGAAGGAGTTTTCAAAAATGTGATGATTGATCATTAACATTGATGTCCACCAGCTGTTAACAAACACAAGCACCGAAAACATGAACTAGAGTTTAGTGTTTACTTTAGTTGACCCCTTGACACATTTTTTCACTTGTTGATGTTTCTTCAGTCATTGTGTTTGTTAACAGCAGGTGTTCATCTTTAATGATCTATCATCACTTCAATATCTCATGAGCTTGTTCAAGTGTTCAATAGGGAGACCCGATGACTAGAGTTGAGAATAACTTGGCTTGGCTGAAACACACTGAATGTAAATGGATTTTACCTCATCATCTGAAATTTTCACTCCTTTAATTAACTCCTTAATGAAGGTGATGTCCTGTTGTTCCAGTCCATACGCCTTCATCTCCTTCATGAGTGGATTCTTCTTCAACATGTAGTTAAACATGTCAACAGATGCTTCCTCATGCTTCAAACAAGAAACACACAAACCAGAATAGATTGTAGATACAATGCTGTATTTGCTCATCCCTTAGAAAATGTTAAAATCAGCTTTACAGCAAAACCCCTAAAACATGTTTTCCACTGAACATGGGGGGGAATGATTTTTAAAAAACATGCATTTTACTGAATGCAAAGGTGTATAGTACTTGAGTATTTTACTCAGAGGCGCTCAACTCAGTCCTCAAGGCCGGTGTCATCCAGAGTATCACTTCAACCCTCATCAAACACATCAAACACACCTGCATGTCGCTTCACTGATAGCAAGAGAGCAGATGAAAACAAGTGAATCAATGTTATGTTGTCAGCCACCATTACTGTGATCAGTGTTTGCTTTAGTTGGGTTCTTGACTTGCATGTTCTAATTGTCAAGTTTCCTTTATTATGTAACAGAGCTGAAGTATGTTTATTAAGGAAATAGTCAGCTGATGGTGTCAGTCATTATTGTGTGTATATGTTATTCTCCTGAGATTACTGTTAGTGCAACTGTGTGAGCAAAGCAATGATGAGACTTCATTAACTTACAGGTAAATATTCCTTAAAAAAAATTGTAGACATGAGGAATTGGTGGATGAATCTCAACTATGGTCACAATCAACAAAATAAAATTCATGCTGCAATGCATGCTGGGTAACGTCATAGTACCAAACTCAGTCATGACTCCCAGCATGCATTGCAGTTGATCTGAATATCTGAATTAATTGGGGATTGTCACCATTGTTCAGATTTGTATGAAGAGTGTTGATGTCTAAGTGTGTTACTTGTGTTTATTTGGTCATAGTTGACAAATGTCAATTTTTTTCTACATTAAAGGTACAGTTTGTAGAAATCGCCACTAGAGGGCGCATGATCGAAACAACAATGGCGTAGCTTGATGACGCTGTGTAGAAGTGTGGAATGATGGGATATGTTGACTTCAACTTCACTTCTGAAAGAACCGCTGATACATCAATCAGACGGGAACGAGAAATCATATTAGCGGAAGAGGTAAAGTAATAAAGTTTTATAAATATTGGGTTTGATTAAATCATTTTATTTCATTATAATGAATTAGACCCGAGTAATGTAAGGTTTAAAACTAAACTGATAGTCATAGATGTTACAGTAATTGTCCAATTCGATGGTGTGATAACGCTGCGCAGTTTTAAGTGTTCAAATCAATCATAGTAAAAGTTATTTTGAACATGGCTGCTACGTCAGTAAAGGCGGGAACAAAGGGTAACGCGGATATGACGCCATTGACATTGACCCGTCCACTGTTTAGAATGGAGATTTTCTCAGGATGTAAAAGCAGTTGGAAACATTTGAGATATTGTAAGTACTCAGCTGAAAAAATATATAACATTGGTCTAGTGGTTTTTGGATATTTTACTGCAAAATTCTTACAAACTGTACCTTTAATTGCAGGTTCAAAAGTGATATTGATTAAATATCATTAACATTGACAAATCGACACATTTTAACATTGATTCAATGGTTGCTTGCTGTCAGTGTTTCTCTTGATGTTAAAGATGTTGATGAGTTTGTTCAAGTGTTTGATTTGGTTGAGTAGAGTAAGAGCTAAACTCTGGACGACGCTCTGCACGAGTCTGAATGCTTAGAATATGTAATAACACAACATTTATTGAATAATTAATGATGCTTACCTCCCACTTGTCTCCTGGGGGGAAAAGAATTTAAGGAATATTTACATTGATGGTTAGATAATATTCAAGGTAATATTCAGTTTTAAACTCTGTGTGTTTGATGTTTTAAATATAAATTGGCTCAATATATTCATTCACCTGGTTGTTTAATTGATCTATCACACACTTTTTACGTTGTTACTCCAACACTTACCTTGGACAGCAGGGATGAACATACCATCGAACAAATGAGAGAAAGGACCATGACCTTAAAATAAAAGAGAGAGAGAGAGAGGACAACTTTTTGAAGTTGCCTTGGCAAAGACACTGACAGGATATAATGTATTGCAAGTTGTCATAACAAAAACAACAACTCAAACAATATCATATTTGCATTAAAAATGACACTTGATGACAGTTGTCATAAAATCTCCTTCATATTCATGACATGCACAAAGTATTCTTCTGTTGGTTGTCACCATTGTTGAGTTTCATACACTAATTCATCATGTCTTGTGTGTTTATTGGCTCAACCTATTCAATTGTTCTAAATTGCTAAGAAATGTAATAGACAGATCATTCAGTATCACAAGAGTCCAACATCAATCTGAAGATATATTGATGTCCGGTGCCAGCTGGGATAGTATGCATAAGAAAATTGATCAGCTAAAATGTGCACAACAATGCAACAGACTACGATTAGTGATCATATTCGTTTCTCAATAAGAATTCTCACTAGCTGATCTCATTGTATTTTAGTTTTCTTCGGCCATTAAACATTGTGTTTAGACACATTTGTAAAGGCAAAGTAAATTTTTATTTTAATAATTAAGGCCTAAACAGCTCCTCATATTTTATCCCATTTACGTCCATTATAAACAACAACCACAGAAAACCCAAATAAATAAAATAATTTATTATGGATATCAAACATAAACATGATAACAGAAAAGTTTTTTGTTCTCCATTTGTCGCCACCTTGAACCATGTTGGTTCGTTAATAATGAACATCTATGGAGAAGAACAATTTTAAGGTGAGACAATTCTTATCCTTGGAACAAGTGCTTGTTCTTTTAACAAGAGCTAGTGTTTATTACAGTTAAGGTTTAATAGAAATTTGTTTTTACGCGAACGTTGTTTTTGTACGATAAAGCTTTCTGTTATAATGGACTTCTATGGGGTAGAAACGCTCAACGCGAGATTAAAAATATTGCAACTGTCCCAGCTGACACCGGACGTCCATATAACGTCAGATTGATGTTGGACACTTAAGTGATACAACGTTGCATTTTGGTTGGAAATGAAAATCTGGTAGACGTCAACACCCAACGTCAGGCTGACGTCAATCTCCAACGTTGCAAACAGGTAACACTTGGTCCAACTTTAATTTCCTAGCTAAGAAAAGTCACCATCATGGTGTTCAGTGTTTCCTTGAGTTGAGATCTTGACCCTTGACTTTTGTATGTAAATTAGTTTGTCACTGTGTATTTAAAATATAACTAATGCATAGAGATCTGAGTGTTTTTTAGAGTATTTCTGCTCTGATAATGCAAGTGAGAATTCCATTGAATGGAGTTGGTTGTTTAAATGTCCATCTGTGACTCTCTGATCTCATATAGGTTGCATCTTGTGTTGATAGACACCATTGTTGAGATTCACACACTGATTCCTGATGTCTGTGTGCATCTAACTTATGGTATTCAAGAATTAATTTACATACAGTTTAAACATAACATTTTAATTGTAAAAATGCAAGCAAAAGCCCCTTCAACTACAATGTTCTTACTGCAGCACAATATGCAACCAATACAGATCAGTCAATCAACTACAAGATGATCGACATTATAACACACCGACGTTACATTAAACATACTTAAAACACACAGTGGCAAACACATTTATATGTTAAAGTCAAGGGTCAAGAGCCCAACTCAAGGAAACACTAAACACCATGATGGAGACTTTTCTTAGCTAGGAAATTTAAATTGAACCAGGTGTTTAGACACAGGAGCAAAGTGTCTGAAAGTAGGAGTCAAGTACGAGACTCAATATGAGCCCTTTAAGGTGTGTCAATCTTGTCAGTACTCACCCAAGTCATGGCATAGAGCAGCAATCTGGACACACAGTGACTCCTGGTCTGTAATGTTAAGCTCTGTCTGTTTTTCACGCAGAATCTTAACCATACAGCCTGCTAAATATGCAACCCTTACACACACAAACAGAACAACAGTAAAAAACACAATTTAAGGAAAATGTAATCATTCAACATTAAACACTCAAACCTACACTGTAACAAAATATTGTAAAGACACAAGGTTTATTTTACTATTCCTATTGAGTGTAAATATCCTCTGCATTATTTTCAGTAAAAATACATCTCTGTGTGCAAAATACATTTCCAGTTAGTAAAGAATTTTTATTATAGACACATCAACACTACTGTACATTTTCAGAGATGAAGATCATGACAACTAACTTTCTTTTTTTAAATGGCAGCTTTTTTCAGCATCACACAACCTAGGAACTGGAAACTAAGAATTTGATGTAGGCAGTGAAAACTCAACAATGGTGGCAATCAATAAAAATGGTTTTGCCGCAATGCATTCTGGGTGCAACACTGCTTTTATTTTAGCTCTTGTTTTTGTTGTAACTTTTTAGTAGCTTGTTTGAAACATTCAGAGTTGATCTGTTTTTTGCTACACTTCATGAGGATTTGTTAGTACAACATACTTTTCCTATTTCACTTTTTAATGCAATCAGTTTGAATGCTTTAAACTTAATTATACTGTGTTTAATTTAACAGTGTGAGAGCATTTTACAACTCAACTACTCTTTTGAAAACACCCCAAACACCTGTGTGATGTATAAAACCTAAATGTGCCATAAAGAGGAAAACTTACCCAATAGAGTGTTCAAAGCGGGTGTGAGTTGCACCAGGATAGATCAGATATTTCATCCCAAGCTGTTTGAGATGTCTCAGTCTCTGAAACTGAGGAGTGTCTATGATCTTCACCAGCAGAGGATGCAACTCAATTTGACCATGAACAGAGTCATTGAAAATCTAAGTGAAACAAAATGCAAATCAAACTTTTTGCTTAATATGCAGACTATTCTGTAAAAGTATATTTGTTTCATAAATGTTACTGATGTATCACACCAGTTACAGTTATATTTACTGTAACAAAGGTTTGAAATTAACACCCCAACCAGCCAAATGCAGGTGATAAATCCAGTGTGGTGGGTAACGCTATCAAATCACTTATTAACTTGGAGGGTTATGTTTAATAAATGATCAATTTACTGGAGAAGTTAACTGAAGACTACACTGCAGATAAAAAATGTGTTCCTTAAACCGCTCTAGTTCACGTGCCTTCCCAACCTGATTGTTCTGGATGTATCCCTAAATAATGCATGAATAAGACTGTGGAAATATATTGTGGAAATATACTGGTGGAAATTCACTGGATGTGTATTATATAAATGTTATGACTAACTATCGCTTGTCCTTGCATGATAACTATTGCTTGTCCTTGCATGAGAGTTTTTGCCCCCCGTAGCTGTTTTGGTGGCGGAAACAGTTCTTCCTGTTCATCCCTAATGGAATTGTTATGTTACACTTGTTTTGTCTGCAATATATGCCACGTACACCGTTTCTAACCTATTGTATAAATAGAGGGACTGCCCCTCTATTCTTTGAGCATTCAGCAATAAACCATCTGTTAATTCACTTGGCTTCTTGTTTTGACTGCTCCGGAGCTCCGCGGGACTTCTTCTCATCTATCCAGACGATCGCACAACACAGACAGAGTAGCACATTTCTTACAAAGACAAATCATGTTGAGTTAAGGAATAAACCGTCAGTCCGTTTCCTCATTAATGATGAACATCTAATGGTGATAAACACATTCAGTGACATGAGTCATCAAGAATAAGAGTATGAAATTCAAGCATGGTGACAGTAGAATGTAAGGCCATTCAGGACTCCCAGCATGCATTGTGTAATGGACAAATGTGCTAGTGTTTTTATTTTAGCATTTATGTTTGCTGTTGTTTTGTCACCATTCTTGATGTCTGCTTAAACCCTGTTGTTCTGTTTAAATAATAAGTGACCTAGACAGTAACTAATATAAAACTTTGATTGTAACGCAAGTAAATGAAATCATATCACTCTAAATTGTGCCACGACCAGGTCGTACAATAATCATCATTTGATGAAGATCAAACAACTTACGCGCCGTTGTCCTAAACTGAGTTGTCCAAAGAATGAGTTTTGTTCTTATCTTGGAACAACATTGAGTAAACTTTATGATCCACTTCAAATGTTGACTACTGTACTTTAACATAAGAGCTCAACTAAAGGAACCAGTAAACACTTCAGGGTGACTTCATGTTGTTCATGGTTTATTTCACTGATTTTTCATTTGATTGTGGTTGTTCACAGCAGGTGTTCATCATTAATGACATAATGAAATGATGATTTAGACTATTCCTTATCTCAACCTGATTTAATGCTTTACTTAACGTTCATGAGTTGTTTAGGGAGACATCCAAAACATTCAGGGTGGGAAGACATGTGGACTGGAGTGGTCTAATGAACATCCCAGCTAGCAAAAAGTGTGTTCCATAGACCACTCCAGTCCACGTGCATTCCCACCCTGAATGTTTTGGATGTCTCTCTAAATAACACATGAACAAGTTAATGAGTTAAATCAGGTTGAGTTAAGGCATCAACTGTCACTTCATTATCTCATTAATGATGAAATAACCACAATCAGTGAAATAAAGCAGAAATAATAAGAAGTCGCCATAATAGTGTTTAGTGTTTCCTTTAGTTGGGGTCTCACCCTTGATTCATTATGGTAAGTTTGATGATAGTTGTAATAGTGTGTTTCTGAAGCACATTTAAAACATCTTGACAAATGGTGAAATGGATTGTGTCTCTTTCAAGTGGTAGTTGCTATAGAGGACTTGACAGTTAAATGTAGATGTGTGTTGTTATTGTATGACTCAGTGAGGCTAAATATTAGGCGAAGGAAAATATTTTTTACCATTAATATAGTAGAAATATCTCATGAACAATTTAGACATCAAGAATCAGCTCATGAAACTCAACAGTGGTGACACTCAACGAAAGAAAGCTTCATGCTGCTATGCATTGTGGGTAACAGCCTAGAACAGAACTCCTCCATGACTCCCAGCATGCATTGCTGCATGAAGAAAAGATGCAACTCAACTTTATCACCATTGTTGAGGTTCATAAGCTGATTCTTGATGTCTGGAAGTTTAAACTATGAAACATTTTTGAACTTTTATATTTCTGCTGCTTCCATCTAAGCTGTTAAAACAGAGATGTAATTTAGCGACACATACGTCTATTAAATAACACACCAGCACTCAAAGTTGAGCAAATTTTCCCAACAACAAGAAACAAGATGACTTTTTCTTTTCTTTGTAGCTATATTTGTGCTTCAGAAAACCTCCCGTAACAAATCAAGGGTAAAGCCCAACTAAAGGAAACACTAAACACTATTATGGTGACTTCTTATTGCTCATGTTTTCTTTAGTGACTGTGTTTGTTAACAGCAGCTGTTCATCATTACTGAGATAATCACGTGATGATTGATTCCTTAACTCAACCTGATTTAACTCATTAACTTGTTCATGTGTTGTTTAGGGAGACATCCAAAACATTCCCTGTGGTAATGCACGTGGACTGCAGTGGTCTAATGAACGTCTAATGAACGTCTAAGGAACACATTTTTGCTTGCAGGGTACCCAGTCAAAACATGAGGTCATGCAATGATTACAGTGATGTCACACCATTCTCATATTGTGACAGTGTGAGTAATATATGAGCTCATTGTGAATTTATTTGATTAAGTCCGGTGTCCTCCAGAGTTTCACTTCAACCCTCAACAAACACATCAAACACACCTGGATGTCGCTTCACTGATAGCAAGAGAGCAGATGAATACAATTGAATCAATGTTATGTTGTCAGCCACCATTACTGTGATCAGTGTTTGCTTTTGTTGGGTTCTTGACTCTCTTGAATTAATGTCAGGTTGTCTACTCCAGTCCATGTGCATTATTTCCATTTACTCAAATTTATTGTGTAACTTTGTCAGCAATAAAATTGATTGAAATCTGCTTATTTCTAATAAGTTGTATTTAATTAAAATAAATTGTGTAATCTGCTGCCAAAATTATATTGAGTAGATCTAAGGTAATACTTTTTACAGTGTATGCCATGCTTTATAATGTATGGAAGTAAAACATTTCCAAAGTAATAGCAATGGGAAAACAAAAGTAAAGACACTTGATCCCTGAGGGTAAAATACTCAAGTACTACCTCTGATGTATGACAACCAAAAGTACCATTGAGAAGGATAAATATTGAGATTAATTAACTTAAAATTACTGGTACATTCGGAATGGTTTGGATTTACTCAAAAAAGTTTTGTCAACATTACTTACTTTTTTTTGTTTTTATAACTAAAGTGTTATTTGTTCAAATGACTTAATATTGTTGCGTGGAACCACTTGATGCAGATTTTTAAGTAAATTCAACAAATCAATTTTTTGAGTCTTTGTTCAGGGGGTTGTAATTGCATGTACATTTTGAGCAATTGTTTCAGATCGTTGCTTTAAAAAATTCACCATAAATGAAAAAAAAATTTTGTTTAAAAATCCCATGTGCCTTTGATTAATGTATAAATTGCCCTTAAAGAGTACGACTTCCCATGATTTTCTACACATTTTCTTAGAAACATCTAAAAACGTACCTTCATTTTGATAGCGTTTTCCTCAGACACTGTTAAAAAGCAAACATAAATATATTTATATATGTTATCTATATGTAAAAAAGCAGGTTAATTTATATTTTACCATTATACAGAATTTCATATGCCAGGCTGACAAACATTTCATTAATTACAATAAATTAATTAAATCGTCAATCAATTCAGTTATTGTTTTCTGCACATCTGCACCATACATTGAAACACATTCACTATTTTCAACACCTTTAAGAATTTGGTTATTAGAGTGTACAATATATATTTATTTATGTTTATGTCAAAATTGATGCTGTGTGCTGTGTTTGTGTACATGGAAGTTGTGGATGTTGTTAAAAGGCTATACCCAGATATCAAGCAACCATTGAATCAGACTTTTTTCAATGTTAATGGCATTGAATCAATACCACTTTGGACCAACAATTAATGTTGAAAACAACGTTGAACTTTCAACAAATCACCATTATTGTGATCAGTGTTTGCTTTAGTTGGGCTCTTGTCTCCGACCTTTATTCAAAAGAAACTTTTTCAATGTTAATAGTGGTGATTTTGTAGTACATTGATAGAGAAAGAAATCTTCTTTTTGATGAATGTTAAACAGTGATAAAATTAAGCTAAGTTAGGTTTGGTCAATTCATGACTGATGTTGAATATGCATCACAGTGATATAATTCAATACAAAGTTGCTGACACACTTTTAATATCAACACTCAGCTTTAGGGGTGGGAATCGCAAAATACGATTTTATACGTGATGGTGAAATGAATCATAAAATGGTTCATTACTTTTCAAAACGTTGCGCAACAGCGCCATCTTATGGTCAAAGGTGGAAACGCTGTCTTTCTGTCCATTTATATTTTGTATAATATGTCTCTTTACATTAATAAAATTAACATTATTTATGTGTTGGTGTTTATGTAGCACTGATGCCTAGCTATACATACTATATGAATAAATAAGTCTATGACTTCATTTAAAAAGAATCAATAAATGAAAAAAAAATATATAAATCTGCTTCGATCAGCAAATCCAATTCTTCACAGAAACCTTTGTCATAGTCCTGTAAATTCATAAGTGAGGTAAATAACCATGACAAAAAAAATTGTACAACTGTATGATTGTATAACTGTGACGTTTGAACTGGGGACTTGACATTTTATTCTGTGGGTAATAGAAAAAAAAGATTTCTTAAAAAAATTTCTATGAAGGAATAGGAACATTGTTCAACAGTGCGAGGTCATTCCTCAATTATTTCCTACTTTTTCTGCCTTTGGGATATTCTTTCATAGTGACAATTGTAATCCCAATTCACTACTGAAGCGAAAAAGACAATCGAGACCTGCAGAATATATTGTCATGACTCTCTGTCTTTAGGTTTGTTTATTCTTGCTCTTGTCTTTGGACTGCGAGTCTCTGGTGACTCCACAAGCGTCTCCCAAAACGGGGGTTCGCAGCGCGTCATGTCAAAGCGCTCACGCTATAGGCATCATCATGCATTTCAACACAAGTTTCGCCTAGGCTCGCCTAAAGTTGAACTTTATAAAAACTATTAAAGCTTTACAAAACAATCTGACTTCTGAAATACTTGAGAATGAGCTTTTTTAATATGCACGCGCAGATAACGGCACCCCTGCACGACCACTGTGGGTGAGAGAGAATGCACCGGACCGGAGCGGATCAGGAAACTACAGTGTAGGTAAAAATCTAGATCTTTTGTATTTGAAAAATAATCCATACTTTGTGTCAGAGTATCGATAACGTCTCGCGGGCTGAAATGTCGTGATAAATAGCCATTTCAATTTTTTTCATCATACAAACCTCAACAATGGTGACAATCGTCAAACTAATTCAGTTAAACAGATCGACTGCAATGCATGCTGGGAGTCATGACTGAGTTTTGTTCTATGATGCATTGCAGCAAGAAATTTTATTTTCTTGAAAATCATTTATTCTGTTAATTGTCCATAACACTGCTTTAATCTCCTCAAACCGTACCATGATTCTGCATTCATATATTAATAACACAACACTCTTTTCAACACAACATTACTTTAAAGTACTGTACACTGATTAAATATCAGCTTAAAATCATTTAAAACTATCGTCTTAGACCATTGGACCATAATTTTCTTTGACACAACAGATGTGTTACAACACACATGGACAACTATAGAAAACTTAACATTTAAACTTAAGAGTCAAGAGCTCACTAAAGTAAACACTGATCACATTAATGATAATTTGTTGAAAGTTCAACATATTTTAAACATTAATTGTGGGTATAGAAATTATATTGATTCAATGCAATTACCATTGATTCAATGGTTGCTTGCTATCTGGGTATATATATATATAAAAAAATTGAGTAATGTAGCAATGTAATGATGATACATATGTGCATTTAAATATACAGATTTGTTAATTTGTGCAGAAATGCATAATTAAAGTTTGTGAAGGGGTGCAATAGTTTCTATTTTACAAACTACTATAATATATAAATAATATCACCTCTGGCTCTCTGAGGAGCAGGTCCAGGCTGTTTTCCATCCTCCATTATCTCCTTCTATTACTGTGATGATAACAACAATGTGTTGGTTCTTCTCTGTAAGAAAGTTTAAGCTTAACAGTCAAATTTTCAGCTTTTAAAGCTTCAGAGACTCAAACAATTTGTTTACGCCTCCAGGAAATATCTTCTCATTGAATGATGAGGTGTGTCACACAGACTGCTGTCACGTGTTTCTACATTAACACATCTTAGCATTTTGTATGTCAAAGACAAATATCACAGCTCTGACACTTGGCTAAAGACACATCTGTTTTTCTATCATTAAATAAATTATAGCTTTGTGCACTGTGTTATGTGAACTGAGACCAGTTCTTCACTGTGAAAAATGTTCCGTATTATTTACAGAATAATTCCGGCAGCTGTGGTTGCCAGTAAAATTCTGTAAAAAATACAAGAAAAGACCATAAACAGCTTTGCAGTTGAAAACTTCAAGCTGTGTATGAACTTAATACTTTTGAGTCTTTTATATTAAGAGCATTTCTTTATATAAAATGAAAACTTGGACCTGATGCATAAAAGTGAAAACATTAAATTTACCTTTTTTTATTATGTTGCAATTCATTATTAAAAACATCAAAGTCACTTTTAAACAAAGCAACATGCAGCATGACATCAGCACCTCATTGCCTGACCTTGACCCACAAAACATTTAATATCAGAAAAGAAAAGAGAAAATACAAATTCCGTAGTTTTTACGGAAAAATATCGGCAGCTGTGGTTGCCAGTAAACTACCGTAAAATTACGGGAACATCCTGTTTTTATTCATCCAATCAATTCACAGTGGAAACCATGAGCCACACCCACTCTTCATCTTGGAAATATGTCAGAATACTGAAGACGATCATCACTTCTGCTTTACAGGGACTGCAGCATAACATCCATGACTTGATGTTTTATTGTTGTTTAAAGTCACCGTTATTGTGATCAGTGTTTGCTTCAGTTGGGCTCTTTCATCCTTCACTTGAGAAATACCAGATTTCTAAATAACATGGAAAGAAAATTTGATGAGATTATGAACAATGTAAAGCACATTTAGATTTGATTCACTGGATGAAAGAGCTTCAGTGCTAAATGATTGTACATGTAAACATGTTTGTGTTGAATTATCATTCCTATGAAACAGGTTAAGGTAGAGCCGAATAACAATTAAGGAAACTATAGAAATATATAAGATATTAAAGCACTTAAACAAACAGGACGGGAGTTAAACATTTAATTGAGGCAATGAAAAGATAGAAGTGGTTGGAGGAAGATTTTAAGATGAATAATAATTCTAAGAAGGTTTGGCATATCATGAAATGTTGACTGGATTTACACTTTCTACACAAAATAGACCTGTTGTCACTGACAGTGAATTATGTTTTGTGAATGAAATGAACATTTCTTTACTAGGTTTCAAGCAACAGACAATACTAAATACAATAGCATCATGATGAAATATATTTGTTGAGACACATTTGTTCGATAGTGGCTTAATAGATTTTTTTAAGTGAGGAGAATGCTTTATGTTCGAAAAAACAAACCAAAACAACGACTTGAATGGATATATTCTCCTCTGTCTTGTCGGTGGGGACAGACGCCGGGGTTCTGACAGACAACCTGGAATCTCAACTCTTATGGGATTCCTTTTGTGCCAATAAAAATGAAAGCAAACTTTAAAAAAACGAACGAAAAAATACAATGAGAAAGAAAAAAAACACTTTGATAATGAAAACAATAAACTCATTTGCACAAAAAGGTGAAAATATTTTCGAATAAACTGCAATTTTCTGAACAAATTTCTAAGTTTCGTTTATGCAAATAATAGTTTTGAATTCGCTGCTAGATTTTTCATTTGCGCTTTCCGAGTTTTCGTTTACGCTTCTCAAGTTTTCGTTCGCCTTTCTGGCACAAATCTCACGTGTGGGCGGGATTTATGGCCACTTTACTCTCATTGGTTAGTAAGATTTTGATTGACAGGAAGTTGATACTGAAGACAGTGCAGTGCAACTAATTTTAGAGAACGATCTGCATGCTGTTATCATTATTGTTTGTACTTAAAACTACTTTGTTATTTAGTAAGTATATTAGTAATTGGTATTTGAAGTTGGTGTCATGCGCGGTGTGGATCCAAGCTTCTTTCTCATCATCGTCCTCCTCACCCTCAAGTAAATTAATGTAATTCAGATAATAAAGAAAATCACTAAAAGTTTTATTCCTGTACTTGGCAATTCTGTCTTTACTTAGCTCGTTCATTGTGTGCTTTATATTTTTTGTCAGGTATTATTTTATGAACTACTAAGATTATTTTCTTAAAAAGGAACAACTTGCATTATATAACATCCAATAAAGACACGTTACAGATTATTGGGTTGTGCTAAATGAAAACATTGCTGCATAGTTACTGCATAGTTACTTTAGTGATTTTATTATGTCGGTCACATAAATGAACCTGAGGGTGTCTTGTGTCCAGCTGAGGAAGAGGAGGATGATGTTGCTCTGGCATACAGTCTTCTTTTAAATAACTAAGTCCACTTATAAATCAATGACTGTATCTTTCTCTTTAAACTCATGGTGAATGTACAGTATTACACCCCTTTCTTTACTTTGACTGAAAGGACACCTCATAAAACAGTGCCAATACATTCAAATGGCATTTATGTTTTTAAAACGCTACAACAAAACAATTTCATAAGGTGACACAATTACAGGCCTTTAGAATGTGTTATTAATTTAGTCTGCCACTTGCAAACAACTAATACATTGTGTATTCACACACCTACATAAAACAGGTTAAAGAAAAGCAGAATAGAGACTTCTTACAAATAAACAAACATTTAAAGATAGAAACAATACATGAAATGCCACCACGATTATAAATATGAACTGGAAGCATAACACTTTATTATATATCTCCTAAAGACTCACTGGGCATCTCGTTGTCCTGATATCATTGTAATTATAAACTATAGAAGAATGCTGTCTGACGGCCTCTAAACCCATGTACAGTTGCATGTGAATATGGCGGGCCAGCTGTATTCACTCGATGTTGGCTTGTTGTTACGGCGTGATAGAGCCTGGAAACGTGTCCCACTTTAAGTGCGTGAAAGTTGGCAACCCTGCTAATATACTAATAAAATAAGAAAGTGATTTAAGTACAAACACTAAAACAATACAATACAGAAAACCGCTGCACTGTCTTCAGTATCGACTTCCTGGTCAGGGAGCTGTCAATCAAAATCTTACTAACCAATGAGAGTGAAGTGGCCATAAATCCGCCCACACGTGAGATTTGTGCCAGAAAGGCGAACGAAAACTTGAGAAGCGTAAACGAAAACCCGGAAAGCGCAAATGAAAAATCTAGCAGCGAATTCAAAACTATTATTTGCAAAAATGAAACTTAGAAAATTGTTCAGAAAATTGCAGTTTATTCGAAAATATTTTCACATTTTTGTGCAATTGAGTTTATTGTTTCATTATCAAAGTGAAAATATATATTTTTTTCTTTCTCATTGTATTTTTTCGTTCGTTATTTTAAAGTTTGCTTTCATTTTTATTGGCACAAAAGGAATCCCATAAACTCTGTGTTAACATATATATATATAAGCTGATATTGAAGAAAACATGCACTGTCTTGCCCAACCGAATGCGATGTGTTCTCATGAACATTGACCATAGACCTACAAGACAGGAGAATATATCCATTAAAGTTGTTGTTTTGGTTTGTTTTTCACACATTAAGCATTCTCCTCGCTTCAAATAAATTCAATTGAGCCACTGCAAACAAAGGCAAGTCCAAAAGACGTCTTTTCAACGTCGTTGATGACGTTACATAGACGTCCCTTGAGGAGCCAGAATGTAAGTTTTTACAACGTCTGTTTATGACGTCTTCTGAACGTGTGCTATTGTTGTGTAATGATGTGACATTGATTCTGTTGCTGTACGGTCACATATCAGGAGATTTTCAAACTATTTTCTGGTTTTGATCTCTTGTCTAATGTGATCAGATGATGTTTCTGCTTCAGATGTGATTGATCGTATACGATCATATAATCATGTTTTCACAACATACGCCCTGATATCAAACACCACTAAAACATTGACCTGATGTCAGTTTAAGAAGACTGTGTGTTTAATGATGAGAACAATGAGAAACATTCTGTGGTTTCATGTGAAGTTAATCCAGTTCCACAGGTTCTTTTGTTTAATGACAGAACATCAGATTCTACAAAAGACACGTTTACAATAGATGATCAAAACAGATCAGCTGATGATCTTTGTCTCCATTTCCATTCAGACACACTTTCTGCTTTGAAAGCTCATTTTCATTGACCTGCCCTGATCTCACACCCCACTAAAATATTGACCTGATGTCAGATTAAGAAGACTGTGTGTTTAATGATGAGAACAATGAGAAACATTCTGTGGTTTCATGTGAAGTTAATCCAGTTCCACAGGTTCTTCTGTTTACTGACAGAACATCAGATTCTACAAAAGACACGTTTACAATAGATGATGAAAACATATTTGTTTTGGTAATGTTGAAGATGCTTACGTGTCCTTCCACATGATTCCTGTGTAGAAGATTAAACTAAAACAAAGTATAGGGTGGAAAAGAAAGATCAGAATATGGTCGACTGAAAGAACAGAACAATAGAAAGCTTGTTTAGATTTGATTCACTGGATGAAAGAGCTTCAGTGCTAAATGATTGTACATGTAAACATGTTTGTGTTGAATTATCATTCCTATGAAACAGGTTAAGGTAGAGCCGAATAACAATTAAGGAAACTATAGAAATATATAAGATATTAAAGCACTTAAACAAACAGGACGGGAGTTAAACATTTAATTGAGGCAATGAAAAGATAGAAGTGGTTGGAGGAAGATTTTAAGATGAATAATAATTCTAAGAAGGTTTGGCATATCATGAAAATGTTGACTGGATTTACACTTTCTACACAAAATAGACCTGTTGTCACTGACAGTGAATTATGTTTTGTGAAGAAATGAACATTTCTTTACTAGATTTCAAGCAACAGACAGAATCATGATGAAATACATTTGTTGAGACAATGAAAACTAAGATCCATTGGGATCAGGTGATGGTAATCTTTGTTAAATTATCTATGTAAAGGCTTGTGAGTGTGTTGTGTTGTTAATGTGTGATAACACAATGAGAATGGATCAGTAATGGATCCTTTTATCTTGAACAGTTTTATTGACATTTTAAAAACTAAAGTAGGATTCCAGCTATCACACATCTATGACTTGACTGTAGATACTAACAAAACTGATTCATCAGTTAGACTTGAAGAATCTGCGTATGAAACTCAACAATGGTGACAAACAACACAATAAAGCTTCATGTTGCAATGCATGCTGGGTAACATCAAAGTACATAAACTCAGTCATGACTCCCAGCATGCATTGCAGATGATCAGTTTATCTGAATTAGTTTGATGATTGTCATCATTGTTGAGGTTTGTATGATGAGTGTTGATGTCTAAGTGTGACTGTTTCTGATTATTTAGTCACTGTGTCTTTGTGTTTGTGTACCAGAACATTCAAATGGCTTCTGATAGATTATCTTTTTACTTTAATAACACTTTAAGTTTTTAACACAGTTTGACCATAACAGGTTTCTGAGATTGTTGATAAGAATAAAATAAAGTGATTCTTATACTTCACGGGTATATTTTGATAGGTATCCACTGTAGTATTAAGTGTAAAGTGTCGATGGACAAAAAGTGTTGTGCTCTTCATGTCAATGTGACTTTAACTCAATGAAACATCAACATAAACTAGCACTAACACTAAAACACTGTCATGAAGAGATTTTCAACCAAACTCCAATGTCAGCTCAACACCATTAATGTTGGAGTCCAATGACCTTCTGAAGTTAAACTGACAACATGTGCCAGCTGGAACCAAACACTGTAACACTGAGTGTTCATCTCTTGTGTTAGCAGGAACTTAGTATTTCACATTGTTTCTTTGGGCTTCTTTAGGAGTTATTCACTGCTGTTTGTCCTCATTTGTATATGAATAAACCATCTTTGCCATGTAAATATAATCAATGCATTGCAAATGCTGCAGTGTGATTTGTTTAACAGCTTGGTCTCATTTTTTGCATTGTATCCCCATCTGGTTCTTGTGTGACCTTGTGTTTGAATCATTTGTAAATGTTAAAGTCACTGTGAAATAAAAGATGATGATTCTTCTTACACAGTGTTGCAGTATTTATCATAAATGAGCGTGTATGAGCTATCATATCAATAACATTTGTAGATGTTAATAGTGTGTGTGGAGATTATTTATATTCTGATTAGATCTTGACATCAACCAGATGATTCAGTTCAGACGACTCTGAGTCAAGATGAGTGAATGATTCTTTTTCAGTTCATCAGTGTTTGGGTCAGAAACTAACATGTTGTGACCTACAAGTGAGCCAGAAAAACTTTGCTACTTGGGGAAATATTCACCTCAAGTCATTCAAATAAATACAGAACCTGTTTCCAGTTGTTTTGATGGTCACGTGAATAATGAGAAACATTCAGTGGTTTGACGTAGAATGAATCTAGTTTCACTGGTTCTTCCTATTAAACCTGTTTTAGATTTGTACATAACAAAATGTTCACATCAACAGTGCTCAGAGTATCAAGAATCAGTGTATGAATCTCAACAACGGTGACATTAAACCGAAAGTTTCATGCTGGGTAGCGCCATAGTAAAAAAGTCCCAGCATACACTGCATCATGTATAAATTATAACCACTTTTGAGGAATGTAGGAGAAGTGTTGATGTGTCTTTCTCTTCAGCAATAGATAACATTGACTCCCAACTCACGCTTACTAGAATTTTGACTGTTCATATTTAAGATGAAGCTATATTATTTTATGCTATACCTTGTAATATATGCAGATTGTACTGTTATGATTTGTGAGTACATATCTTTAATAATGCAAACATGTTTATGACCAAAAATTACTACATTTTAAAATCTTTGTTTTAAAAGGTAAATGTGCTAAGAGCGCAACTAAAGCAAACACTGACCACCATGATGCCGGTGACAGCATTTCTTAACCAATGAAACATCAAAATTAACTCTCAATAATAACTTCTGTGGACGTCTGACTGGAATAATCTGGTTAAATTCCGCTGGTAATGCTGTTTGGAGAGCTGTTTAATCAGGTCTTGAGAGATTTAATGTATTTTTATCTGCAGGTGATTTCGTCTAATGTTGTGATTGGATGTCAGTTTCTGTTTCAACACATGGGATAAACTAAGGAGAGTCTTTACACAAAAGGCAAAGAGTCAAGAGCCCAACTTCAGTGATTCTGGTTGTTAACAGCAGGCAGAGGTGTATAGTACTTGAGTATTTTACTCAGAGGTGCTCAACTCAGTCCTTGAGGCCGGTGTCCCAGAGTTTCACTTCAACCCTCATCAAACACATCAAACACACCTGTATGTCGCTTCACTGATAACAAGAGAGAAGATGAATACAATTGAATCAATATAAAAACTGTTGACAATGTCAATTCATCAGTCTTGTTGTCACCCACTATTATTGTGATCAGTGTTTGCTTTAGTTGTTCTTGACTCTCGTGTTATATGCCAAGTGTTCATTGTCTGAAGTAACAGAGCTGAAATATGTGTGTTGTGGCAATGAGAAACAACACCCATTAGAATCAGCTGTTGTGGTTGTGAGGATTTTAAAATAAATGAGAGTAATGTTTGTTAGTGTTTTATATTCTTCCATGTAATCTAAATAGAGATTTTATAATTTACAGGAAAATATGAAGCTGCCTCCATTAGACATGAGGAATCAGTGTATGAAGCTCAACAATGGTCACTATCAACAAAACAAAACTTCATGCTGCAATGCATGCTGGGTAACATTTTTAGTTCAAAGATCATTAATGACTCCCAGCATGCATTGCAGTTGATCTGTTTATCTGAATTAATTGGTGATTGTTGCCATAATCAGATGGGAATCGTCACATTTCTTTAGAAACGTACACATGTATTATCACAGCAACTCTACTGTAAGCAGTCAAGAGCTCCACTAAAGCAAACACTGATCACAGTAATGGTGCGTTCTGGAAATGTCAAACATTTTCTACATTAATTGCAGGTACAAGAGTGATATTGATTAAATATCACTAACAGTGACAAATCGACACATTTTATCATTGATTCAATGGTTACTTGCTGTCAGTGTTTCTCTTGATGTTGAAGATGTTGATGAGTTTGTTCAGGTGTTTGATTTGTTTGAGAAGAGTAAGAGCTAAACTCTGGACAATACTCTGCACGAGTTTATCAGAGGTGTTTAGTACTCGAGTATTTTACTCAAGTACATTTATCCAGTATCTTTATATATTTTAGTATTTTTCCTTTTTATGTTTTTACTTAATTGCCTCATTATCTTCAACATTATCTTCCTCATTATCTTCTACTCTGAGCAGTGTTGATTTAACACTGGCCATTTGCTGTGTAGAGATTCTCAGAATGCATCAGATGATGATATTTGTTTTCATTTAAACAGATTTTCACTTACTGATTTTTTAACTTAATTTATTATAAAACCATTTACATTTCCATAATCTGTTTCTCCTATTCAGTCTATTGGCCATAAGATGATGATTTACATGTCATTAAGAAAACAAACTGTTGGGTTGTTTTGCACACCTACATTTGCACAGAGCTTTTCAAAGGTTACCAAACAAATAATCTGTGACTGAATCATTTTAGGGGCGTAAACTGTTACAGGACCAATTTGAAACACCAGCAGTCAGCAGCCTTTAAAGTCAAATGATTACAAAAATACACAGATACCAGTGACCTGATCTAAGAGATGCTTTAGTGACAGATGAGAGAAGCCGTGACCTTTAACCTCCTTACATCAAACATCATATACATCTAGATCTTGTTGCCTTTTAAGATATGTTGCTATATTTAAATGTTATTAATAAAAAGGTTTACATTATGTAGGTCAGCAGACACTGGCGCTCTTATCTGGTTTTCTTATCAGGTCTGTACTTAAATCAGTCTGTACTGTTTATTGAGATATCAAGAGATTGTCAATCCATTTCTGTGGTTTTGACCTCTAGTCTAATGTGGTCTGATTATGTATCTGCTTCAATTCATAAATTAATTTCATTTATATAGCACTTTTCACAATGTTTATTGTTCCAAAGCAGCTTTAAGAAAAACAGAAAAACACAGAGAGGTAAAACACAGCACAGTGCATGGTGTTTATAGAACAATCAAGATCATTCTGGTAAATAATATCTAATAAATTTAGTCTCCCGGTGAGCAAGCCAACACTGCCCTGTGGCGAGGAACTCAAACTCCAATGATAAATAAATGGAGAAAAAAAACCTCAGGAGGAACCAGACTGAGCCGGGAGGACCAGATCTCCTCTGACGTGTCACAGCTGCACTCACTGACTTTAAATAAAAGATACAGAGTAAATGTTTATGAAAAATAGAGAGATATTGTTAGTTGTGAAGTTTCATTTGTTGAAGCTGTTTGGGTCTAATTTGGTCTTATTTTGTGATCGATATCAGACATCAGAGAAATAAGCAGGAAAACTAGTAATGTTATAATGTAACCGAGTGCAGCTTTAACTTCAAACTGCTGTCATGTGATGTAAGTTTAGCATTAAATACTAAGTATTGTAAATGTAATATTAATGTGACAAGTAGTCCGTCTTTGCTCTTGTTTGCTCTTCAGATGTGATTGATCTCATATGATCATATAATCATGTTTTCACAACATCTGACACGTCCCTGATCTCACACACTATTATCAAATATTCACCTGATGTCAACTTGAAATAAAGGTGTGTGTGTGTTTAATGATGACAAGAATAATGAAAATCATTCTGGTTTAAATTGAAGTTTATCTAGTTTCACTGGTTCTTCTGTTTAATGATTCTACAAAAGACACGGATACAAAATACTCAAAACAGATCAGCTGATGATCTTTGTCTCCATTTCCATTCAGACACACTTTCACTTTCTGCATTTCAAAGCTCATTTTCATTTCTATGATCTAAGGTAGTTTGGTCCTATTCGTATAATTCTGAAAAACTTATTTTAATTCCTGTCTCTGCTTGGTCTCTATCATCTCGTGCTTTGATGAAGGGACGGGATCATTAATAATGAAAAACAAACACAACAAAAACTGACGGAATGAAAAGATGTTGGATGATAAGAAAGGTGGTGAACAAAGTTCACATGGTTTTCAATGATTACACAACTATCAAGAAAGGTTCAGTAAGTTTTCCAGCAAAAAAAACACCTTTCCTAGAAAGATCATATTCAGAGTCGAAAGTGATTTTTCAGTTATGTTTTTTGATGAAGAAGCAATAATTTGTTTATTTTTTCACTTGATTTTTCTGAACGATGGGGTTTTTAATGCCATGATCCATGTGACCACCTGAAGAAAGATTTCAGCATGAATCAGTCCAACATTCAGATCACACTGTAATACATTATTCCTGACACAACGTACAGTAACCATGAAATCCACGTGTGACTTTATTTTCCGTGTCTCCAGCGCTTTCGTCCAGTTTTCCTTCAGTGTTTTCTGAAGAGAATCACTCAAACAATTACAGTCAGAAACACGGTGATGTAAGAATCAAAAACGTTATGTCATTTCTTTATAGAAGAATTCATAAATCTTTCTAATGTATTTATACACCGTATAAAGTTACTTTGCCCATTTAGTTGTTTCAACATGCCACTCAACTTTATTTCACACAGTTAAAACATGGCCAAATTCAAACATAAACCAAGGGTGAAGAAGAGCCCAACTCAAAGCAACTGATCACCACGATGGTGGCTTTTGTTAGATGGTTTTTAAGTCCAGGTGATTGATTGAAGTTTGGGTGGGAGTTGAAAATTAGTGAACTAAATGAGTATAACTTTTAAGTAAAAAAGTAAGTTGAGTGAACAAATATTGTTTGCGCAGAAGCTGTTGATCTCTTTCTGGTCTAGATGTTGGCACATTTTAATCAAAATAATTAAACATAAATCAATGTTTTCCTGAGCTTGACCTCTGAGATTTCATCTTGCATCAGTCTGGCTTCTCCAACAAACTTTGGCAGACGTCTCCTAACAATTTTCTCGAGTATCATTCGAGAGTCTTCAGCTGTCATCAGAAGAGAACAAGATCTGATCCAATATCTGATCTGATAGAAAGAGAAGAGCATCATTCAAATGTTATTTATTCGTTAACATTCTCCGTTTAGGCAATAACAACATATTTCTTTGGAGATGTTTCATCCAACCTGAGAGTTTGCTGTAGTGTTCCATGTTGTCTATGGCTGCTGAGATCTTCAGGTGATCATTTGCTTTCACAAGAGCGTCTTTAATCCTGACATACAAAACAGAACCAGCATTCATCATCAACTCAAAAACAAAGTGTTGATCAATCTTAATGTTAATATTTTTCATTTATTTGATTATATCACACTCAAAATCAAACACGGCTCACATGATTTCAATAATGTTGACTGTTTTGTGTTGGTAGGCCTGACGGTGAAGTGTGTATCTGTGCGAAACATGTCATAAACATTATCTGCTTCCTGAAAGTCAAACAATGCATCAGGTGTTTGGATGTAAGAACATCTAACCGTGTAGTGTTGAAGAACTTTAGCTTCTGTGTGAATCGACACAACAAAATGAAATGTGCTGATGAATCACATTGTGGTTAAACTGTAGATGTAAATAAAAAGAACCTTGTCCCTGAAGCAGATAAACGGCCGTCGCACTTTCTCTTCTCCAACCTCCACCTCACACACTCGTGCAAACTTCAGCAGACGCTGATGATCAAAACTGTTGCGAAGACCGAGATGATGACAGTCTCTACAGAAGAAAGATACAAAGACATGATTTACAGCACAATAATGACACCTTTGCATCGCATTGATAAAACATCATCAAACATCTACCGGGCAAAATAGTCCCATTTGTCCACATCAATGCCGTTGCGTTTTTACGATCTCATAGAGGAAGGATCTCTCTTCAGTCCTGCCCCTCGCTGTCCACTGCATGAATCACAACACATTCAGGATCTCAAATGAAACACATGAAAACTGGTCACAGTGGAAGCTGACGGATGTGTTTACCGATGTATCGGATGTGTTCACACCCTGAATTAACTCTTCAATAAAGAGAAGATCTTCATCTGGATTCAGTCCATACACTTTCATGTCTTCTCTCAGTTCATTAGTCTTCACCATGTGCTGAAACATCTCAACTGAAGCCCTCTCATGCTACATCAACACACAAAACACAAAACACAAGACACATTACACAACACATTATAATCCCCAAAAGCTCATAAACGATTTAAACTATTTTAATCAAATAAACAGACGGTTTAATTCTTACCTTCCACGGAAAACCTAATAAAGACAAAAAAGTATTAGGATCAAATATAAAATGAAGAATGTCTGCTTTCGAGATCAGTTTCATAAATGAAAAACTTCTACACTTGGGTTGGTCATTACTGCTCAGCTCTTTAAAAATATGTTAAATGTTCTCTAAACTCACACCGGATAAAAGTGTGTGAAACAAGTTCTCCCTCATGAATGAAATGTTAATAAAATAATCTCATCGTGATGACACATTCACTCACCAGATCCTCTGATCTCAGGAATAAACATGATGTCAAACAGATGAGAGAACGGACCGTGACCTTCAATAAAACACAGAGAACCCTTTTATCAACATTCACATCTAATGTTACATTTTTTTACAACATTTTTTTAATGATATTTGTATTTTTAAAATACGGTAAAAAAAAATATTTTGTAATTTTACAGGGAAAATGTATAATTCTTTTATTTATAATTTTTTATTTATTTCTGATACCCCAGCTTCCAGAGAATGTATTTTTTACAATGTACTGTATATGTATGTATATGTGCTCATCAAAAACAGGACCTTTTATCCAATAGCAATGGGTGTTTTTTTATGAAAATAAAAATGTAATCAAAACTCATTCATGCTTTTGTGTTCAGTGATAATTGACAGTTACTTTCATCCATTTATGCCGCTAACCGTAAGAAAAGAAATGATTTCGAGTATGAAAACAGTCAGTTAAATGTGCAAACACTCACCTAAATCATGACACAGACCAGCGATCTGAACACACAGTTTATCTCCATCTGTTATCTTGAGCTCTGGTTGTTTTTCTTGGAGACTTTTGATCAGACATCCAGCTAGATACGCCACCCTTACACACACACAAACAACACGTCTGATAAACACATTTTTAAGACTTGATTTATAGAAAAATCTACAAATGCCTTTATACGCATAACTGGTACATTTGTTTTCTTCTGTAAAGCGTCCTCAAGCCTGAGAAACATTTTAATGGCATGACTCAAATGCTAACAGAGTTGTTTTACCCGATGGAGTGTTCAAAGCGGTTATGTGAAGCTCCAGGATAAACCCAGTATCCTGCACCCAGCTGTTTGATATTCCTCAATCTCTGAAACTCAAGCGTGTCTATGATCTTCACCAGCAGAGGATGAACTTCAATGTGACCGTGAATGGAGTCATTGAAAATCTACAGGACACAAAACACACACAAAACATGTTATTTATCTCTATATTTGATTTTGGAAGTCAGGAATTGACATTATCTGGATAGCAAGCGGTCATTTACAGCATCCCAGCGGCCATGATAGAAAAGTGTATAATGTATTTCTCATGAAACAAAAACATGTGAAAAGATTTCAGGTCCAAATAAAACTTTTTTTCTCATCTTACTTCTGACATTTCAGAAAGTACCACAATTGTGTAAAATCTAATAACTGAAAGTTATCTTGTGTGTGACGCTAATGATTGCTTTGATTCACACCAATGCATTAGCTTGAAAATGTGAGAGATCTTTAGAAGGGATTGATGTTTTACACTTGTGTTTTAACTACATTAGTTCATCTTTACTAACAATCACAAGTGGAAAAGTCCTTTTTTAATACTCAGAATATTCAGGATTCGTTTTTTCTTTACATTGTTGATAATTCATTGCTGTTTGTTGTTGTTTTATAGCAGAAGAATGGCATTTGTTTGGCTTTTGCTAAGAAAGAAAATAAGAAATGACGTTTACCTTCATGATTTCTTCAGGGGTTCCTCCAAATGAGGGATTTCTGCAACCATATTAAAGCCAATTTATTAATATATAACACAAATGTGCATTAAATGAAAACCAATTATAGTATATTTCCATATATATTTAAATAGATATATATGTGGATATTTCTAACATCGTCATGGTCATTGTAACAGCGGAATATACAGAGGAAAATAATATGAACACAGATACATGTGAAACGTATAACATATGGCAATGTATTGTTGCATTAATGACGTGATTCTGAGCGTAACCTCGTGTTATCACTGACGCTGATGTGAACGCGCGTGCAGTAGAGTGAGCGCTGACTCAGAGCGCATGCGCAGTTGTGCAGGAGGCGCTCGCAGCGCAGAAGAACATCGCATGAAACAAACACCTGTGAGCCGTTTCATGACCAGAGTTATTATTCTTTTATGAATCAGACAACACTGACAGTGTGTTTTTTCACAGCGAACAACACGTTTGAGTTTAGCGCTCTTTACATTGACTTTAGAAATCGCTTCTGTAGCTTTAAACACTCAGATGATGCGATCAACATTTGAAGTTGTAAATGTAACGATGATCACATTACCTTCACTTTCACTACACGGGTTTCTCTTGAGCTCTTGAATCTCTTCTGGATTTGTTCTTGTCCAGAGATCAGTTGATGTGAGGCACAGGTCTCGCGAGCTTTAAATGGATGCGGACACTCGACAGGTAAAGCGAAGTGTGCACACTACAGTTAGTACTGACACACCCCATACAATACACTGACACTGACCTGAGATCAGTCTGATCTTTGATAAAGGAAGAAGACACTGACCTGAGATCAGTCTGATCTTTGATAAAGGAAGAAGACACTGACCTGAGATCAGTCTGATCTTTGATAAAGGAAGAAGACACTGACCTGAGATCAGTCTGATCTTTGATAAAGGAAGAAGACACTCCTGATAAAGGAATGAGATCAGTCTGATCTCAGATCTTTGATAAAGGATTGAAACTTTGAGGAGGAGCATAAAGAGAGCGTGTGTTCAGAGCGACAGCAGTTTTACATTTATTTTAAATCAGAAACATTTTAGTTTCATATTTCAGCAATAACCATTGATTGAAATTTTAAAGAATATATATCATCCAAATTGCATTTGCACTGGCCTATGACTAAAAGTATTAACATTTCTTTTGTATGTTCTCCAAGCCCAGGTCAACATAATAAACCGGCTGTCAATGTGAATTTCAAGAAATGTCCAGAAGATGGCGCTGTTTAATTGACATAAAACATGTCATCCCTCATCATTGAGTTCTTTACACTTAATTCAACTAAAGACTGACTGATCTCAAGGATGAGAAGGTCAGAACAGCTGAAGATGCTGAAGTTATAAAGAGCAGACGATGAGCATCGTGCAGAAATACTCAAACATATGAACAGATAAACATCAGAAGTTCATGCTTGATGTCAATTTGTTTTCCCTTAAAATGACTTTTGTAAATGTGTTTATCTGCTAAATGTTAATGCTTTCAACTTTTCAACTAGGAGAAAAGAAGTGTATAGATGAACTCACATACAGAATAACTAAAGGAAATGTGTTGATATCATTGGCTCTAGAAACTCTAGACTACATAAAGTACCAGATATTGTCTATATCTTATTAATTCATCTATCAATATTTTTTCATTATAATGTATGTAAATGTTTCATGAATTATTGTAGATGTGTACAAGCTCAACTTATATCAGAACATATGAGTTTAAAAACTTAAACTCCTGCAAGGTGTATTCACACACAAAAATCAAGAATCTATAAAGAATAATTATTTGTCTTCGCCACCGCACACACACACGCATGCACGCACGCACACACACACACACATGCATGCACGCACACACACGCATGCACGCACACACGCACACACACACATACACACAGGAGCTCTGCTCTTGGCCTACAAGACCACCACGGGTTCAGCACCCCATATCTTCACTCGCTAATACAGACGTATAGATCCCTGTGTAGCGGAGGCCAGCTATAGCGGAGAGCTGTCAAGTGTGTAAACCTCATTCCCCGACCTCGAGAGATTCTCTAGTGACAGACTTTAGCCTCCTTGTTTTAGCACCTGACTCCCAAGCTGTACGGACCGGTTCAAGGCTCACGTGAAGAAGGGGCGAGTAGAACCGGTTACACCTGTGCTCTGCTGAAGAACAATGTCTTGTGGTGCACTCCTTAAAGGGGAAACGATCCCTCTCACGAAGTTTCTCTGGATCTGTTCCTCGATTAAACAATGATCTGCCTGCTGCTATAAGATCAGCAGTTTCAACAGCCAGCTTTAAGAACCGTCTAAAAACACATCTCTTCTGTCAACACCTAATCCATTAACACAGACTTCTACTTATTTTCTACATTTTCTTTACTAAACAAGAGAGAAACTAACATTAAATATAATCAAGAGTCAAACTGCCCAACTGAAACAAAAGATATTTTTCTTATATCTTCTTTGAAGAAATCGAAAAAGAAAAAAGCAATTATTTTATACTTAATTCATCTGAGCATGTGCTTGTTCAAATGGACTCTGCAAGGATTCAGTATTCCCGGGAGTTTCTTTTACAATGTTACAAGCCAAATAGCTGTGGTCCATGTGTTGCTCTAGAAGTTTTTCACCTTTGTCACACTGAGGTGGTTGGAGTGTGCTTGTATATTAGAGAGAACTGGTGCAAATCAGTTTCCATTAAGGAGAGACTGTGCACGGAAGATATTGAGTTGCTGACTGTGGCACTAAGACCTCAATATTTGCCTCGTGAGTTTCCTCAGCTGTTCATCACGGAGGCTTACATTCACTGCCGAGCAAACGAGGACAATGCGGCAATGGAGATTGAGCGCGTGGTGCACGAATTGCAATCTGTGTCTCCGGATGCACCCAGTCTTATTCTGGGAGATTTTAATAACTGTGCATTGGAGAAATCACTGGGACACTTCCACCAGTATGTAACTTGCGCAACACATAAGGATAAAATTTGGACTTGTGTTATGGATCGATCAAAGAGCTTACAAATCATTTGGAAAACAACCTCTGGGGACTTCCGATCACAACACAGTATTACTTGTTCCTACATAAGACCGTTTTAAAACGTGAAAAGGCTCAGGTAATGAAGACGAAAGACTGGACTGAAGATGCTACGCTACGGTTAAAAGGGTGTATGGAATGTACAGATTGGACTGTTTTTATGGACTCTGGTTTGGACATTGATGAAATAACAGATGTAATTTGTAGTTATGTGAATTATTGTGAGGAAATGTTAATACCAGTGAAAGTGTTTAAGACAGTCAAAGGCAAAGTCGGAAAAGTAAAAACAGAATTAGTTTAAATGGATTCAGCTCAGACGCAGTTCTGTCACAGGATTTTAATCATTTTTATCTAAGATTCGATGATCCTGATTTTAAAGAGGAAATCGATGGGTTGAAAGATGAATGTAAAAGAAATGGGGGATGATTGTGTCTTTTTTAATGTGAGTGATGTGACATCAGTTTTTAAACAGTGTAAAATCAGGAGGGAACCTCTTTTACATCTAGTTCTTCAACATTTGGATAAGCCGAAAACATTTGTTAAATTGTTTCATTGATTTTTCATCCGCTTTCAATACCATTCTGCCACATATCTTAGTTGAGAAGCTTATTAATGAATTTGGTTTGGATTTCAGTCTGGTAGGATGGATTTTAGATTTCCTTGTGCAGAGAAAACAGCGAGTTAAAGTGAATGAATGCTTTTCTGAATGGCTGGGGTCATCTACTGGGTCTCCTCAAGGATGTGTCCTTTCGCCTTTATTATTTATCTTGTACACACATGAGTGTAAGAGAGTAGGTAGGTATAGAGATTCGGTTATTGTTAGTTTAATGAGTGAGAAGGACTCTATGCATGGTCCTGTGGTTGATGAATTTAATATGTGGTGTCAGAATGCTTTCTTGAAACTAAATCTTTCTAAAACTAGGAGATGATTATTGATTTTAACCCTAGAAAGGAAATCTATTCATGATAAGCAAATGAGCATAAATGGAGTAGGTATTGAGACCGTTGAACAGTACAAGTACTTGGGTACTGTTTTGGATAAATTGTCCTTTTCTCCCAATGCGGAGGCTTTGTGTAAGAGGGGGCAGCAAAGGTTGTATTGTGTGCGGAAACTAAGGTCATTTAATGTGGGGAAAACATTGATGTGCATGTTACAGATCCTATATTGAGTCACTGTTATCTTTTTCACTGTTGTGCTGGTTTAATTCTCTAAATGTGAAAAACAAGAACTGTCTTGAGAGGATTGCAGGACCACTACTAAGGAACCAGTTAGTTTTGCCAGTGAGCAAATTCTCAAGGGTCCTGCTGGGGGCCTCAGACTAGCCCTAAGTGGACCGTAAAGTGCCAGCGAAGGCTTACTTGTAGGGTAACATCAGCGCTTAGAATCAGCCTTAATTTGAGAAATGATTTACTTTAGTATGCAACAGATGCATTCCTAGAAATTCTGTGTCTAGCTGACTTCTGACGGTTCATCACCATAACAGGGTTTCACACACGTGTTAGAAATGAACAGTCATAATTGCAGAAGTTGGTGTATGAAATACATTGAGTCTGTACACTAAATCACATACACACAATATCACACGCTGTCAGGTTTTGAATAAAAAAATACTGAACCACAACCAGTGTTGATTAAAGACACTTTATTTTGTGTACTTAGTGTAAATGGCAGATATATATTTATGATTTATATCCTGAATGCTCAGAAGAGATCAAATATTCCAGATTAACTTTCATCCTTTATAAATGTAACCCTATTATGCCCAAGACACGTAAAGCTGTCTTTACTTTAAACCCTTCACCAAACATATAGTGATGAAATGACACATATGAAATAAACCTAAACAGATCAAACCCTTCACAATACAACATAACCCATCTACATCTTCTATCGAAACAGCATGTTAGTTTAAACAATCAACACCAAACTTAATGGATATCTAACAAATCAAAACAATGAACCCATCAACCAAAAGAAGAAACTGTTAACACATAAATCACACATTATGCACCTCATCCCAAAGTTAATGAATACATTAATGTATTACTCTTGCTTATAGAAGTATTATTCATTGAAGTAACCTTAACATGCTTTTCACATCATCCACAGTTAAATGTGTTTCAGCATTATTCATTTCCAAGACAAGTGGTTCAGAGATTAAAGAGGACTGACAAGGAGTGGATTCAATGAATATTCATTTAGCTTTTACTCTACTTCACACGTTTAAGAGACTTAACAGTGTGTTTATTGGCACCCCACGCTTCAGGGTTGGGATACGCTCCCTTCACCACGGTAT
The DNA here is from genome assembly GCA_006030095.1 of Triplophysa siluroides. Classification (NCBI taxonomy): domain Eukaryota; kingdom Metazoa; phylum Chordata; class Actinopteri; order Cypriniformes; family Nemacheilidae; genus Triplophysa; species Triplophysa siluroides. The sequence goes on from VCII01000362.1 coordinate 47,251, forward strand.
AATGATTTCCATCGTACGCAACACCATCATAGAGATTCCATGTGCCATCGATCACCTTACATGAATTAACCTTACTCATGTTGTACTCTTCCTCCAAAGAACTGCAGTTCCGTATGATCATCTGACTCTCACCATCATAATTCTGGTCTCGTAGAGGAAAATCGCAGGCTTTAGGAACAAAAAAAAAGCTTTTTATTTTAAGAGGTTAATGACACATAGCTTGCTCGTGCCATTTTTACCCTGGAAATTCTCGTCCTCATAAAAGCCGATCTAAATCAAGTAGATGACAAACATTTCTTCAGTTTCAACATGCAGTTCATTAATATTCCCTGTGGATTTATGACGGGCCTTGCACTGGTGTACATGGTTGTTGAGGGCTCTTCACATTCTGTTGTGGTTCAGATCAATCATCTAATTAACAGATTATGTGTCGACATAAAAAGCAAAAAATTGTGACAGTTTGAACCGTCCCGCCATGAATTATTTACGTTTATAATAGTAATTTGTAGAGCTGTAAATTCTGTGATGTACTGTATAGTGTAGAGATTACAATCAATGTCTTGTAAAGAAGGATTAACTGAGTTGAACAGTCTCGAGTCTATGTGATACAGATGACCACAAATGTTCAAACAAATCATACTTACAGAGGTCAATAATCCATAAGAGCACCACTGTTTAAAGAACTTTACAGCATCCTCCTCCTCCTCATCAGTCTTCTTATTGTAGTACACCCTAACCCACACTTCATCAAACTCATCTGGCATGAGACCGGATACCTGCCAGACATCCATTGAATGATTGTTAAACAAAGCTTGATACTTCAATGTTAACTGTACTGAATCAATATCACTTTACACCCACAATTAATGTGGACAACTATCAAAACTGGCATGAACACAATGTTATAATATGATGTTTACTTCTGGTGTTCAGGCGGATACACATTGATTTGAAATGTAATGGATACAAACCTTCTGCCTACCTTGTCTTTTTAAATGTGTATGTAACATATGTCATGGTTACCTGGTACTTTTTGATCTTGAAGGCTTTGTCTGGGTTCCTCTTGTTGTAGAAATACACTTTGTCAAAGGGGCTATTCCCTTTCTCTGTCCCCACTCTCATGCCGTGATCCATTCTAACCACCTGAATGTAAACATTTTAACAGTTCTACAGTCACTTACACTTGACATGAAAAGATAAAAATCTAAAGAAAATTCTTAAACATGACATACATCGATCGTGAAATCATTAGCATCCAAGAACACAGTTTTTCTTCTTTCTGTGAATTTGTTTACTGCTGTCCTCCAGTTTTCCGCTAGTGTTTCCTGCGGGATCAAAGACTCTTCATATACAAATATTTGTTTGGCATTTATCAGCTGACCTGATTATGGAACATTTAAACCAGTTACTGTGTTTTGCCATTTAATAAACATGAAATGCACAAAACGCTCTTATAGCGAACATCCATTGAATCAATGTTAAAAACTCTTGATTTGTCAAAGTTAATTGAATTAATATCACTTTACATCCACAATTAATATTGACATTTCATCAATCACTATTATGTTGATCAGTGTTTACTGTAGTTGAGCTCTTTTGGTATAATTTCATTGGCCTTCACAACAATGTAAGGAACATTAAGACCATTGAGATTAGCTGATGAAGTTGATTCATTTATATGCCATTATCTTGCAACTCAACAATGAAAGATTAAAGCAATCTCATGAATATCATATTATTAGATATTAATATTAAACTTGAAGAACATGAAGAGTATGTGTATGAATCTCAACAATGGTGACAATCAACAAAAGAAGGCTTCATGCTGCAATGCATGCTGGGTAACATCATAGAACAATCACCATCATTATAATTGATGGTGCAAAAATGACATTAACATTATCACCTTCTCACTCAGAGAATACTGCATTTGGAAATTCACATTACTGTAAGGAAATCCCCACCTTCAGCTTCTGTTTGTCTTTGTATTCAAAGTATGATGGTACTTTAGCCTCTCCTACAAACTTTGGCAGACGTCTGTTCACAATGTCTTCAATTTCCTTTCTGGCATCTTTCAGATATCATCAGTTGAGTACAAGATCTCCTCAAAGATGTGATCTTATTACAGAAGAAGATTATTTTGACAAGTAAACAATTTTCTGCGGTTGCACATTCATTGAAATATGTGGTGTTCAAATGTAAACAGTTGATATATTTTTTGTTTGATCACCCCAGTTAATAAGATTAGAAGTGTTTAGAAGCATATAAAACAGTAAGGTAAGACATGGTAAATGTGTTTAACACTGACTGACTTTTCATCTCTTCAAATCAGTCAAAGCCATTTTTATTAATTTGACAAGCGTGAGAGTGCTATGTGTTGCCATAGCAATGTGATACTTCCTGTTTCCTTTTCTTTCAGTATGCCCTATTTTCTTTAACTTTTCAAAACACATCTCTTCTCCTGACTAAAGCTAAGAGAAAGTGCTTCTATGTTATGTTTTCTATAACAGTTTTCCCATAAATACTTATATATTTATGCATGCATACACACAAACATACAGAATCCGAATGAAACAAAAGACTTTAACATTTGGAAATTCTTAATTGTTTATAAAAAAAATGTTCTTAGTTTAGTCTCAAACAGAATGTTCAAATGCTTTGTCACTCCAGCTCAAGGCTGGTGAATAATGGTCCTGGAGAGACACAGTGCTGCAGAGTTTTGCTTAAGCCCCCCAGCAAACAAAGGCAAGTCCAAAAGACGTCTTTTCAACATCGTTGATGACGCTGCATAGACGTCCCCTGAGGAGCCAAACACTGATCACAATAATGGTGGATTCATTAAATTTCAACATGAATTGCAGGTGCAAAAGTGATATCAGTCCAACACAGTTATAGAGATCACCTGGACAACAATAGCACACGTTCAGAAAACGTCTTAAAAAGACGTCGTAAAACATACATTCTGGCTCCTTAAGGGACGTCTATACAACGTCATCAACGACCTTGAAAAGACGTATTTTGGACTTGTCTTTGTTTGCTGGGCCTATTCAAACACAACTGAACAAGCTCATGAATGTCTGAAGGGTTACTAGCTGATAGTAAGCATGCTTGTATTTAATGTTAGAAGTTCATGGGCGTCAGAAGCACAAACAATGTGGGTGAGTACTACCCCCCAAAACAATTCGCAGTAAAATTAGGAGCAGTGACTTAAATAACTTCAATGAAACCACTATCATCACACAAGCCCATTGGATCTTAGCCTGACTAAATAACTGCTTTTATTCAGTGGTTTCCATGTGTTCTGTTGTTATCAGGGCTGCTTGCACGTTTGTAGTGATTCTGAAGGTCTAGACGACATTTCAGATGTGTTTGATTCGGGTCGGAGCTCAATTGTGCAGGAAAAGGGAATAACTGATTTACAGTATTTTCTGCTGACCTGTAAGTTTGGTGAACTCTTTCATGCCTGCATCCACATGGTTAGACTCCTTTTGTCCTGCTCCGTCTTGTGTAATCCACTTGATTTTACGGATGATATCATCTTGTAAGCATTTTGCAGTAATCTTTGAGAAGTCAATCTTGACTTTAGTTGTCAGTGCTTTTGCGATCCTGAGGCAGAAAATAAAAAAGGTGTCTCAACAAATGTTGAATTATGAACTGACATAAAAACTTTCAGACTGGATATAAAGCACTTCGGATGAAATAAATTGGCATTCTAGAAGACGAAGCTCACTTTTCTTCAATGATGTTGCCGATCTTGTGCTGGTAGGACTGACGATAGAGAGTGTACCGGGTGTGAAACATGTCATATACATTGTCTGCCACCTGAGATACATGTAATGAACAAGAGAAAAACAATTATTATATGAATCACTTCATACATTCCCTGAATCTACATAATGACATTATTTGACTTCACATCACTTATTCTTTATAGTTCTGTCTCAAATAAGATACAAAGCAAAATCTATTATTAAATAAAGTATTACTAAATCACCCAGTCTCTATGAATGCTATTTTTGTTTGCTCAAGTGTTTTTTTTTCAGTTAAGAGTAGTGGCCTAGTCCACATGCACAGGTTTTTAATAGGAAGTGTTTTTCTTCTTTCGTTTTTTTTAAATCTCAGTCTACATGAAGCTTTAAATGATGACCTGGCAAAAGACTCGGGGAAGCATTCTGCAACCAGAACGTCCCACACAATTACTCTGTGTGTATTTGTTGCCAGCTTTGAATTTTTGTTTTCTATCTTGCTGATAATTTTTATGAATTGAAACTGAATTGTCTACTGGTCACTGATGCTGGAACCTGCCTGGTGTAAAACATTGATTTCTTGATCTGTTTTGAATTATTTTGTGTTTGTGGGATTGTGTCTGAAGTCACTTTTAGTTGTTGTTTGATTTCTTTCTGTTCTTGTTGTTTCTGTGTCCATCAGTGATTCTGCTTGTTATCACTTAATTATCTCATTAACTACAACATTCAGTGTCACATTTATCAGCCAGTAGTATGCACACTAAGCAGTGTTCATTTCATCTGGGCTAACACATGTGGGGTCTACATGGAACCCGCGGACAAAACCAGACATCAAACCCACATGCAACAGTGTTGCCAGTATATTACTGTAGAAATATCAGATAAGGGCAAACAGTGTGGGCCACATGTATCTTTGCTGGCTGGGATGGGGTTTTGATGTTGAATGGAGCACGAGGCGCATTCACCAGGGCTCCCAGATTTCTCTCTTTCACCTGACTTATCATGTATGATCGTGACTAAAGTAACTATTATTATAATCTGAGCAAGCACGGGGCGGCCAGACTTAATGATATTAGTTCACCCTGCAACCGCCGACGATCAGACCGATAATTTTGTGACCGTGACATCGGAGAATACTGGTTGGCGTGAGACTCTTGGCCCTCATGAACGAATAACTAAGAATATGAGAATTTAAATAAATAAACTAAATTTTGATCAGCAACTGATCAAAATAAACTACAGTGCTACATTCATTAAAAGCACCCTTGAAAGACAGAACACGCGAGATACCTTCGCCCACACATAGGATTCTGTCGAGGGGCAGATGGGTGGTTATTTACACTATATCGAGCTCTCAAGAGCACACCAAACTAACAGGGACCCCTACTCTGTATAGCCATGTTGGCCAATCAGAACCCTGAATAAGGGTCATTATCCTTATAACCATGAAAACTACACTTTAGCTGGCTACACGACAATGCTACAAACTGAATTCTGGATTATCTTCCAGTGGTGTTTCTAGACTACTGTAACCGGGGGGGCAGGCAGGGGCCACTTATGCTTTTAGGGGGCACACTAACATTTGTTGTCATGATTATTTTTCATTTGAAAACAAGTTCAGCTCAAAATTGCTCTGTCTTGGTGAAATATCATTCCAGATTTGGGCCCCCTCTGCCCCCCCCTAGAACCGCCCCTGTTATCTTCACCCTGGCAGGAGTTTTGCATATGGATGAACGGCCAAACCGCATAGAAAAAAAGCTGCTGTTTTCAAAACAACAGTGTTCATGCAGACAGGGCCTAATGTTAGTGCTATTGTTAATGTTGTAGATTTCCAGGAGCCATTGAAATCTTGGTATGACCCAAGGATTTCAATTAGATGATTTCCATTGTGATAGTTTAATTAATAATTATAATTAAAAGCAATTTGTACATAATTTATGTCTTTTTTTATTTCCACCCCAAAATGCTCACATCCCAGCAGGCACCTTGACTTCAAATTGACATAAAAAAAACAGGTCAAAAATGACAATTAGACTTATGTCGAAAATTTGTCATCCACACGGATGTCCTTAAGACCACCAAGACACCCACAATTTTGCACTTTTTCAAACCACCATTATTGTGATCAGTGTTTGCTTGTGTTGTGCTCGTGACTCTTTCTTTTTTTATTTAAAAGTTCTTTGTCTTTCTCAAAGCAAAGTCTTATCTTCTGTGAATCTGCTTGTTAAAAGAAGGTGATTATCACTAAGGTACAGCGATATAAGTAGTTTTATCAAATGAATGAAAGTCATGTTATAAAATAAAGTGTATAATATACCGTGTCCTTGAAGCAGATGTGTTTCTGTCCATCCACCTCACACACTCTTGCAGACTTCAGCAGACGCTGATGGTCAAAGCTGTTTGAAAGGCCCAGATGATGACAGTCTCTATACGGCAACAGAGAGAATTAAAGAGACAGTAAAGTAAGGTAAAGTTTTACAAGAGGACAGAATCTTACTAACTGTGACTATACTTCAAAATATCTCAAGATATTCAGACACACAGGTGAGGTTTGTGACATGATGAAGTAATGCTGACAGATGTTTTTTTCATTAGTCAACTATTTTTAAAGTATTTGTTATAGTGAATAAAACAGTTTGTAGTGTCAATTAGTGTTTCAAGTGTAACTGAATGTATCTTTTTACCGTGCAAAGTAGTCCCATCTGCGCACATCAATGCCGTTCCATTTATTATTCAGAATCTCATACAGGAAAGGTTTGTTCTTTCGGCTGCTCTTCTTTTCTGGCTCTCCGTGAATTAACTCACAAATAAATTCAAGATCATCTTCCTCCAGATCAAAAGGTTTCTTCCTTTCTTCAATTCCTTTCTCTGTTTTTTCTTTCTCATTCTCCACTATGTCCAGAAACATCCAAACCGAGGCTACTTCAAACTAGGAGAATACAGACAAAATGAAATAAATTAAGTTTTTAAAAGTAAAATTAAGTTATTTATAGCAGATTGTCAGCTCTTGCACATACAATCAATGGAAATATGGCTGTCAGGCTAGATTATTTGTTTCAGTAAACAAGCGTTTTACCTCAATTCAATACATCTATAGAGGAGAGTTTTGATGCTTACCTTCCACTCTTCACCTAACAAAAAAAAAAACAGTTATTAGATTAATTAACACATAAATCAAATGTAAAGTTTAAGCTTCATCATCACCCACACTGAAAAAACTGATTCTTGAGTGTTAGTAAATATTACCCGTGTAAATCAGTTAAACTTTACATATATTAGGTAGCAAAGTAAACTATATGCAAACTTACTGAATCTACTCAATAAAATTGAGGCAACAATTTCCACTCAATTAGATTGAGTAGATCTTATTCTATGTTTTTAAGTAAAGAGTACCTACATTTATCAGATATGAGCCATGACACACTAAAATATATTAGATAAAGTCTACCGAATATTTCTCAATATTAATTACTTAAAAATGGAGTAATATTAGTTTATATATAACCAACAACAGATCTACTTATTATGAATGATAAATATTGAATAATTAAACACTAAATATGACTTATTCAGAGAAGCTTGATTTTACCTACAAATGGTCAGAAACAGGAAATCACATCAATTGCTTTTATTGACCAAATAACAAACATCTACAAAAACCCTTTGTGACAATGAACACAAGATCCATTTGATAACACCATTATTGTGATCAGTGATCACTTTCGCTTCAGATGAAAGTGCTAATAGACTGACTGTTCAGTAGTGATTTTCTGAGCATGACTGAATTGAGTTGATTTAATTTTATATTTGATTAAATCAAGTGATTTTGAGAAGTTTAAGTTGCCGAATAATACAGATGCCCAGACACATGAAGAATCAGTGTATGAATCTCAACAATGGTGACAATTAACAAAAAAAAGCTTCATGCTGCAATGCATGCTGGGTGACATCATAATACTAAACTCATTCATGACTCCCAGCATGCATTGCAGTTTACCTGAATTAGTTTGATGATTATCACCATTGTTGATATCTAAGTGTAATCGAAACAGACAAATTTCTACACAGCACATGTCAATGTTACTTTTCTTTTTGTCATTTCATTGCAGAATCTTTCTCAAAACAATAAACTCTTTAAATAAAACATGAATATAAAAAGTGCATTAATTTATATTATGTATCATACTATACTACTCCAACAAACTATTTTGTTATTAACACAGCTGTGATTGATAAAAGAGAATTAGGTTAACTACTTGCAAGAGTCAAGAGCTCAACTACAGTGAATGCTGATATCGTTTGTTATTTGGTCAATAAAAGCAATTGATGTGATCTCCTGTTTCTGACCATTTGTAGGTCAAATCAAGCTTCTCTGAATAAGTCATATTTAGTGTTTAATTATTCAATATTTATCATTCATAATAAGTAGATCTGTTGTTGGTTATATAAACTAATATTACTCCATTTTTATAAGTAATTCATATTGAGCAATATTAGGTAGACTTTATCTAATATCTTTTAGTGTGTCATGACTCATATCTGATCAATTTAGGGACTCTTTACTTAAAAACATAGAATAAAATCTACTCAATCTAATTGAGTGGAAATTGTTGCCTCAATTTTATTGAGTAGATTCAGTAAGTTTGCATATAGTTTACTTTGCTACCTAATATATGTGAGTGAAATTTAATGCATGGGTAATATTTACTAACACAAGTATCATTTTTTTCAGTGTATGCTCCAAAAATGTAATTACTAAGTATTATGTGATATTAGATTAAACACTTTAGCTGACAAAACAAATACCTTTAGAAAAGTGAGACACTTAACAACTTACCAGTTGGCAAAGTGACTTCAGGCATAAACTTCTTGGTAAACATGTGAGAAAATGGCCCGTGACCTTCAAATAGAAATGCAGAGCTTTATGTTTCATATTTTTTTATCACAACATATATCTAATATTTTCTTTTGAACCTTTAAAGATCCTTTAAAACTTGTGGACAAATATAGTGTAACTGCTGTTAAGATCTTCACCTTGGACTTTGGATGTTAATTATTTTAAATGTTAATTATTTTAATTAACAACTGCTTCAGTGTTGTGGTCTTAATGACACTTGCATGTTGTTGAAAAATGAGATTAGCTACAGTAATAAATAAAGCTAATTGTGGAACTTTTCCCTTGTAGGTTTCAGTTTTAATGCTGAAAATGCTTTGTAACAAATAAATAATGGATATATGTAATAGAAATGTAATATAAATATCACTTAAATCAGTCTGGAGAAACCATTTCTCATCCAAAATATCAACACTGACTAAGATACATCTAGAGATCAACACTCTTCACACGAAACTCAATGATGGTGACAAGCAACAAAATTATCCAGATAAACAGAACTGCAATGTTTATTTTAATTTCACTTTTGCTTAAATAATGAGACTTATAAAACACAATATAACAATTTGCTGTGAGAGGGCCTACCCACCGAGCAAAGCAATGCCCAAATGAGGTTTTTTTCTCTACGTTTTTGTCGACGTTGAAAAGATGTCCCCTAAGGAGCCAGAATCAAAGTTTTACATATTTTTATGACGTCTTCTAAACGTCCAATATTGACGTCCAGGAGACCTCTGTACAAAGTAAAAATCTGGTGTTTTTAGACAAATTTCAGTTTTCATGTGGAAATTATGATTCGAGTGAGACTGTTTGAAAGTGAGTTGAACGATCTGAATGCATTCAACTCATAGTTGAATCCAGTACGGCAACCATTGAATCAATGTTAAAATTGTTGATTTGTCAAAGTTAATTGGGTATTAATTGTATATCACTTTTATTAAATATACTATTATTGTGATCAGTGTTTGCATTAGTTGTTTGCTCTACACGAAACCAACTGATGAATAAGGATGTTGTATGGCTTGCTCTGCCTCAGAGGTCGACCACCATGTGTTTTGTTTGAGAAATCTAACACATGTGTAATTTTCCGGAACGGCATCCACTCATGCACGCACAGCCGATGCTTAACAGAAGTTAGACAACACCGTTTATAATGTTGTAAATATGGATATTTCTCTTAAACAAATGGATCTATTTACTTCAGGAGGCCATAACCCCATGGAGCCGTGTGGAGCAGTTTTTTGATCCATGGATGCACTTTCTGGAGCATCAAAATCTCCTCCCCCATTCACTCCCACTGAAAAGCTAGGAAGAGCCATGATAAATGATTTTATAACTCTGACTATATTCCTCTGGAAGAAGAAAGTCATATACACAGAGGATGCTTTGAGGGTGAGCAAAACATGCCTCTGAACCAGGAATCTCCAAACCTGCTCCTGGAGGACAATTTCCACAAAAGTTTTAAAATACTTTCATTTTAAAGCGTTTCTCGAGTGTTCTGCGTAAACATTGCCAGAGGAATTAACTTGGTTAAAATCAAGGATCAAGAGCCCAAGTAAAGCAATTACCCATAACAATTATGGTGGGTTTTGCATGTACAAAACTGATATTGATTCAATGTGATAAACATTGACAAGTCAACTGTTTTTAACATTGATTGACAATATTATTGCATTCAGATCATTCAACTCAATTTATTTCAAACAGTCTCAATTGATTTATTTCCATGTGGAAACTGAAATTAGTCTGAAAAACACCACATTTTAACTAGTTTTACCTTTGTACAGAGGTCCCTGGATGTCAAAATATCAGATGTGTTGAAGACACGTAAAAAGATGTCATAAAAACTTTCATTCTGGCTCATCAGGGGGGATCTTTTCAACATTGACAAAGACGTAGAAAATATGTAATTTTGACAAACCTTTGCTTGGTGGGTAGACACCGAGAGATGTTTTGTATTCTGCCAAAATGTGCACATGTATTATATTATATTATAATGACACTCACCTAAATTATAGCACAGAGCAGCAATTTGCACACACAAGATGTCTTGATCAGAAATATCGTCAGCCGGCGTGACTTGACCCTTCTCTTTCTCTTGCAGATCCTTCAGTTTCTCTTTCAGAACCTTGGCCAGACATTCTGCTAAATATGCCATCCTTTAACACAGAGACAAGAAATACTTTTAATTTAAGCAAAGCACAAGAAAGGTCTCATTTTACAGTCTTGATCAGTTGGTTGATTTGTTGGTTTAGAACCTGAATAGCTGGATTGATTGCATTTAATATTGTAATATTTGGCCTTCATTACAATCTCTAGACAATAAGACACAAACAAACACAACACTGTAAACAGTTTAAAAATGTGCCTCACATGCTAACGCAAAGTGTTTTTATAGTGAACATGATGACGAATTAATCCATCCATCCATCCATTTTCTTCCGCTTATCCGGGGCCGGGTCGCGGGGGCAGCAGTCTAAGCAGGGATGCCCAGACTTCCCTCTCCCTAGACACTTCCTCCAGCTCTTCCGGGGGGACACCGAGGCGTTCCCAGGCCAGCCGGGAGACATAGTCCCTCCAGCGTGTCCTAGGTCTTCCCCGGGGTCTCCTCCCGGTGGGACATGCCCGTAACACCTTCCCGGGAAGGCGTCCAGGGGGCATCCGGAAAAGATGCCCGAGCCACCTCAGCTGGCCCCTCTCGATGTGGAGGAGCAGCGGATCTACTCTGAGCTCCTCCCGAGTGACCGAGCTTCTCACCCTATCTTTAAGGGATCGCCCAGCCACCCTGCGGAGAAAGCTCATTTCGGCCGCCTGTTTCCGGGATCTTGTCCTTTCGGTCATGACCCACAGCTCATGACCATAGATTAAGAGTAGGAACGTAGATGA
>VCII01000363.1:0-114317 GCA_006030095.1 Triplophysa siluroides
GATTTCTGAACGTTGAAACTGCTCAACAAGAGCTTTTGACTGATCAACTATTTTCTCTTGCAAAATACATCTTTTCATGGTCCTCTGATGCTTTGTGAAGCAAAAAACAGACTCCTTTTCATGTGTAATATACTAACCCTAACCCTAACCCCTGTGCAAAACGCATATTTCTGAACGTTGAAACTGCTCAACAAGAGCTTTTGACTGATCAACTATTTTCTCTTGCAAAATACATCTTTTCATGGTCCTCTGATGCTTTGTGAAGCAAAAACAGACTCCTTTTCATGTGTAATACTAACTAACCCTAACCCCCCTGTGCAAAACGCATATTTCTGAACGTTGAAACTGCTCAACAAGCTTTTGACTGATCAACTATTTTCTCTTGCAAAATACATCTTTTCATGGTCCTCTGATGCTTTGTGAAGCAAAAAACAGACTCCTTTTCATGTGTAATATACTAACCCTAACCCCTGTGCAAAACGCATATTTCTGAACGTTGAAACTGCTCAACAAGAGCTTTTGACTGATCAACTATTTTCTCTTGCAAAATACATCTTTTCATGGTCCTCTGATGCTTTGTGAAGCAAAAACAGACTCCTTTTCATGTGTATACTAACCCTAACCCTAACCCCTGTGCAAAACGCATATTTCTGAACGTTGAAACTGCTCAACAAGAGCTTTTGACTGATCAACTATTTTCTCTTGCAAAATACATCTTTTCATGGTCCTCTGATGCTTTGTGAAGCGAAAAACAGACTCCTTTTCATGTGTAATATACTAACCCTAACCCCTGTGCAAAACGCATATTTCTGAACGTTGAAACTGCTCAACAAGAGCTTTTGACTGAACAATTTTTCTCTTGCAAAATACATCTTTTCATGGTCCTCTGATGCTTTGTGAAGCAAAAAAACAGACTCCTTTTCATGTGTAATATACTAACCCTAACCCTAACCCCTGTGCAAAACGCATATTTCTGAACGTTGAAACTGCTCAACAAGAGCTTTTGACTGATCAACTATTTTCTCTTGCAAAATACATCTTTTCATGGTCCTCTGATGCTTTGTGAAGCAAAAAACAGACTCCTTTTCATGTGTAATATACTAACCCTAACCCTAACCCCTGTGCAAAACGCATATTTCTGAACGTTGAAACTGCTCAACAAGAGCTTTTGACTGATCAACTATTTTCTCTTGCAAAATACATCTTTTCATGGTCCTCTGATGCTTTGTGAAGCGAAAAACAGACTCCTTTTCATGTGTAATATACTAACCCTAACCCCTGTGCAAAACGCATATTTCTGAACGTTGAAACTGCTCAACAAGAGCTTTTGACTGATCAACTATTTTCTCTTGCAAAATACATCTTTTCATGGTCCTCTGATGCTTTGTGAAGCAAAAAACAGACTCCTTTTCATGTGTAATATACTAACCCTAACCCCTGTGCAAAACGCATATTTCTGAACGTTGAAACTGCTCAACAAGAGCTTTTGACTGATCAACTATTTTCTCTTGCAAAATACATCTTTTCATGGTCCTCTGATGCTTTGTGAAGCAAAAAACAGACTCCTTTTCATGTGTAATATACTAACCCTAACCCTAACCCCTGTGCAAAACGCATATTTCTGAACGTTGAAACTGCTCAAAGAGCCGTTGACTGATCAACTATTTTCTCTTGCAAAATACATCTTTTCATGGTCCTCTGATGCTTTGTGAAGCAAAAAACAGACTCCTTTTCATGTGTAATATACTACCCTAACCCTAACCCCTGTGCAAAACGCATATTTCTGAACGTTGAAACTGCTCAACAAGAGCTTTTGACTGATCAACTATTTTCTCTTGCAAAATACATCTTTTCATGGTCCTCTGATGCTTTGTGAAGCAAAAACAGACTCCTTTTCATGTGTAATATACTAACCCTAACCCTTGTGCAAAACGCATATTTCTGAACGTTGAAACTGCTCAACAAGAGCTTTTGACTGATCAACTATTTTCTCTTGCAAAATACATCTTTTCATGGTCCTCTGATGCTTTGTGAAGCGAAAAACAGACTCCTTTTCATGTGTAATATACTAACCCTAACCCCTGTGCAAAACGCATATTTCTGAACGTTGAAACTGCTCAACAAGAGCTTTTGACTGATCAACTATTTTCTCTTGCAAAACATCTTTTCATGGTCCTCTGATGCTTTGTGAATTGAAAAACAGACTCCTTTTCATGTGTAATATACTAACCCTAACCCTAACCCCTGTGCAAAACGCATATTTCTGAACGTTGAAACTGCTCAACAAGAGCTTTTGACTGATCAACTTTTTCTCTTGCAAAATACATCTTTTCATGGTCCTCTGATGCTTTGTGAAGCAAAAAAGACTCCTTTTTATGTGTAATATACTAACCCTAACCCCTGTGCAAAACGCATATTTCTGAACGTTGAAACTGCTCAACAAGAGCTTTTGACTGATCAACTATTTTCTCTTGCAAAATACATCTTTTCATGGTCCTCTGATGCTTTGTGAAGCAAAAAACAGACTCCTTTTCATGTGTAATATACTAACCCTAACCCTAACCCCTGTGCAAAACGCATATTTCTGAACGTTGAAACTGCTCAACAAGAGCTTTTGACTGATCAACTATTTTCTCTTGCAAAATACATCTTTTCATGGTCCTCTGATGCTTTGTGAAGCAAAAACAGACTCCTTTTCATGTGTAATATACTAACCCTAACCCTAACCCCTGTGCAAAACGCATATTTCTGAACGTTGAAACTGCTCAACAAGAGCTTTTGACTGATCAACTGTTTTCTCTTGTGAAATTCAATTTTTCATGGTCCTCTGATGCTTTGTGAAGCGAAAAACAGACTCCTTTTCATGTGTAATATACTAACCCTAACCCCTGTGCAAAACGCATATTTCTGAACGTTGAAACTGCTCAACAAGAGCTTTTGACTGATCAACTATTTCTCTCCAAAATACATCTTTTCATGGTCCTCTGATGCTTTGTGAAGCGAAAAACAGACATCTTTTTATGTGTCATATACTAACCCTAACCCCTGTGCAAAGAGCATATTTTTGAAAGTTGAAACTGCTCATGAAAAGCCGTTGACTGATCAACTGTTTTCTCTTGTGAAATTCAACTTTTCATGGTCCTCTGATGCTTTGTGAAGCGAAAAACAGACTCCTTTTCATGTGTAATATACTAACCCTAACCCTAACCCCTGTGCAAAACGCATTTTCTGAACGTTGAAACTGCTCAACAAGAGCTTTTGACTGATCAACTATTTTCTCTTGCAAAATACATCTTTTCATGGTCCTCTGATGCTTTGTGAAGCAAAAAACAGACTCCTTTTCATGTGTAATATACTAACCCTAACCCCTGTGCAAAACGCATATTTCTGAACGTTGAAACTGCTCAACAAGAGCTTTTGACTGATCAACTATTTTCTCTTGCAAAATACATCTTTCATGGTCCTCTGATGCTTTGTGAAGCAAAAACAGACTCCTTTTCATGTGTAATACTAACTAACCCTAACCCCCCCTGTGCAAAACGCATATTTCTGAACGTTGAAACTGCTCAACAAGAGCTTTTGACTGATCAACTATTTTCTCTTGCAAAATACATCTTTTCATGGTCCTCTGATGCTTTGTGAAGCAAAAAACAGACTCCTTTTCATGTGTAATATACTAACCCTAACCCCTGTGCAAAACGCATATTTCTGAACGTTGAAACTGCTCAACAAGAGCTTTTGACTGATCAACTATTTTCTCTTGCAAAATACATCTTTTCATGGTCCTCTGATGCTTTGTGAAGCAAGAAACAGACTCCTTTTCATGTGTAATATACTAACCCTAACCCTAACCCTAACCCCTGTGCAAAACGCATATTTCTGAACGTTGAAACTGCTCAACAAGAGCTTTTGACTGATCAACTATTTTCTCTTGCAAAATACATCTTTTCATGGTCCTCTGATGCTTTGTGAAGCAAAAAAACAGACTCCTTTTCATGTGTAATATACTAACCCTAACCCCTGTGCAAAACGCATATTTCTGAACGTTGAAACTGCTCAACAAGAGCTTTTGACTGATCAACTATTTTCTCTTGCAAAATACATCTTTTCATGGTCCTCTGATGCTTTGTGAAGCAAAAACAGACTCCTTTTCATGTGTAATATACTAACCCTAACCCTAACCCCTGTGCAAAACGCATATTTCTGAACGTTGAAACTGCTCAACAAGAGCTTTTGACTGATCAACTATTTTCTCTTGCAAAATACATCTTTTCATGGTCCTCTGATGCTTTGTGAAGCAAAAAACAGACTCCTTTTCATGTGTAATATACTAACCCTAACCCCTGTGCAAAACGCATATTTCTGAACGTTGAAACTGCTCAACAAGAGCTTTTGACTGATCAACTATTTTCTCTTGCAAAATACATCTTTTCATGGTCCTCTGATGCTTTGTGAAGCAAAAAACAGACTCCTTTTCATGTGTAATATATACTAACCCTAACCCCCTAACCCCTGTGCAAAACGCATATTTCTGAACGTTGAAACTGCTCAACAAGAGCTTTTGACTGATCAACTATTTTCTCTTGCAAAATACATCTTTTCATGGTCCTCTGATGCTTTGTGAAGCAAAAAACAGACTCCTTTTCATGTGTAATATACTAACCCTAACCCTAACCCCTGTGCAAAACGCATATTTCTGAACGTTGAAACTGCTCAACAAGAGCTTTTGACTGATCAACTATTTTCTCTTGCAAAATACATCTTTTCATGGTCCTCTGATGCTTTGTGAAGCAAAAACAGACTCCTTTTCATGTGTAATATACTAACCCTAACCCTAACCCCTGTGCAAAACGCATATTTCTGAACGTTGAAACTGCTCAACAAGAGCTTTTGACTGAACAATTTTTCTCTTGCAAAATACATCTTTTCATGGTCCTCTGATGCTTTGTGAAGCAAAAAAACAGACTCCTTTTCATGTGTAATATACTAACCCTAACCCTAACCCCTGTGCAAAACGCATATTTCTGAACGTTGAAACTGCTCAACAAGAGCTTTTGACTGATCAACTATTTTCTCTTGCAAAATACATCTTTTCATGGTCCTCTGATGCTTTGTGAAGCAAAAACAGACTCCTTTTCATGTGTAATATACTAACCCTAACCCTAACCCCTGTGCAAAACGCATATTTCTGAACGTTGAAACTGCTCAACAAGAGCTTTTGACTGATCAACTATTTTCTCTTGCAAAATACATCTTTTCATGGTCCTCTGATGCTTTGTGAAGCAAAAAACAGACTCCTTTTCATGTGTAATATACTAACCCTAACCCTAACCCCTGTGCAAAACGCATATTTCTGAACGTTGAAACTGCTCAACAAGAGCTTTTGACTGATCAACTATTTTTTTTCCAACAATGCTTTGTGAAGCGAAAAACAGACTCCTTTTCATGTGTAATATACTAACCCTAACCCCTGTGCAAAACGCATATTTCTGAACGTTGAAACTGCTCAACAAGAGCTTTTGACTGATCAACTTTTTCTCTTGCAAAACACATCTTTTCATGGTCCTCTGATGCTTTGTGAAGCAAAAAACAGACTCCTTTTCATGTGTAATATACTAACCCTAACCCCTGTGCAAAACGCATATTTCTGAACGTTGAAACTGCTCAACAAGAGCTTTTGACTGATCAACTATTTTCTCTTGAAATTCAACTTTTCATGGTCCTCTTATGCTTTGTGAAGCGAAAAACAGAAAACTTTTTATGTGTCATAGACTAACCCTAACCCTATCCCTGTGCAAAGAGCATATTTCTGAACGTTGAAACTGCTCAACAAGAGCTTTTGACTGATCAACTATTTTCTCTTGCAAAATACATCTTTTCATGGTCCTCTGATGCTTTGTGAAGCAAAAAACAGACTCCTTTTCATGTGTAATATACTAACCCTAACCCTAACCCCTGTGCAAAACGCATTTTCTGAACGTTGAAACTGCTCAACAAGAGCTTTTGACTGATCAACTATTTTCTCTTGCAAAATACATCTTTTCATGGTCCTCTGATGCTTTGTGAAGCAAAAAACAGACTCCTTTTCATGTGTAATATACTAACCCTAACCCCTGTGCAAAACGCATATTTCTGAACGTTGAAACTGCTCAACAAGAGCTTTTGACTGATCAACTATTTTCTCTTGCAAAAATCATCTTTTCATGGTCCTCTGATGCTTTGTGAAGCGAAAAACAGACACCTTTTTATGTGTCATAGACTAACCCTAACCCTATCCCTGTGCAAAGAGCATATTTCTGAACGTTGAAACTGCTCAACAAGAGCTTTTGACTGATCAACTATTTTCTCTTGCAAAATACATCTTTTCATGGTCCTCTGATGCTTTGTGAAGCGAAAAACAGACTCCTTTTCATGTGTAATATACTAACCCTAACCCTAACCCCTGCAAAACGCATATTTCTGAACGTTGAAACTGCTCAAGAAGAGCTTTTGACTGATCAACTGTTTTCTCTTGCAAAACATCTTTTCATGGTCCTCTGATGCTTTGTGAAGCGAAAAACAGACACCTTTTTATGTGTCATATACTAACCCTAACCCCCTGTGCAAAACGCATATTTCTGAACGTTGAAACTGCTCAACAAGAGCTTTTGACTGATCAACTATTTTCTCTTGCAAAATACATCTTTTCATGGTCCTCTGATGCTTTGTGAAGCAAAAAGACTCCTTTTCATGTGTAATATACTAACCCTAACCCCTGTGCAAAACGCATATTTCTGAACGTTGAAACTGCTCAACAAGAGCTTTTGACTGATCAACTATTTTCTCTTGCAAAATACATCTTTTCATGGTCCTCTGATGCTTTGTGAAGCGAAAAACAGACACCTTTTTATGTGTCATATACTAACCCTAACCCCTGTGCAAAACGCATATTCTGAACGTTGAAACTGCTCAACAAGAGCTTTTGACTGATCAACTATTTTCTCTTGCAAAATACATCTTTTCATGGTCCTCTGATGCTTTGTGAAGCAAAAAACAGACTCCTTTTCATGTGTAATATACTAACCCTAACCCCTGTGCAAAACGCATATTTCTGAAAACGTTGAAACTGCTCAACAAGAGCTTTTGACTGATCAACTATTTTCTCTTGCAAAATACATCTTTTCATGGTCCTCTGATGCTTTGTGAAGCAAAAAACAGACTCCTTTTCATGTGTAATATACTAACCCTGTGCATATATAGAAAAATTTCATCAGCATCAACAGTAAAACGAAATTTCGAAATTGATGTCTACCTTCCAAAAATCTGTTCGCACTGTTACGTTTCTTAGATCTTACGTTTAGCAACATTGATTTTTCCTTCAGAATTGTCACTGTTATAATGTTATGATAATTACATACGGAAGAATTTCATCAGCATCAACAGTTAGTTAAAATTTCAAATTTGATGTCTGCCTTCCAAAATGTCTGTCCTCGCTGTAATAATTCTGTCAAAAAGTCTGTTCGCACTGTCACGTTTCGTTGATGTTTACATCTTCCAACATTGATTTTTGCCTTGAAAAATGTCACTGTTGAGAAAAAATCAATGTTGGAAGAAGTGCACATTACAACATAAAAAGTTAGAATCAGTTCTATATTTTTTATTTCAAAACAACAATATTCCATTAAAAACACTGACAATATTCTATAAAGTCTGTCCTTTTTCCGGAAAGTCTGTCTGTCCGTAAAAGCGCACCCTTTAGTGGTAGAAAAGTGAACTAAATTGAATTCCATGAAAGCCGTTGTAAAATCCTAAAAATTACATTCATTATTTTTTAAATCAACAAACAAGTTGGAACGATTCCATATTTTGTATTTCGAAACACTGACAATATTCCAAAAAGGCTAAACGCACTTTTTCATTCTGCTCTCATCCAAATTTTCAAAAAATGCTGATTTCAGTGCAAAACTCATATTTCTGACTCTCCAGCGCACAGAAACAGCTTTTCACAAACTTGTGTTCCTTTGCTAAATTTTTTCATTCTGCTCTCAGCCAGTTTTACACAAATGCTGTTTTCAGTGCAAAACTCATATTCTGACTCTCCCAAGCTCTCAGAAACAGCTTTTCACAACTAACTCTGTTCTTTGCTAAACGTTTTTCATTCTGCTCTCAGCCAGTTTTACACAAATGCTGTTTCAGTGCAAAACTCATATTTCTGACTCTCCCAGCTCTCAGAAACAGCTTTTCACACTCTGTTCCTTTGCTAAACTTTTTTCATTCTGCTCTCAGCCAGTTTTACACAAATGCTGTTTCAGTGCAAAACTCATATTTACTCTCCCAAGCTCTCAGAAACAGCTTTTCACAACTAACTCTGTTCCTTTGCTAAACGCACTTTTTCATTCTGCTCTCAGCCAGTTTGACACAAATGCTGTTTCAGTGCAAAACTCATATTTCTGACTCTCCCAAGCTCAGAAACAGCTTTTACACAAACTAACTATGTCCTTTGCTAAACGCACTTTTTCATACTGCTCTCAGCCAGTTTGACACAAAATGCTGTTTTCAGTGCAAAACCCATCTTTCCGACTCTCCCAGCGCTCAGAAAAGCTTTTCACAAACTGTGGCGAGGCGCAGTTCCAGGATCAGCTGATTAGCTGCCGGGCATATAAGCTGCGTGTTCCCAGCACTCGAGTTTCTGGTCCTAACAACGCCTAATGCGGTGTCTTCTCTTCCCCCCCGAGTGAAAGTGAGAGCGCGGGAGAGATCAGTGAGGGAGGCACGGAGGACCAGAGTGGACGAGCACGGAACAGCAGATGGCAGCACACGAGCACCCCGGACGTCACCCTTTTGCACTAAGTACTTTCTGTTTTGTTTTATAAAATTCCCCACTGGGGTTGCGTGAACCCTCGCTGTGTGCGTGTCGTGTCTCTTACCCCCGTCACACTGGTGGAGAATGCGGGCATGGAAGAAAGAGACCGACTCACCAACCGGGGTCTTGACTACCGTGTTTCCTGAGCCCCGGAGAAGGACGGACACGCTCTCTCTCTCGCCGTGGTCCAGGAGGGAGAAACCCGAGGAGAAGAGGGAGAGAGATCGACGGCCCCGAAAACAGGGACGATCCCAGCCACCAGAGACCACTGCCCAGCCGCCCGACCGAGCAATCCAGCTGCCGAAGAGGGGTGTATAGCCAACCGAGTGCGCGGCCCAGACGCCAGAGAGCGTGGCCCAGCTGCCAAGGAGTTCGGCTCAGCCGCCGGTGAATGCTGCCCAGCCGACAGAGGCCGCTGCCCAGCCGTCTGAGAGTGTGGCCTAGAAGGGAGTCCCCCGCGTGGAGTAGCCAACGATCCCGTCCATCTTTCAGCCTGTCAGTCCGTCTTCCAGTCAGTATGGGTCGGACTGGCAGGCAACATTTCCCCTCCCACCCCTATCATTTTCCCGAGCTGTCCGGGAACCAGGTCGACGCTTGGGGCGGAATGTGGCGAGGCGCAGTTCCAGGATCAGCGTCGCCTGGGAAACGGCATATAAGCTGCGTGTTCCCAGCACTCAAGGTTCTGGTTCTAACAACGCCTAACGCGTCTTCTCTTCCCCCCCCGAGTGAGAGTGAGAGCGCGGGAGAGATCAGTGAGGGAAGCACGGAGGACCAGAGTGGACGAGCATGGAACAGCAGATGGCAGCACACGAGCACCCCGGACGTCACCCTTTTGCACTATGTACTTTCTGTTTTATAATAAATTCCCCACTGGGGTTGCATGAACCCTCGCTGTGTGCGTGTCGTGTCTCTTACCCCCGTCACACAAACTAACTCTGTTCCTATGCTAAAAACACATTTTCTTTCTGCTGTCAGTCATTTTTACAAAAAAGCTGTTTTCAGTGCAAAGGTCATATTTCTGACTCTCCCAGCGCTCAGAATGAGCTTTTCACAAACTTACTCTGTTCCTTTGCTAAAAGCACTTTTTCTTTCTGCTCTCAGCCAGTTTTACACAAAATGCTGTTTTCATTGCAAAACTCATATTTCTGACTCTCCCAGCGCTCAGAAAGAGCTTTTGACAAACTTACTCTGTTCCTTTGCTAAATGCACTTTTTCATTCTGCTCTCACCCAGCTAACAAAAGTTGGTTATTAGAACGTTCCTTAGAAGTTTTTTTTTTCTGAAAATGTTGGAAAAACATACAAAATGTCCAAAATGTTTTTTTTTATGTTTTAAGAACGTTCCCAGCTAACAAAAGTCAGCATCATGGTGTTCAGTGTTTCCTTCAGTTGGGCTCTTGTCCCTTGACTATAAGTCTTTGATTTTTTGGCATGTTGTAACTCTATGAATGTGATGTACGGCATGTTATGGCATTGGAATGAAAATCTAACCCAATGGAGTTTTTTGGTGGGCATTAAAAACACCATCATCTTGTATTTCGATTATCAAATTATATTAAATGTAAATGTTGTTCTTAAGTCTGAAGGAAGCTTATAATATAAGGGAGATTAATTGTATGTCAATGGCTAGAAAACTTGAAAAATGTAGACGTCAAGAATCAGTGTACGAATCTCAACAATGGTGACAATCAACAAACTAATTCTGATAAACAGATTTACTGCAATGCATGCTGGGAGCCATGAATGAGTTTTGTACCAAGATGTTACCCAGCATGCATTGCAGCATGAAGTTTTCTTTTGTTGATTGTCACCATTGTTGAGATTCAGACAACAATTCTTGATGTCTGTGTTTCTCTACTATAGTTTTTCTGTCCAGATGTCACACATTTTTATCAAAATGCAAATTAATCTCCAGGGTCCAATGATTTTACTTTTAGGATCAACAATGCAGCACTCAAACCACAAGATCAATGATTCTTACCACAAGATGATGGTGATTTTAATGACCACCAACAAAATTCATTGGATTGCCATATCAACAGTACATCACATGCAAAGATTTACAACATGCCAAACAATCTAACACTTATAGTCAAGGGACAAGAGCTCAACTCAAGGAAACACTGATCACCATTATGGTGATTTTTGTTAGCTGGGGACGTTCTTAAAAGTTTGGAGGAAAAGCTTCTGGTTAACCTATTGGTTATATTTTGAATATTAATGGAGAAAAAATAATTAATATTATTAATTATAAAAAATAATAACAAAGCCAAACTACTGTATATAATTCTTGAAACCTTTTCTTTTATTGACATTTAGTCAATATTAAAACTAAAACTTTAAGTTTTAATTGCTAAATATGCTTTGTATGTATGACTTCATACTATCTTGTTCCCCTGGAACCAAAATTAGCTTTATGTTGAGAAAGGTTTTGTAATGCCATCTCTCTCTCTCATCTAAATGTCCCATTAGTGTTTAATTTCCCTCACCTGCCACGTGTAATCTTCCCATTAGTGTTTGATTCTCCTCACCTGCCCCTTGTTAACTTCCCTCGTTAGTGTTCCCTATTTGTAGCCCCAGTTTCTCTTTGTCCCTTGTCAGTTCGTTCTTCGTACCACGTTCATGTTTAGTCCCTATCTTGATTATTCTTGCCTTGCCTTGCCTTGCCTTGCCTCGCCTCGCCTCGCCTCGCCGTGTCCCTGCCGTGTCCCTAACCGCTTAGAGTGAGTTTTTGTTTGTTTGGCTTTTATTCTCGTTTGTCCCCCTAGTGGCAAGTTTTTGTTTGCCTTTTTGGAAAGCCTTTTTATTGTATTTGTTACCCCATCGTGGGTTTTTGTTTTACATTTAATAAATAGTTTCTGTTTAACCCTTTAAATTTACTTATATAGCACTTTTCATAATATGCATTGTTCCAAAGCAGCTTTACAGGAGAAAATAAGAAAAACACAGAAAGGTAAAACACAGCACGTGTTGCAGTGCATTGTGTTTATAGAACAAGCAAGTTGTATATCTGATAAATAAATAAGTAGATGCAGTCTCCTGATGAGCAACCCAACACTGCCCTGCTGTGGCAATGATTGATTAATGGAGAAAAAAAACTAGCCAGATCCCCTCTGACGTGTCAGCTGCACTCAGTTACCCCGAACAAAAGCCACCAAGCAACATCCATGAAGAAGAGGGAGGGCCCACTAGGAGAAGAGAGTAAGTCATCACAAGTCTACTGTAGCTGTCTCTCTCTGTGGGTCTATATGGAACTGCCAGTCAGCTGTGAACAAGACTGACTTCATCCATGCGTTTGCCAGCCAGTCTGACATTCACATTCTTGGTCTTACTGAGACTTGGATTCGTCCTGAAGACTCAGCAACACCCGCTGCTCTCTCCACAAACTACTCCTTCTCTCACTCTCCCCGCCAAACCGGAAGAGGAGGAGGCACAGGTTTGCTTATCACCAATGACTGGAAATATTCCACACTATCTTCCCCATGCAACAACTATTCATTTGAATACCATGCTGTTAATATCACTTTTTCCACTCAACTCAGCCTTGTTGTAGTTTACCGCCCCCCAGGTCCTCTTCACAACTTCATTGAAGAGTTAGATGTGCTGCTCTCATCATTCACGGAGGATAGTAGTCTTTGCGGACTTCAACATCCACCTGGAGAAACCCTATGCTTCCGACTTCCACACCCCACCACCTCGTTCGACCTCACGCGCCTCGTCACAGCCAGTACTCACAGATCTGGAAACCAGCTAGATCACATCTACATCCGTAACTGCACCACAGATAACATTCAAGTCACACCTCTTCACATTTCGGACCACTTCTTCATCACTTTCAACATGCTCCTTCCTATATGCATTACACCAACACCACTACCCATTTTTTTTAGACTGAACCTTCGCTCTCTCTCCCCTAACACACTCTCTGCTAGAGTGACATCCTCTCTTCCCTCCAACTTTGCATCTCTAGACACCTTATGCTCAACACTTACATCCTGTCTAGATCAGTGGCGGCTGCTGATCTTTTAAAGAGGGGAAGCTCATTTTCGGCCTAAATCATAAAAATTGTCCATTTATTTATATGTAAATTCTGCCCTACGTTCCTTTTCAAGAAAATGCTCTGTAACCCTGTCGTACCAACTAGGCGTCTTTTCCAGTGACTTGACCAGTGTCCTCTCAATGGCCAGCAGCTATTTTCATGCCTTTTACATGCCCTGTCAAAGTTTGACAGATCTCCAAACCCCAATTTTGACAAAACAACACATCCATGGGATGGTTTCATCAAGAGACATGGCCAGCAGTACATTTTCTTTTTCACAGCACTTCCAGTCAGCCAGCTAACTTTGTCATACAAGGAGAGCTGAAAAGACCTGTTACTTTTCCCTATCTTTTGGACTAAATCAATCTTAGGTTTGATCTGCCCTGCTGTTTAATTCTAAGTTTCTCCTCGTAAGGAAGACTTTCTAATGGCTTTGCCAAAATCAGGTCGACAATATTAGCACTGTCTGCCATCGTGTGCAGTTTGCTAGCTGGCTAGTTCAGACTATATGAATTAATGAACAAACGATCTAATATATATATATATATTTAACTCAACGGGAGGAAATGTGGGAATTATGTTAACTGAAACAATGAATGTGGTGTGAAATTGTGTGAAATATACGATGAAGGTTGCAGCAGTGCAATACGTTTTTATAAGCTGTCGACCCCAAAAAACGAGCGTTTTAGGACATAAAAGTGGATTATAAAGAGATGACAGACCCTCCAATCATCACGCAGACGCTCGGAGTCCGGGCCCAGCCCACTCCTCCATTCATCCCAGAGACGCTGAGCGTCCGTGGGCGGGACATAATCGCAGCATTATCCAATGACCGTCTTGTTTCTAAGCACTGAAAAAAACTGTTTAAAGCAGCCCCATTGAAGTCAATGGACGCTGGGCTTCAACAGAGTAATGCACTGTACGCTACGGGAATGAATGAGAAGGAAATCGAGTCAGCCGACCTAAGTAGCTGATTCTGAACGAAATTGTTTTCGTTCGAGATGAACGTGTTTTAACGCATTTTTAGTCAATAAAATGTTAACATAATAGTACATATATTGACCATTCATTCTTTGACAATTATAGGGGAAGCTGAGCTTCCCTTGCAGTCTTAAAGAATCGCGACTGGTCTAGATAACCTTTGTCCTCTGTCCTCCAGACCAGCTCGTGCCACCCCCTCCTGCCCCTGGCTGTCTGACATCATCTGTGAACAACGGAGTACACTCAGGGCTGCTGAAAGGAAATGGCATAAGACCAAGAATCCTGCTGACCTAGGGGACAACCAGTCACTACTCTCCTCTTCTCTCTGCTAGTGTTACCACAACTAAAATGTCTTTCTATACCACCAAGGTAAGCAATGCACCTGACACCTGACAGCTTTTCAAGACATTTAACTCTCTTCATTGCCCCAATCCTCCCCCGCCCACTTCATCATTGAATGCGGAAGACTTCGCTGTATTTTTCACTGAGAAAACATCATCCATCAGCAAACAATTCTCGGTACCTTAGACCTCGGTAAACACCTCCCACACTTCAACCATCGAACTCTCCTCTTTCACCCCACTAACGGACACTGAAGTCACCAGACTTCTCTCCAGCCACCCCACCACCTGTCCCCTTGACCCAATCCCCTTCGATCTCCTTCAGGCCATATGCAGCACACACACCCTGCACTCACACACATCATCAACACCTCCCTGCTCACCGGCACTTTTCCATCCACAATCAAACAGGCCCAGCTCACGCCCCTACTGAAGAAACCAACATTGTACCCTTCTACTCCCGACAGTTACAGACCTGTCTCTCTCCTCCCATTTATTGCAAAAACACCTGAAAGGGCAGCTTTCAACCAGGTGTCTTCCTACCAATCCCAGAACAAACAACTGCATGACAAGCAGTCTGGCTTCAAAACAAACCACTCCACTGAGACTGCACTGCTATCGGTCACAGAAGCACTGCGGCTAGCCACGGCGGAATCTAAATCCTCGGTCCTGATTCTGCTAGAACTATCTGCCGCGTTTTACACTGTCAATCACCAGATACTGCTAGCAACCCTGTCATCGCTAAAATCTCAGGCTCTCCCCTCCGCTGGTTCAAATCCTACCTCTCCGACAGATCCTTCAGGGTGTCATGGAGAGGCTCGCTGTCCACTGCTCACCACATGATCACTGGGGTCCCTCAGGGGTCGGTGCTTGGACCGCTGCTTTTTTCCATCTACATGACATCCTTGGGACCCATCATACAGGCACATGGCTTCTCGTATCACTGTTATGCTGACAACACCCAGATCTACATCTTGTTTCACCCAGCAATACTAATGTAGCAGCTTGCATTACAGCCTGCCTCGAGGACATCTCAGCTTGGATGAAAGGGCATCACCTCCAGCTGAACCCTGCCAAGACAGAACTTCTCGTGTTTCAGGCACACCCTACGATCCAACACGATCTCAACATCCATCTTGGCAATACCACAATCACTCCTTCCAAAACAGCCAGGAACCTCGGAGTCATATTTGATGAACAGCTGTCCTTTAATGATCACATTGCAAAGACAACACGGTCATGCCGATATGCCTTATTCAACATTAAAACGGTCAGACCCTATCTCACTGAGCATGCGGCACAACTCCTTGTCCAGGCCCTGGTAATCTTAAAGTTGGACTACTGCAATGCTCTCCTTGCTGGTCTTCCTGCAAAGGCTATCAAACCACTCCAGCTGGTTCAGAACGCAGCAGCACGCCTCGTCTTCCAACAGCCCCAAAGGGCTCATGTGACTCCCCTTTTCATCTCTCTCCACTGCCTACCGGTTGAAGCCCGTATCAGATTCAAGTCACTAATGCTTGCCTACAGGACTATCACTGGATCTGCACCGGCTTACTTTCACACCCTCCTGCACTCCTACACCCCATCAAGATCCCTGCGTTCAGAAAACCAGCGGCGTCTTGTATTGCCTTCCCATAAGGGCAGTAAATCGCTATCCCGCTCATTCTCATTCACAACTCCTTCCTGGTGGAACATTCTTCCTAACTCTGTCCGTTCAACCACATCTCTCACAACATTCAAAAAACTACTTAAAACCCATCTCTTCTGTGAATTATTGACTGACAAATGAAAAAAAAATAACACTAATGCTTTCTCTCAACAAGTAGTGGTCTAGCTTTTGTTGAAACCAGTAACTTTGTATTGGCACCTAATGTATTATGGCTCCTGTATGGCATATTGCTTATTGCTCCCTAAACTCTTTGTAAGTCGCTTTGGATAAAAGCATCTGCTAAATGACTAAATGTAAATGTGAGTTGGTGGTTGCCTGCCCAGTCGAACTTTTCCAGTACTTCAGTGTAAGAAAATTTGACTTTCAGATAGCAGCGAACTCAATAAAACATTGCTTAAAATAAATCGCATTTACCTGGAAGAGAAGCTCTCCATCTTACAGCAAAGAGAAGAGCAGCTTAAGAGCAGGTAAAGCCGTGGCAAATCAGATGTTGTGTTGTTTTTAAACGTGAAGCGCGGGTGCTATCTGAGTTTACGTTATAGTTATAGAATTGTAAAACTACAGCAGAATAGGCTATATGGAGTTCGGGCCAATTGTGAATATATTCAACTTTCTGATTAGTCAAGTAGTCTGGGAACACGTCGTGGTCTGAAATAAGCTCGTTTTATTGCGAATTCTATTGCAATACAAAAAAAACAGAACAGAAGAGCATAGCATTGATTAGTTTGCTTTTGGTTATAACGTTAGAATGAATAATGAGGCTAGTGAAGGACCCGTATACTGAAAGGACCCAAACATTGTGCTTGAGGATATGCAATTTTTTCTTAACAGAAACTTGAAGTAATAACAAAACTGTACACCGAAATGACACTGCAGTAGCCTAGTATGGGTTAAGGTTTAAAGCCTATGTTCAGTGTTCAGCTTCTGTTTAAAATTATTTTTATTACACTCTGTGTTTCTCTTTATACACTCATATACATACAAGTCATATACATACTGCATGTGTCAATTTACAACATATCTCCTTGTTCAGTTTATCATCACTCTAGATTTGGTGGTAAATCATGTCTCTGTTATGATTTGCAGTACTGTTGCGAAGTTGGGGTGGGGGGTGTTGTTCCTCATCAACACCTTCATCAAACACATCAAGTTGATCACCTGGCTCCAAGCAAATTTTATGCAGAATGCAACATGCTGACAATGTCGAACTAATGTTTTGAATATTTTCATCTGCAGGTATCGGAGCCTCCTGAACTTTGATTTCATTATGCCGAATGCATGCTCAATCACTACACGAGCAGCATTTAGCTTTCTGTTGAATCCCTTCTGTCTGATCTTCATGTGACCATTATCCCTGTATGGTCTCATTAGTTGGGGCAACAAAGGGTAGGCAGAATCTCCAATGATGTGCATTCCCTGAGGGACCAGGTACAGTGGATCCTCTTCAAGAAGACGAGCAACCTCAATGAGAAGAATGCCCTAGCATCATGCCAACTACCAGGGTGACCCACACTGATATGGCAGAACCGCCCCTGGCTATCACAAAATCCTGTCAGAATTATTGAATAAAACTGCTTTCTATGTTTTCTAATGAAATAAAATCTTTCTGCCTCCCCCAATATGACTCTTGGTTGGACAGTGTCCACAGGCATGCAAGAATGCTGTTTGAAAGCGGATATTTGTTCTGTTGCACATTCGTGTAAAATGGACCAAGGGTTGTAATGAGATCCCGTATAGTACAGGGACAATCCTATACAGGGACAATAGTCTCCACAAAATTGAGTATCTTGGGAACATCTCTAAATAGGTGAAAGCATGTTTGTACAGCAAACATTTTGAAAATATATAGTTAATAATATATTATTTTATATTATTTATATTTATTTACAATTCAAAAAAGCATAAGAAAGATTTATCTTCCTTGTTAAAATGTTTGCTGTCAAACTATATGACATATTTACGGTATATTTGTGGACAACTACATAAAGTATACAACTCCAAATATTTAGATGGGATTCTAATTTCAGTCCAATAACAATAACAGTGATTAGGATATTGTAATTGGGCACATAGTGTTAGGTGAAAAATAATTATAAATAAAAAATAAACACAAAAATGACCCCATTATGAATTAATAGCCATTGTGTAAATAAAATCTGCAGAGTGCAAATAAATATAACACTGTATAAATAGGAAATAAAGCAATTTATTTAACAATAATGATGACACAGCTTGTACAAGTAATCCTTAAATACAGCTTAATAATACTTTACCTTTGATAACCATAAAGATTTTCCTCCAAAAACATTGTAATTTTAATCGCATCCACTCCATCAGCTACAAACAACGCAAAATCACGTGGTCAGCCATGAATGACATAGGTTCAGTTCCCTACAAGGAAGCACGAAGTGTCCAACCTGAAAAGCCTTGAATTTCAATTTTCTTTAAGACATTTTATTATTATTTATTTATGTTGTTTGTTAGTCTGAATACCCCTGTGTATATAGTTTTCATTATCTTTTTTCTCGTTTGTGCTATGTTGTTGTTGTTGTTATTAATGATATTTTTTGTATTTGTCTCATGTATCTGTTGTTTTTAATTAAGCATCAATAAAAAATAAAAAATAAAAAAAAGTGTCCGACCTGACGGCCGTCTTTTTACTCCTCCCTCGCCTGCAATCAGCTGATCTCGGCAGTCGATATGTTGCCAGTAAGTTAATTTGACAATAATCATTACATATGTGCAATCGTGGCCAAATGGTTAGAGTTTCGGCCTCGTGACCAGAAGGTTGCCGGTTCGATTCTCTTGAGCAAGGCACCTTACCCCTACTTGCTCCCCGGCCGTGCAGTGATATCTGCCCACTGCTCCAGATGTACGTGTGTTCATGACTTTCTGCGTGTGTTCACTACGCTCTGGATGGTTAAAAGCAGAAGGCACATTTCGGGTATGGGTCACCATACCTGACAAATAGGAAATTTTCACTTCATGTTTAGTCACTTAAGAGAACAGAATGAAGTATGCAGATATATATACATTAGGTTTAAAAGATATAGTGAATAGCCTATTTAGATTTAGGTTCTAGAATTAAAGATGTATGCATGGAAATACTCAACCTAATCTAAAACATGAAGGTAAATGTGAACGATGGAGCGGAACACGCAGAGCTATCAGGTCATCTGATGACAGAGATTTCCGAGGGCAGTTTGGCAACAGCAGATCTGTGACTGGAGAGTGCATGGTAGGAAGTGAGGTAGATTCCGGAAGCGATCCGGAAATGGAGGATGAAATGTTTGACGCGGATGAAGGCGGGAATGGAAATAATGAATGGAGTGTAGTAAACAAGCGAAAAAGATAAAAAGTAACACATCTGAAACTGATAGTGAAAGCGGAACTCTCCTGACAAGAAGAATGAAAGGAAGAGTATAAGGTAATGATGAAACTTGAAAATGGATCTTTCAGCAACATTAATCCCTTGAAGTTAACAAAAACAATGAAGGAAGTGATAGGACTGGTTGAAAGTGTTAAGAAGTTGAGAGATGGTAGATTGCTAATATACTGTAAGGATAGTAGGCAACAAAAAAGGCGCTAGGAGTTAAGTCGATCATGGGACAAAATGTGATTTGTTCTGTTCTAGAAGAAAAGAAATGGGTGAAAGGAGTAATAACGGGGATCCCCACAGAGGTAACAGTTGAAAAGATTAAGAAAGGTGTTACGGGTGCTGCAGTAATTGATGTGAAAAGATTAAAATGCAATAGGAATAATGAAAGGGGAGACAGCCTCTCTGTGATGATTCATTTTGATAAGGAAAAACTGCCAAGTAAAGTTTTTCTGGGATTTATGAGTTTTTCGGTAAGGCTCTATGTACCCCCACTTCTAAGATGTTTTAAATGCCAAAAGTTTGGGCATGTAGCGACGGTATGCAGAGGCAAACAGAGGTGCGCGAGATGTGGTGGAGAACATGAGTATGGAAAATGCGGGCAAGAAGTTATTCCCAAGTGTTGTAATTGTGGAGGGGAACACAGTGCGGGATATGGAGGGTGCAAGGTGAGGAAACGTGCGGCTCAAGTGCAAAATGTCAGAATACAGGAAGGATTGTCATACTCTGAGGCTCTTAAAAAAGTAGCAAAGAATGTGGAGTCAGGAGACAAAAATAAAGAAATCATACAACAAAGGATGGAAGTGGCAAAGGAAAACACAAAAGAGAAATTTGGTTAAGAACAATGTTGCATTTGTTACTTTTATGGCTGAAGTTGTGAATTGCTCAGCGCAAACTGAAAGCCGGACAGAAAGAATCCGAATTATAATCAAAGCAGCAGAAAAGTATCTAGAGATTGAAGATATTTCAGTGGATATGATCAATGAGAAATTAAAGATGCAAACAACATACACTCAACCGGGATGTGGTGGTACATAATGGTGCTGCTAATATTCCAGTGGAATGCGAGAAGCTTAATAGCTAATGGGCAAGAGTTTAAAAAGTTCATCTCTGATTTAGAAAAAAAACCTGACATAATATGTGTTCAAGAAACATGGCTCAAACCTCAGTTGAATTTTGTTGTACAAGGATATGAGGTAATTCGGAAAGACAGGAAACAAGGTAATGGAGGTGGGATAGCTACATTTATAAAACAAGGTGTGGGATATAGGACTGTTGATGAGAGTGTGGACAAGGAGGTGGTAGTGATGGAAATCTTGGAAGGGAGCCGTAGTATTAAAGTAATTCATTTTTACAATCCATGTGAAATGTTAAGCAAGGAAGTATTGGAAGATATAAGAGGTAACACAAATCAGAAAGTAATATGGTGTGGAAATTTGGAGTTTCCAAGATGGAAATTTAATGCAGCCAACTGGGAGCTTTTTAAAGAATTATGTCATAACAATATGTGTGAAATGGTAGATGATAATGAAGGCATTGAAGAATTAAGTAAGAAAATAAGGGAAGTGTTAAGGAATACTGCAGAGGAAGTAATAGGAAAAAATATAAATAGGAAAAAAGCAGTACCGTGGTGGAATGAAGAGTGTAGTAAGGCAGTTAGGGAAAGAAATAAAGCAATGAAGAAAGCCAGAAAATCAGTATTGTTTAATGAGTACATTAACTTCAAGAGAGCACAGGCAATAGTTAGGAGAGAAGTAAGAAAAGCAAAAAGAAATTACTGGAGAGAATTTTGTAATAGAATTGGGGAAGATATTGAAATTAATGAAGTGTGGAAAATGATTAGGAAGATGGGAGGGATTCAGAGAAATCACAACATTCCAGTTTTGATAAAGCACATCAGAATTATCATTAAGTATGATTTTAAGACTTTTTAACAAAATATGGGACACAGGGAATATGCCAGCAGATTGGAGGCATGGTGTCATAGTGCCAATAGCCAAAACAAGAAAAGACCACTCTTAACCAAGTAATTATAGACCTATTGCATTGACATCAAATCTATGCAAAATTATGGAACGGATGGTTATGAATAGGTTGACATATGTGATTGAAAGTAGAAACATTCTTTCAGCATGTCAAAGTTGATTTAGAAAAGGGAGAAATACGATGGATTCAATAGTATGTCTGGAAGCTGAAATTCGAAGAGCTCAAGTTAATAAAGAAGTGCTTGTGGGAGTCTTTTTTGATGTAGAAAAAGCTTACGATATGTTGTGGAAAGAGGGGCTTTTATTGAAATTGGAAAGCTTGAGAATTGACGGAAAAATGTATAACTGGATTCTGAGTTTCTTGTTTGGAAGAACGATTCAAGTAAGAGTAGGGCATTTTTTCAGACTCTTCCAATTGAGAATGGAACTCCCCAGGGAAGTGTGAGCAGTCCTATTCTTTTTAATTTAATGATTAATGACATCTATCATAACGTAGATACTGGAATAGGAAGATCATTATATGCGGATGATGGAGCACTATGGAAAAGGGGGCGAAATGTTCTATTTGTAGAAAGTAAAATGCAAAAAAGCAGTGAATGAGGTGGAAAAATGGGCGAATAGTTGGGGTTTTCGTTTCTCTGTGGCAAAAACACAAGTAATATGTTTTTCGAAAAAGAATCCAAACTTGAATATCAAAATGTATAGTTATCAGCTGGAGCAAGTTAATGTAGTAAGATTTCTGGGTATGTGGATGGAGTGGCGGCTGCTGATCTTTTAAAGAGGGGAAGCTCATTTTCGGCCTAAATCATAAAAATTGTTCATTTATTTATATGTAAATTCTGCCCTACGTTCCTTTTCAAGAAAATGCTCTGTAACCCTGTCGTACCAACTAGGCGTCTTTTCCAGTGACTTGACCAGTGTCCTCTCAATGGCCAGCAGCTATTTTCATGCCTTTTATATGCCCTGTCAAAGTTTGACAGATCTCCAAACCCCAATTTTGACCAAACAACACATCCATGAGATGGTTTCATCAAGAGACATGGCCAGCAGTACATTTTCTTTTTCACAGCACTTCCAGTCAGCCAGCTAACTTTGTCATACCAGGAGAGCTGAAAAGACCTGTTACTTTTCCCTATCTTTTGCACTAAATCAATCTTAGGTGTTGATCTGCCCTGCTGTTTAATTCTAAGTTTCTCCTCGTAAGGAAGACTTTCTAATGGCTTTGCCAAAATCAGGTCGACAATATTAGCACTGTCTGCCATCGTGTGCAGTTTGCTAGCTGGCTAGTTCAGACTATATGAATTAATGAACAAACGATCTAATATATATATATATATATTTAACTCAACGGGAGGAAATGTGGGAATTATGTTAAACTGAAACAATGAATGTGGTGTGAAATTGTGTGAAATATACGATGAAGGTTGCAGCAGTTTGTCTTTCGACTACACATGCAAAATCCGCGATGGGACTGAGTTGGAATGATACGCGTCATAATCTGAAGACCACGCCCACACCAACCGTCTCTTTGCATTGCGAGAAGCTGCCGCCTCCTTGTCATTTATGATTTATAAAAAAAAAAAAAAATGTCTAAAAGCTGATATGTGACAATGTGTATAGCAAACAAGCTAAAAAAAAAAACAAGAAATACGTTTTTATAAGCTGTCGACCCCAAAAAACGAGCGTTTTAGGACATAAAAGTGGATTAAAAAGAGATGACAGACCCTCCAATCATCACGCAGACGCTCGGAGTCCGGGCCAGCCCACTCCTCCATTCATCCCAGAGACGCTGAGCGTCCGTGGGCAGGACATAATCGCAGCATTATCCAATGACCGTCTTGTTTCTAAGCACTGAAAAAAACTGTTTAAAGCAGCCCCATTGAAGTCAATGGACACTGGGCTTCAACAGAGTAATGCACTGTACGCTACGGGAATGAATGAGAAGGAAATCGAGTCAGCCGACCTAAGTAGCTGATTCTGAACGAAATTGTTTTTCGTTCGAGATGAACGTGTTTAACGCATTTTTAGTCAATAAAATGTTAACATAATAGTACATATATTTGACCATTCATTTTTTGACAATTATAGGGGAAGCTGAGCTTCCCTTGCAGCCTTAAAGAAATCGCGACTGGTGGATGGACTCTAAACTAAGTTTTAGAATACATATTCAGAAATTGATAGAAAAATGCAAAAAAGGAATAAATGTATTAAGGTGCTTGTCAGGAGCTGAGTGGGGGGCAAGCTGTCAGTCATTGAAAATAATTTATTATGCGGTGATTAGATCACACATAGATTATGGATGTGTAGTATACAGTTCTGCAAACAAAACATTACTTAAAAAGATAGAGGTAATACAGCATCAAGCTTTGCGCATTTGCTGTGGTGCATTTAAATCTTCTCCGGTTGCCTCATTGCAGGTTGAAATGGGAGAATTGCTTCTAGAACAACGTAGGTCCCATTTGAGATTAAGGTACTGGTATGGTGTAAAGGGACATCTGGAAAACCATCCAGTTAGAGTTATTTCGGAAAATTGTTGGGAATATGAATATAAAGAAATAATAAGTTTTGGTTGGGTAGTAAGGAAGGAGGTGAACAGCTTGGAGTTGAAAGATTATGAAATTGCTCCTTCTGTTGTTATATCAACAATTCCCCCCTGGTTGTTCCCTATGCCAATAATAGATTTACAAATTCACAAAATAATAAAAGAACCAGAGATGAACATACCAACTAAATTAGTGGTTCAACAGTATATAACAAAGGAATATTATTCTGTATTACAGGTATTTACAGATGGGTTTAAGGAACCAGAGTCTGGAAGAAGAGCAGCAGCAGCATATATTCCTACTTTTAAAATAAAAATTGCAAAAAGATTATCAGAGTATGTGTCAGTTTTTACTACTGAAATGTTAGCTATCATACTAGCTCTACAGTGGATCGAAGAAATCCAACCAGAAAGAACTGTGATATGCAGTGATGCCATGGCTGCACTCACTAGTATACTAAGTGGTAAATCTGAAGCTAGGCAAGACTTAGTATTTGAAGTTCTACAAAGTTTGTTTAGAATAAGGCGGTTAAGGATAGAATTAAATTTCCTTTGGGTACCTGCACATGTGGGTGTGGATGGAAATGAAGAAGTAGACTTGCTAGCAAAGAAAGCATTAAATCATCCGCAAGTAGAAATTAAGTTAGCTTTAAGTAAAGATGATTTCAAGAGAGTGATATCATCTGAAGTAAGGAAGAAATGGCAAACGTTATGGAATAGTGGGTCTAAAGGAATACATCTTTTCCAGATTCAGGAGTATGTTGGAAATGAGAGAAAAATATATGGAAATAGGAAGAAGGGTGTCATTATTTCAAGACTAAGAATTGGACATACAGCATTAAATTATACTCTTTTTAAAATAGGTAAGCATGAATCGGGAAAGTGTGGCAAATGTGGAGAATTAGAAACAGTGAGGCATATCCTTAGTGAATGTTCTGCATATGAAAGGGAGAGGTTCCAATTAATACAAGAATTAGGATGGTTGGGAGTGGATAATATCTCTTTAAAAGTATTGTTAGGAAACGGGTCAAGGCAATCAAGAGTACATGAAAATATTATTTAAATACCTAAAAAACACAGGAACAATAGATAGAATATAGGCATTATTATTATTATTATTATTAATATATATTTTTTTTGTATTTCTTTCTTCCAAAACTAAGTACTCTCCACACTCCAGATCAGTAGGTGGCGGTAATGCGCCTTTTCTTGGGTTTGCCAAACCGCCATAAAAACACTAGAAGAAGAAGAAGGTCATCTGATTCAGAAGTTGGGGTCGAGTATGGCCCATGCAACTTCAATTTGCCACAGGAGGTGGCGTAAATGCTCAAAAAGTTGTTCGCCATTAAACAAGAAGAAGAAGAAGGTACTTCCTGCTGCCAGTTGGCAAATTTTTCTGAACCTTTGCTGTGAGAACAAGGATACTGCCTTATAAGATAGAGTAGATACATATACGGTATAGATTATATACGTAAGCACTAATCGATAACTCCAAAATGGCGGAATCTCCAAACAGCCGCAGTCTTGTGACTGCGTCCTCGTTGCTTAATGTCATGGAAATAGAGGCGGTAAGACTGTTTCCAGTTTAATTCTTTTCATAATATCTGGCATGTGAATAATATCACTGGCATTTTGGGGTGTTACATAATGTTATGGTGCGTTTTATTTTGCATTGGTTATTTGTGATTTAATGTGTTGCTTCACATTTCATTGTGTTGATTAACTTGGTTCGTGTCCAGTGTTGTGTTTATTTTGATAATAAATTGTTTATAAAATTGTAAGTGGTGTTATAGTAAGATGTTAGCACTTTCCAAACGAGGTGCTGGTTTAATACATGTTGTCACTTGTCGGTAGACTGGTTTCTATTACAGATTTGCGCAAAACGTTTGCGATATTTCCTAAATGTCGATATATTGCGAAATGACGGCGAATCCTTTAACCGATGTTAGGGCTGTGTGATTTGGCAAAAAAATCTAATTTAGATTTTTTCAGGACACTTGACCGATTCACGATTACTATTTCTATTTTGTTTTGTTTTTAATAGTCAACTTAAAACATAACTACAACAATACAGTACTGAAATAACATTCTCGTTATTAGTAACTTTTTCTCATCTGTTTGGGAAGACGCGCGCATGGAGACTTGCGAGCATGACTCTGCTTGAGAGAGACAAGCCGTGCGTTTTTGTGATGTTAAAACAGCTTATCCGTTAAGTTTTGGGGACGCGCTGTTTTGGTAACGCGAAACGGGGACGGACAAGAGTTTCAAAAGCATTCAAACACAGGCTGCGCGCGCTCGTGAAATTTAAACTGCTCATCTGTTTAGTTTGAGCGACGCCATGTTTGGTTAGACGCGCTGCGGGGAGCAGTCTGCGCGTGTCGTGTGTTTCTCCAGTACCGAAAGCAGAACCGATAAGGGCGGAGCTTATCGATGACCGGTCTTTCATAATTTAGCCCCGACCCAGCTAACAATTTGTGGTTCCCCTAACGTTAGTTTTTGGTTACCAGAATGTTCCCAGAACGTTAGCCTAAAATATTTTTTCTCTGGTCCGTTTGGCCTCACTACTCGTCAGTAATGAATACATCCATGCTGTGTTTTTATCCATCACTTGTCTAACCTTAATCTAATTAAAATAAGTAAAATACATCATCACACACAATATGGAGGATGAAATCAATTAGATCATTCTTTTAGCCTAATCATTCTTTTTTCATTACTGAAGTATTCTTATTTTCGATTTAAACTGCACAGTAACGTTATATCATTTCTAATAAAACCTGTAGGCCTACACACATGGTCAGACATTTTAGATATTGAAATAAAATAACCAATGACTTCAACACAATATTTAAAGCAGATTTTTATTGACAGAAAAATAAACATTTAATTATCTTCAGGCTAACAATATTCTTGTCTCACCACAGAAGTAAAGCACGGCTCCGTCTTTAGATGTAACAATCAAAAGTCTTACATCATGGTCTGTTGATTTAGATGTGTCAAATCACGAAAATATAAGTTTACTCATGGGATTAAAAAAAAAAAAAAAAAAAAACCGCTAAACGAATGTGTTAGTCGATGAGGTAAAACGAAATGACCGTACATTTTTAAATGACAGGAGTTCGTGGCAGAGCGGTGATTGCACGTGCTCGATCGCACACACACAGTAACAGACAATCACACTAAAGAAATACACATGACTATAAGATTGTATTTTCATTTAGCTTAACTAGTTTATTATTTTCACCCATTAAAGGGCAAATGTATGAATTACTTTGGTCAGTAGAACCTCTGTTAATGTTACCTTTTAATTTCTGTATTGCACATGTCACTGACGTTTACCAGTTTTGACTGTTTTTACTACTAAAAAAGAACCAAAAAAGAACCATCAGGGAATGTTATTTTCTAGTTATTTTCTAGTTATTTTCTGGTTGCAAAATAATAACCAAAAAAGAACCATCACAGGGAACGTTATTTTGGTTATTTTCTGGTTATTTTCTGGTTATAAAAAAAAAAAACAGCCTGCAACGTTCTGGGAACGTTATTTTGAGGTTTTTATTTTTGCAACCAGAAAATAACGTTCCCAGAACGTTGCAGGCTGTTCTTGGTTCGCAAAAAAATAACCAAAAGGGAACCAAAAACTAACGTTAGGGGAACATTCTGTGTTTGCTGGGGAGTATCTTTTAGTACCGGGTTTCGGTACCCATCCCTATTCATTAGTGCCACATGTTAAACGGCAGTTACTTTCACAAATGACAAATCATCATACACATTAGAGAGGTGATTATGGCAATATACTGTATTTGTCTCATGCAGCGCATGTGAGCTGGCTAACAGACTGCATATTTACAGAAGTAAATCTAAACAGTGACATGTTTTGGGAAACGCTATATTGCACTCATTGGCAATTCAGCTGCGGTATGGTGAATTGAACGCACTGTTTCTCCCTGCCGCTCACTGCATGGAGTAGATGCAGAGAAAGACCATCCTGAAATGTATTTAGTTACAACGGGGATGAATGGTTTTCTCTTTCTCTACTGCTCATGTAGGCACCGGTGTGTCTCTTCATGATGTGTGTGCTTTCTAAATGGACAGGGTGCTGCACCTCTCTCGCGGTGGACTTCTGGCTTTTTTGTTCCGATGACGTCACGTTATTATATTTACTTATAACATTTAAAATCGAATATCTGTGAATCGTTTTGAATCGCGATTCTTATGTGAATCGATTTTTTTTCTCCCACCTCTAGATGAAATTCAGATGAATCCAAAAAGAAGCTATTTTATGGGGTAAAAACTCTGAAAAGATGGCACCACTGCGCGCCTGTGTGTACACAATGCAGGGAGTGACGGATGCATATGCATCTCGAGGCTCTGCTGACAACATGGGGAGGGAGAGAGCACGTTTGATTGATCCAGGGAATCAATTTTTTTTTTTTTAAGATCGTGCACACTACTCGAAATTCTATAATTAAATAAACTAATCGAATATTCGAAATTCGTGACTCATCCCCACTGGAGATACCACTGACTATTTTTACATTGCAGAAAACACCTGGGATTGCGGCCCTTTAACTGATCCACAGCATTTGTCTCCGAGCATCCAACACAGAAAAGAAAATTTAACAAAGAAAAGAAAATGCATAACTCTGTGAAGAGAGCCTCTCGCAAGAGTCACGCTAGACAGCCATGTGTGCACTCCCTACCACGCCATGCCTTCCGCCATTTTATCCTGTTTCAAACGGAACTTACGTAGCACGCTTTGCAGTGATGTCACCCCATTAGACAAGGTCTAACCCACTACACCTATATTAGGCCTTTAAAATAATGTAATGTAAGTTACTCTGTACCCCTACAACAAAACGGTTAATTAAATAGTGTCATTCAACATTAAGCCTATAAGATAAAAATACGAATAAACGAAAAATGTTGAAATATAGGATAAATTGCAAAATGATTTAAAGAAAATAAAAACATAAAATGCAGGCAATTCTGACTGATGCTGACTGACAACCATATAAGTTCACGTC
The DNA here is from genome assembly GCA_006030095.1 of Triplophysa siluroides. Lineage (NCBI taxonomy): Eukaryota > Metazoa > Chordata > Actinopteri > Cypriniformes > Nemacheilidae > Triplophysa > Triplophysa siluroides. Next base: position 28,798 of record VCII01000363.1, read on the forward strand.
TCTCCTCCAAACTCTGCCCTCAAAAGCTGGCTGTTCTCTCCGAAATGTGCACTCGTGGTCGGGATGCACAGAACATACTTTGAAAAGTTGTTTAGGGAACTGAGTGTAGGCGACCACTGTGATGTCAAAGGATGTCGCGAGCAGTGGGGCAAGTCGCTTTATTGGCATGACATTTCAAATGAAGTATTGCCAAAGCATTTTGCAAATAAAATATAACAGTATCACTGTTGACTTGCATCACTACAATAACTACAAATAAACTGTCTGTAAATCTATAAAAATAACTAAAAGTACATGAAGTTAAAAGTACAGTGAAAGTAAATAAAATACATTGTTTTCGTAAAATAAAATACATTTTATGATTTAGCCTTTTCGTATAAGGTGAATAGAATATACCTATTTTTTAGCTAGTTTGGCTGCCCTATCATCTTCTCCAAGTAGATAGTGCTCTCTCACTAATCTTTCCTCAATTCTGTTTCTCTTCTCTTTTTCTTCTCATTCTCCCTCATTGAGGTTACTTCTTGCAATGGAGTTTTATGTCTTCCTTTTTCTATTTCTAAATCATGGTCACAGAGACGATACTTTGAAAGGATTTGTCTTTCTTTAAATTGTTTTATTGATAAGTAGTTTGCCAGTTTGGTGGTTCTATTCAGGGCAGAATAACACTGGAGTTTGGTGTGGAGGTGAAATTATTTTTTTAATTTATCATATTTACACTTGAGATGTTTGTCAATCTCTTTGTATATGTCAGGGTTGTGTTTCGAGTCAGATTTAGCTTGAGTTTCATTTATTAGCTGAGCTGTGAGTATGTTTAGAGGATGAGATACTGTGGGGCTTTCATTAGCAAGTAAGGCTTTATATTGAATGGATTCTGAATGGGATTGGTTGAGATGATGCCAGAATTGAAGAGGTATCTTTTGTATCTCAATGTTTAGGGGATAAGCCTATTTCAGGTCTACAGGCATGGTTAGGTGTGCCTCTGTTTACTCTTAGGATGTTCTTAACAAATTCCAAATGTGTTTTTTCTAACACACTTTTATCCCAGTTTTGAAAATGTAATGTTGGTCCCCAGACTTCACTCCCATACAAGAGAATTGGCTTAATGATTGCGTGATATAGGTTTAACCATGTTTTAATTGGTAAGCTTAATTTGCCAAATCGTGCTTTTATGGCATAAAATGCCCTGTCTAGATTCACTGTCAGAGCCCATTCCTCACAGTATTGTTCCAGCAGGGACAGGCTCTTCTGAAGTCCCTCTGCTGTTGGGGATAACAGCACCAGATCATCTGCATAGAGCAGACATTTAACCTCAGAATCATGCAGAGTAAGTCCTGGGACACTGGAGCGTTCCAGAGTTTCAGCCAGATCATTTATGTAGATACTAAACAGGGTTGGGCTCAAAGCGCATCCCTGTCTCACTCCACGACCTTGTTGAAAGAAAATGCTTCTGAAATCTCCAAGTTTGACCGCACATCTACTGTTCTCATACATGGACTAGTGTTGTCACGATACTGGAATTTCTAACTTCGATACGATACCTTGAAAAATATCGATATTCGATACCATTTTCGATACCACGGAGAAAAAAACTGCCACAACATTAAGGGGTTAATTTTTTTTAATTATTATTTAAAGATAAATATAACAAGTCTAGAACATGACAAAGGTATATTTTACATGAACAAAAATATCTTGAGGTCTTGAATGCACTTGTTCAATAGCCTAAAGTGCAAGTAAAAAAAGTGAAAAATACTTCCAAAACATGTATTAATCTTAGTTAAAAGTTAATTTAAACTAACATTTACTAATACATGTACTAATTAAAATCCAAAGTTCTATCTGTTGATATTTGTTTTCATTGGACCAGAGCAAACATGATCCGTTGTATTTTTTTACATACTGTCATCAAAGATTAAAATATACTGTAGCAAATGCATTGCTCATCGTTCATAAATGCTGGTTAATACATAACATTATTTGATGAACAGATTTTAATGCCGGATTCACATATCACCGATCCACACACGCAAACGTGCGTGCATCACACGCGAAAACTGCTCACTGGATCGACATGAAGACAAATTACAGAATTTAAGTAATCATTTTTTGAATTAAGTTAATTAAGCACAAGTTAATTTACATTTGACTACGGTAAAGTATTTAAAGATTCACAGTTAAAGATTCCTCAGTCGGACTATATTAACTTTAAGAATTACGGTGAAAAAACGAGACAACACTCATATCAGCAACAATACTAGGCCATCTTGGTTAATGTTTCAGTAATGTTAAAATAAGAACAGTTACCAATCTTGAAATGTTTTATATAGATCCGGGTGTCTGTCTTTCAGGTGCTTTGCTATATTAGTTGTTAGCGCCTTTTGTTAGCACTGCTCTGTAGCAACTCTTGCATATTGGCTTGTTTATGTCCTTCGGCTTTCCATGTTCATTTGCTTCATATCCAAAATATTTCCAGATAGCACTGCTGCTGTGTTCTTTATCAACCAAAGCCGGTTGCGGAAGCGCCGCACGCGCCATATTTATACCAAAACAGTTTTACCAAATTTATACCATATTATTTAACCAGAGCGAATGAGACGAGACACGTGACAGGCACTGCGGTCACGTGTGGTGTTTGTCAACGCGCCTTTGGAGATAAGTGAAAGTGACAGCTCGGCTAGGATCGGTGTATCGATACTTCGGGAAATTAGTATTGGTACCGTTCAGATATTTCAGTATCGATACTTATCGAAATATCGATATTTTTGACAACACTAACATGGACTGAATAATGTCAAATGTTTTTCCAGCGATTCCAATTTTTTATAATTTGTATAATAAACCATCATGCCAAATAGAGTCGTAAGCTTTTTTGAAATCAACGAAACATGAAAAATCTTTCTTTGTTTGCCCTTAAGATTTTTGTTGATTAGAGTATGGAGAGAGTAGATGTGGTCTGATGTCCGTGGTTTTGGAAGAAAGCCAATTTGTGATTTATTTAGGATGTTGTATTTTGTCAGAAATGTAACTATTTGGCTGTTTATTATATTACAAAAAGGATTTTTGCAAGATTTTCTGCCCACACAAATTCCCCGGTAATTATTGGGCTCAAATTTATCTCCTTTTTTATAAATAGGGACGACGAGTCCTTCCGACCAGGTCTCAGGGAAGTTGCCAGACCTTAACACCAAATTAAATAGTTTTGCTAGGGCTTGAATTATGTAAGGGCTGCTGTGTTTCAGCATTTCATTACTAATGTTGTCTTGTACACATGCTTTCTTGAGTTTAAGATTTTTAATGTTTTGTGTTATCTCTGAATTTGCGATGAGTGTGTCTAATGGGTTTTGGTATTTTTTTGTTTTCTTTAGATCTTCTAATTTCTCCTTTGTTTCTATTTGGGGTTGATTGAGGTCTGAAGGTTTAATTTTTTGATAAAGGTTTTTAAAGTTAGAGCTCCAAATTGTGCTTCTCTTTAGTAATAAAGGGTTTGGTGTCTGTTGGACGGCTGCGGCTTAGCTCTCTGGTTGTGATGAAGATCCAGGAGTGGAGTTCTCTCTGCTCTTTGATAAAGGGTGGATGTTTCGTTCTGTCTGTGATCTGCTCTTGCTGTGTGGATTTCGGTTGTATTCTCTTTTATTAAGTGCTGTGCTTTTCAGCACTCTTGTGAAGAGTTGTACTCCTTGTTTGTTCAGGTGCACGTGGTAATACATATGATGAGGCCGAATGTCTCTATGATGCGCGAGGTAAACATTTGGAATAAGTGCGCAACTTCTGCAGAGCTCCGCGTTGTTTCCCTGAATCACATGAAATGGCACATCACTCCGTGGCAGTAACGTGGACATGGTTATTTTAGTCTCAGGGAATCTTTCTGAAGCTTTGATGGCTACCTCTCTGAGTGCAGGAGCCACGTGACCTTCCATTGCTCTTAAGTCATTCGTCCCTGTGTGGATTATGATGTGCTTGTAGGTTTCATACAATTTTTATCAGACAGGATCTGAAGAGCCTTTCTTGTGTTTGGGCACCAGAACTTCTGCGCTTTCATTTTTGGGAATAAGAGTTTCTGGTTGACGTATTTCCCGTTGGAGTCGATCAGAATAAGAGCTTCTGTTTCAGTAGTGTTGTCGGAAGCGGTTCTGTGGACTTCTGGTGAGGATTGACTCTCATCCGCCGGAAGTGACTGATGATTGTCAGCGAGGATTTCTGAACAGGTCGGGTGTTTAGCAGAAGATTCTTTACATGTGCAAACCTGAGAAAGTTGTTCCTTCATGTTGTTTATCACTTCATCTTTCTTCTGGAGTTCTGATTTAAAGATAAAAAGCTCTTCCTGCATTTCTGCTTTAATTTCTGTCCATTGTTTTTCCATAATTGACTTCAGTTCTCTCAGTTCTTCTTTGGTTTGTTGAAGTTCCTTTGACATTTGTTCCTCTGATGACTAAGACAAGAGGTTGAAAACTTACAGAGGAGATGGTGGTCTAGTGGGTTAAACCACTGAACTGGTAAATCAAAAGGTTGCTGGTTCGATCCCAGCAGCCACCACCAGTGTATCCTTGAGCAAGACACTTTACTCCACGTTGCTCCAGGGGGATTGTCCCTGTAATAAGTGCACTGTAAGTCGCTTTGGATAAAAGCGTCTGCCAAATGCCTAAATGTAAATGTAAATGTCATCATATTCTTTTTAAGTTGCTCCATGTTGCTGTTGTCATTCAGACATTCGGACATTATGAATTCTTTTGGTTCCACCATATCCATCTCCAGGAGTGAAAAATGTTCTTTCATTTTTGACATGGGAGACTGAGTTAAGGCTGTTGTAGTTGTTGTCTGATGGATGTCTTTAGGTGAAGAGTCAGTAGTAAGATCTTCATGTTTTTGTATGGAGCTTGTTTCGATTTGTGACTGCTTTTTCATTTCTGTTAAGTCCACTATAAATAAACGGAGGGCTGGATCTGATCCTTGGATCATGACAGTGCCATTTTGATAGATGTTCAGCGATAGAATTCTTGAATCTTCATTTCTTCTTCATCTTCAAATATCAAGATCTGCCTGCCTTTACATATGCCTCTTTTTGTGATGAAGGTGAAGTGTTGACAAAAAGCAGTGTGCCATAAAGAGATGTTTTCAGTGTAGAGGAACAGGTTACTCATATTATTGTGATCATTGTCAGCAAACAATGTTTCAGGATTCTCCCTAATCTGTTTCTGTCTCTGGATCTGCTTTGAGTGTTCAGAGCTCTTCTGAGAGAAAACAAAGGGGCGGGGCCAGTCTGCTGCTGTTGCCATGGCTGACTTTAGAATGTAAACACTCAACTGAAAAAACTGTTGATCTGTTTGTAAGTTCCTTTTAAATAGTGCAGTCTATACCTCCTCTGATGTTCAGTCTGTGTCCAACTTCATATAAGTCTCGATTTAAAAGGATCTCAGCTCAAGACAGGGACAAGGATCCGTATCAGGAAAATATCCAATGGCATCAAAAGTTCATTCCAGTTCTTATCCAATCGTCCAGTTGACTCCTCCTCTGAAACTCAGTCTGTTACCAATCTCCACACAGGCCCCAATTTGAAAATGGTCAAAAATCTTGCTCTAGGAGTGATCAGGTTCTTTTTAAACTATCAGTTGTCTGTATTAAAAGGCCAATTTCCTAAATTTTCTTAATATTTCTGCAGCTCAAAAAAGTGTGACTGTTCATCACGGAACTCTCTCTCTCGCTCTCACTCTCGCTCTCTCTCGCTTCTTTGTTTTTCCTATTGTCATCAGTCATTTTGCTGGGTGCTTTGCCACCCAGGGGAGCATGTCCCAGGGTGTTTCCAGACATTTTCATGTGGTAAAGTCATGTCAATGGAAACTCTCTATATCAGCTGGCAATTTTCAATGCACATTTGTTATCCATGTAAAAACCCAGCTATAAAGTCATTTATTTGTGATATACTATTTCTACATAAACCCACCCTGCTATAAAAAGTATTACATACATTCTATTGGTTTCCATTAAAATACCACTTGTAACCACACAATTATCTATTACAAAATTAATTCCCATCTGCATCTATTTTTATTTTAGTTTAGTTTTGGGCAGGGTTCTATAAATTTTTTTGGTTGGCCTGCTGAAAAAATTAAAGAATATCCTGTTAAAGTATAATCGTTAGATTTTGATTTAGTTTGATTTTGACTAACTAAGGCCATGTCAGACGTACAGTAAATCATATTGAAATAAATGGTTCAAATGGCCCTGCAACGGTGTTTCATGCATTCTGACTTCATGACAATGTTAAACGTGCTGTCTTCTCATGCTTAACATGGTCAACTTGTAAAAAAAACGAGGATGGGCATATTATTTAATATTTCTGTGCTCGATACACTCCCCCAGCGATCGTACAGTTTCGGAATTTTTTTTTCAAACATATAAAACTATTTCGTAACAATTTCCTTAGTCACTTATTGGACAATTCTCCCGGAAAAGCACGCGGCACCCCCACGCGATAGCAAGTAGAGCAGGAGAAGGAGCATGCGCAGACGTCACTTTCTCTTGTGTGCAGAATAGAGAGAGAGCATACGTTAGCGAAGTTCAGGTGTTTGTTTGTTCACTGCATTTGGGTGATGAATGTAATATAAATGGTGGATATAACGCTGGATTTGGAGATCGTTTGAAACTGATATGGAGCCGTCCCAGCACTAAAAGATGTTGGCAATCGGCGTGTCCGTGCATAATGTAGAAAGAGAAGTCTCTGGGAGAAAGGGAAACAGAATCCACGCACTGTACATTAAAAGATTGAATGACATGCTAAAAATTTAACCAAATATGGGATTTGCATGATTGAAGAAATGTAGTACAGTTTATGTAATATGTATTTTTTTGAAAGACATTTCTCATTCATTACCGTCTCAAGCAAAGACAGTGCAGCTCCAAATAGATATGAGCCAATAGTATTTGAGTGTGAGCTCTGTCAGAGCGTTTCATTGTTTGAATGTACTGAATGAATACGCCCTTCACTGAACGAACGAACCAATTGAGTCAATAAATGAGACTGAATGAACTACGACATGTCGTTCATGGTCTAATATTCTCTGTGTTGCAACAATGCATATCCAATAGTTGCTGAACTTTTCTGAAAAATAAAGGTAATGACCTGGTTTAATTAAATTCTAAGGTAAAGTAAATGATATCAAAACAGGTAAATCTTTGTATGTAACATTTAATTACACCAATTAAATTAGTTAAACCATATAGATTTTAGTAGACTAAATATAATGTAGATTTCATAGACTAAAACTAAAATGATGGGGATGACTAAATATGACTAAAACTAAAACAAAATTTGCTGTCAAAATTTACACACAGTGACAAACCTGCAGTACAGAAGGTTCAGTTAAGCCTTAAAATGTTAAAATTCTCTAAGTTGTGTGTGCAACCAAAAATGTTTCTAAAATTGTTAATATTTAAAAAAAAATTTTTATTTTAATTCAGTTTCAGTTTTTTGTTTTGTACAAAATATCGAGATGTGTATCGTATCGCGAACTCTGCATCAAGGTATGTACCATATTGTGAGCTGAGTGTATCGCTACACCCCTATAGTCCACCTAATGTGATGAGAGTGAAGTGACAAATTTATATTTCCTTATAGATTTTCCCTTTTACCGCACTGTTCCTAATAAATCTCCATACTGCACCCGCTCGTTTTCTGCATTTGGGCCATCATATAAGATATTACTTAATGTAAAATCCTTACATCCTATCTTTCCAAATGTTCTGCCAAACTTACCGCGAATGGTCATGTGACTATGTAAATACGACAAAAAAAGGATTGAACCGCGAGGGCGATTCAAAAAGCTAAAAAGTTTGGTTTCAAAACGTTCTCGCGGTACTTTGATGTCATACGCCTGTCAGATCTTGCGGCACCGCATCAAGTCGAACAAGCCCAGTGTTTCCCCTTTGTTTACGGCTTTGGGGGGGGTATGTTTTCTTTGTGTCGGAGGTCCGGACAATACTCTTTCAAATAAATCATATTTAATCAATTGAGCCCAGTCGAATATGTATATAAAAAGTGAACATCTAATGTTTTATCAGGCCATGTATTTTTTATTCTGATTCTCACAGTTTGTAGGCTCTGGTGCTTAAGCCAAGTCCTAGTGGCCTATTTTAATATTAAATAAAACTACTGAAAACAAAATATAACAACTGATAAAAAAATGAATTTATCATGAGCAGAAGTACTTACAAAGTTACTAACAAGTAGCCTTTCCATGCCATTCATACTACAACTGATTCTAAATAATCTCAGATCAAAACATGATTCATTATGAAATGCTCTTAACATGCTGATTATTAATGCTATTGATATTATTAATATATATAATATGTAGATACAAGGCGTTATGGTTTATAATGTCACAAACCTATAAAGCAAACAGTAAACTGACTGACAGCTAAAAATCCTTTATTACTGCTGCATTTCGTTTACAAGTAAAAGTGTCCATTTATTTACGTGCGTCTGCAGGTCTTTATATGCGACGCGTCTTTGGCGGGAGAAGCAGCGTTTACGGACCGGAAAGGGTTCAAATGAAGTGTGTTTGGCGCTATGTGAAGATTCGAAGATATCGGCCAAATATAGTCAACATAAATTTCCCTGAGTGCGCGTGGTGTGTACAGCTCAGTTATGTAGACGCGCTGCTCAATTTAAACTACAGAAATAGTCTGATGATGTGAATGGTTCATTCTGTCTCGCGGTGCGGTTGGAACGAAGCCAAGCTGGGTGAAAACCTGTCATCCGGTGGAGACTGGACTGTTGCTGCTTGTCGGGCAGGGCGTGCGTCTTTTCTGTGCTTAGCCATTTTCACCACCCTGGGAGCGTTTGAAAACGCAAATATTTTTATCTGCTTGCTTTTCAGGTGGTTGACGCGACATATTGTCCGACATGCGCTCTCTTTCTGCTGGTGGGAGTGTGCTTACCTGTTTGTGAGCGGACCGCACGAGTCTGTGTGCGTGCACGCATCGGGCAGAACTCGATACGGAGAGCAAATGAGAATTGTAAACATAGAGACTGAAATGACATGCCGACGTATAAATAAGATAAAGACCATAATGCTCTTTAGTTTGTTTAATAAAATAAAAAGGTGTAGACATGTTATGTAGGAAAGGTAACCTTAAACGCTCTTCCCTTGTGATCTGGCGCTATATAGACAATGAAATTAACTTGACCTTCAAGGGGGGCGGAGGGTGCCGTTGGAGGGGCGGCCCGCCCCCCTAAGGTAATGGTAGGGGAAACACTGAAGCCTAAAGTGTTTCCATTGCAATTTTGCGAAATATGCCTTTATCGTATTGCCTTAAACACCTCTCATGCAAGCGTTAAAACTTTTTCTTTGAGACTTGAGTCTTTGCGAAATTGACGTGTTACCATTGGTCATATTTTCAATGTGATATTTCGTTTTTGTTAATGTTTAGTGATGCGCCGTACAATATTTTGATCGGGGTCGAAACGGACCTTTTTGCTGGATCGGCAAACTCAATCGGTATTGGACCGATCCTGTGTGTTTTTTAAGTTCGTTTTTTGGACAAACCCCTTGAGATGTACCATCACGTTTTCAAGGGGGTCCTGATACATGGGTGTCTCAAAACAAAACATATTTTGTGTAAGTCCTGATGTTACTCATAAAGCTTCAAAAGTGACTAACTGTTATGAAACCACCCGTAAAAGTTTTCATGCACTATTTCCCAAGTCTTTCTTATGTCATTGGATAGGTTTATGTGAGGAACAAACCAATTAAGCATAATTAGTCACAGAAAATCTGACCTCCGCTGGTGCTGTCAATCTGTTGTCGGCATTTGAAAGTGTTCGGTGACAGTCAGGGCTGCGTTTCCCAAAAGCATCGTTAGGCTAAGTGCCTCGTAAAACCAATCGTACGAATGATCTTAGACTTGCATACCGTTTCCCAAAAGCTTATTAACTTAAGAAGCACTTGAAAATCATTGTAGATCTACGGGTGCTCTGGAGTAATCATAAATCCATCGTAAGAAGACAGACACAAAACAAAATTTATAAAAATACAGTACAATAAAGATTAAAAGACATACATTAATAAAGAATAACAATATATAGTATGGGCAAGTTATTGGTTCTAACAAAGGATGCATGTTTGTTGCTGGATTACTGTATTAAAGTTAAAATGTTTTGTCTAAAAGAGAAAAGTCTTATTTGGAGTTTGTCAGTGTCTTCATTTTGCTCCTGCTGCTGTAGTGCAGCCATGATTTTTCTATTTGAGACTATTGTGAATAGGGCTGCCCTTATATTGGAAAAAAACAGACATTGCGATGTTTTTGTTTTATGCAATATATATTGCGATGCGTAGAAATGCAGGAGGACCATTGGCCACTTCATTATCAGACTAGGTAAGTAACACAAGTGACAAAACAAGTAGTTTAACATTTATTCAACAATTACAAACCTCTTTTTGAAAACCGTAGTAAAGATCTCCTAAGTAAAGAAATCCTGCTGATCATAATCTGTATGGAACCCCATCTTGTTTGGCATTCTGATATGAGGGAATGTGCTGGTAAATTAAGCTCCTTCTGGACTTTTTCAAGAGCACTTCTGGCCTTCCAGCTGTGAGAAAAGTGACCCACCAGCTTCTTGCAGAATACTTGTAGCACGGTCAATGCAGATCTTTTTTCACTGCATTTTTTTGCTGCATTGACTGTTGTTATACAGACAACATCAGTTTTCCCTTGTGCCTTGCATTTCTCGTACAGGTCTGGGATGGCAACTTGAGGAAAAATAGGTGCGTGATGGTATAACATAACGCTTGTCAAGTGACCGGATCATGTTTTTAAAACCTTATGTTTCCTTATTAAAACCTTAATATATGTTTCATAACCTTGTTAACTGGTACCATGTCTTTCGCGAGGTGAAATGTTATGGCATCCGTGATGTCTTTTTGCCGCTTGGAACACTTTTCATAGGATGTAACACTGGAAAGTGCGTCCATAGTTTTTTGCTTTGGACGGCAATCAGATCTGGCCTTGCACTTACACAGTTCAGCAGAAAACAACACTTTAGTTTTCTTTTAAAGTTGTTAATGTTGAAAGGAATGTATGTTCAGTTCATGTTTAGAGATTAGGGCATTTTGCACATTTTCCTTCATTATATTGTTGTCAGACATTGTTATGCTGTAGTATAGATATGAAAATACATTATTTCTTTGCTCTGCCAAAAACCATCAATTCATGTTTTTAGGTATTTCATTGTCCGGACCTCGGCTGGTATGAGGGTTCGTTTACTGGACCTCAAGCAATTTTAGTTGAAGACTCCTGGTATACAGTATTAAATAGTATTTTTTTATCAACTCAACTTTATTTATATAGCGCTTTTTACAATTTTCATTGTTACAAAGCAGCTGTACATGAGGCGCATTGAATACAAGAAAAACAACTAAAGTCATATACCTGTAAAAACAAGAAAAAGGTGAAAACAACAAAAGACAGACATACAAATGCTCCACACACACAATATGCATACACACTACACACATTGACATAGACGCACACACGCAAACACACACGCACAGTGAAAGCACACATTTGAGATAAAGGAGAGAGAACCACAGGTCAAATATTAAACGGACTATAAATTCTTATATGCAATATTAATTATGTCTAACTTTTACATTCTAAAGCAGCCCCCCCGGCCAGGCAAATAGTGCAAAACAATATGCAAACGGTGGCGAGGAACCCAAAACTCCAATCGAGAAAAAAAAACTCAGGAGAACCCAGGCCCAACCAGGGGATTCCAGTTCCCCTCTGGCAAAAGCTGCTGCCTCTGCACAAGCTCAACAGTGCTTGCACAACAAGGCTACATAAAAAATAAATAAACTTACTAATAAGGTAAATTATAGATTTAAGATTATCATTAACAATCTAATAGCATTTGAAGTGTTGTAGAAAAATCGTGTCAAGTTGCCGCGTCCTTTATCCAGCTCTATCATCTCAGCTCTTGTCAGGTCCTGCGGTAACCTTGGAACAAAGAGACAAGACTGGCTGAGAGTAGAGTACTGTTCTGCACTCTTTGATGCAACAGGTACATCATTTGTTGTTGGATGTGTTCCTGGTTCCGGTTGATCTAAATAATGCAGCCTAAATCCTCTGACGATTCGTATTATGGAAGTGTAGTGTATGCAAGATTAAAAAGATGCGTCTTTAGTCTAGATTTAAACTGACAGAGTGTGTCTGCCTCCCGGACAGTGCAGGGAAGAATATTCCAAAGTTTAGGCGCTAGATAAGAAAAGGATCTACCACTGCACTTGATTTTGAAATTCTAGGTATTACCAACTGACAGGACGCCTGAGAGCGTAATGCACGTGGAGGATTGTAATACAATAGAAGTTCATTCAAATACTGCAGCGCTAGATCATGTAGGGCTTTATAGGTAATGAGCAAGATCTTAGTTAATGCGACGCTTTATAGGTAACCAGTGCAAGGTTGACAGAACCGGGGGTTATATGCTCATACTTTTTTGTACGTGTAAGAACTCGAGCTGCCGCGTTTTGAACCAGTTGCAGTTTTTGTAATAGGCCTGCAGGGCAACCACCTAAAAGTGCATTACAGTAATCTAGTCTTGATGTCATGAATGCATTAATTAATTTCTCTGCATCTGACAGTGACAGCATATGACGTAGTTTAGATATATTCTTAAAATGGAAAAATGCAATTTTACAGGTGTTGGCGACATGGCTCTCAAATGACAGATTACTATCGAATACAACGCCATATTCTTAGCTGACGACGAGGATTTTATGGAGCATCTGTCAATAGTTAAGCAGTATTCTTGGTTGTTACGTATGGCGGTTTTTGGTCCAGTAAGTAACACTTCTGTTTTGTCCGAGTTCAGTAGTAAAAAATTGTTACTCATCCAGTTTTTTAAATCAACTATGCATTCCTTTATTCGATGGAACTGCAGGGTTTGGATTTGGATTTGGATTTGGATTCAATTTATTGTCATTACACATATACGAGTTCAGTGTAACGAAATGGATTTAAGAAGAAAAATACAGCATAACATGAGGAATGTGGGGAGAAAAACAAATACATATAATACACCATAAACACGACTTGCAACAGGGGAAGTTAATCCAGCTCCAGCAAGCAGCCATCCGGTCCAGCAGCCATTACGGCGCCGATCACAGACCCGCTTGTCAGGCTGGTGGTACAAAGCGACGGAGGCGTTGGATTGGGTGAGGGTAATGTGTGTGTGATAGTTCCAACCGCCTCAGTTGAGTGCGGCATGTGTGTGTGTGTGTGTGTGTGTGTGTGTGTATGTGTGATAGTTTGTAATCCGCCTCAGTTGAGTTCGGCATATGTGTGTGTGTGTGTGTGATGGTTTGTAGTCAGTCAGCAGGTGTCTGTAGAGTGGGGGAGGAACGCAAGAGCGTCTCACTGCAGTGCTCTTCACAGGGTTGATTTTCCAGCAGCGGCCTTGGCCGAGGCCAGTGCTGGTTCCGGGGAGCCGAAAAGATAAGATTGCGATTGTTTTGTCTTGGGGCGAGTAAACCACATTCCAATTCCGTGGCTACTCTCTTTGTCCATTTTGTTCTCCAATACCATCAGTTTTCCTTTGCAAAGCCGTGAGATTCTCCATGATAGAAACCATATTGCGGTTAATAGTCTCAGTCTCAATGCTGACCGCTCTTCCCACAGCTTCAATCGATACGGGCAGCCTTGTGAGGCTTTGGACAATTATTCCCGTTTATGAATTCTTCGATAACCCAGGGCAAAGCCTAATCCAATCAGCACAAGACCTGTTATCATGTTCCGAATAGGTAGATATCTTCGATGTCCTCCACGGAAAGAGCGCCAGACACACGATCCGCCATCTGTCCCACGCGTCCATCGTGTAGCCAGCTGCGAACGTTCCATCAGGGCAGTTAGGTTCCCCCGAACCCAAGCTTCTCGTCGAGAAAATGGTGTCAATTGCTTTGAGAGACCAGTTGATCAGATCCATAATTTTCAAAGTTTGGAGAGCAGTGCAGAGAGAGTCTCTCAATAGATGAGACGAGACGAGACGAGACAGGAGACAAAGCAGGGAAAATAAGGGCAAGGACGGGGAGTGAAAAATGCGACCGCCTCCGTTGAGAGCCAAACGAGAAAGAGGCTTCGAGGAAATATAAAGTTGAGTATCATCAGCATAACAGTGAAAGCTTATTCCGTGTCGCTTTATTATATCTCCTAGATGTAGCATATATAATGCAAAGAGCAGAGGCCCTGTGGTACACCGTACTGGACTTGCGATTTGCGGGACACCTCATTGTTTATTGCTACAAATTGAAAACGGTCAGATAAATAAGACTTAAACCATTTCAATGCTATTCCATTAATGCCGACGTACTTTTCGAGTCTGTGTAGGAGTATGCCGTGGTCAATGGTGTCAAATGCAGCACTAAAGTCTAGCAGCACCAATAACGAAATACAGCCACGGTCAGACGCTAAAAGCAGATAATTTGTAACTCTGATCAAAGCAGTCTCTGTACTGTGACATGCTCGAAATCCAGACTGGAATTCCTCATTAATGACATTCCTTTGGAGGAAGGAGCATAACTGAGTTGAAACTACTTTTTCAAGAACTTTAGATATAAAAGGTAAATTCGATATAGGCCTGTAATTCCCTAGTTCTCTTGGGTCGAGTTTGGGTTTTTTGATAAGGGGCCTTATAACAGCCACCTTAAATGCTTTAGGCACATGTCCTAATGTCAGAGATGAGTTAATAATACTAAGAGGATCTATAATTTCCGGGAGCATTTCTTTCAGTAGTTTTGTAGGTATAGGGTCTAGCACGCATGTTGTTGATTTTGATGATCTAATGATTTTAGAGAGTTCATCATGATCTACTGTAGAAAATAATTGCAATTTCTCCTTAGGGGTGCTGTAGTTAATTTGTTCAGCGGGTTTCACTTCTGGTTGCATTGTTATATTTTTTCTCTAATATCTTGGATTTTACTAGTGAAGTAGTTCATAAATTCATCACTGTTATGCTGATAATCAGAAACTGAAGTTGCTGACGACTTATTTTTTGTTAATTTAGCCACGGTGTTAAATAAAAACTAGGGTTGTGATGGTTTTCTTCTATAAGTGATGAAAAGTAGGCGGATCTAGACGTTTTTATGGCATTCCTGTATTTTCGAGTACTATCCTTCCATGCTATACGAAATACCTCTAAATTAGTTTTCTTAAAGTTCCGCTCCATTTTACGGGACGCTTTTTATAGGAGTGCTATACCACGGGTTGGGCTGCCATTTTTATCTTTTTTAAACGCAGAGGAGCAACTGTGTAATGTTTCCGAGAAGGTAGAGTTAAAATTTTCAATAGTAATGTCAAGATCGTCAACGTTTTTACTCATGCTAGATATTTCAGACAATTCAGGCAGATTGTCGAGAAACGCATCTTTGGTAGTTGAAGTAATCGTTCTACCATATTTGTAACAAGGAGTTTGATTTGCAGCCGTAGGCCAGTGAAGCAAACATAATATCAGATAATGATCCGAAATGTTTTCACTCTGCTGAACGATTTTAACATCGTCCACATTTATACCGTAAGATAGTATTAAATCTAAAGTATGATTACGAAGGTGAGTGGGTCCTGACACATGTTGACTAACGCCCATGGAGTTAGAGTGTCTTTGAAAGCCATTCCCAAGGCATCTGTATCATTATCTACATGAATGTTAAAGTCGCCAACGACAAGGACTCTATCTGCGGCCAGTACTAGTTCTGATAAGAACCCACCAAATTCTTTGATAAAATCTGTGTGGTGCCCTGGAGGCCTATATACAATAGCTAGAATACATTTAAAAAATGTTTTGTCCTTAGTATCAGGTGTTGATACGTGAAGTACCATGACTTCAAAAGAAATGTATTTAAAATTAGACTTCTGAGAGGTGATAAAATAATTATTGTGAAGTGCAGCGACACCTCCCCCTCTACCTTTTAGACGAGGCTCGTGTTTATAGTAATAATCTTGGGGAGCGGATTCATTTAGAGTAATATAATCATCTGGCTTTAGCCATGTTTCTGTCAAACACAGCATGTCTTTTTTATGATCGGTTATCATATCGTTAACAAAAAGTGCTTTATTCGAGAGAGATCTAATATTAAGCAATCCGAGTCGTAACAGTTGATTATCTGTATTTTGTTCATGTTTGATTTGTTTAACGCTTATTAAATCACTTTCAAGAGGTTTACGCATTATCTTATGTTTGCTAATCCGGGGGACAGACACAGTCTCTATTTTATGTTGTTTGTGAGAAGGGATTATTACATGTTGTATATTTTGTGTATTCTGTAACGTGAGACGGCAAGCAGACAGTTGGTTAAGCCATTCTGTCTCCTTCCTGACCTGGGCCCCAGGTAGTCAGCCTTTAGCATTATTAAGACTGTGTGCCAAATTTCTAGAGTGGAGGGAAACCCCATCCCAGGAGGGATGGAGACCATCTCGTTTCGTCAGGTCTGCTCTCAAAACTCTTCCAGTTATTTATAAAATCTATATTATTCTGCAGGCACCACTCAGACAACCAGCCATTTAAGTCTAACATCATTTGTGCCGACGTGAATAAAAATCTTACTGAATTTACGATTAGCCTTAGCCAGCACATTTAAATTTGACTTGATGTCAGGTGCTCTGGCTCCCTGTAAACATTTGACTATGGTGGCTGGTGCCTCTATGTTAACGTTCCGGACAATAGAATCACCGATCACTAGGGCACTATCAGCAGGTTTCTCAGTCGGTGCGTCACTGAGCGGGGCAAACCTGTTCGAGACTGTAATCAGAACGGTTGAGTGATGTTTTAATGTTAACGCACACCGAGCTGTGTGCGTTAACATTGCTCGCATCCAAAATGTTTTCTATGGTCCTAACACTCTTACCATCCTCAAATAAAGATTGGATGCGAGACTCTAATTCTACGATCTTCTCCGTCAGCCTAACTACTTCCCTGCATTTATCGCATGTAAAACCCTCGCCGCTGACAGAGAAGGCTAAGCTAAACATATAACATGAGGTGCAAGTAACAACAATAGGAATAGAAGCCATGACTCACCGGGTATGAAGTGCAATCCTAATTTACCAAGGTTGCTTGATGAGTCTTAGTATATACGCTTAAAAAGAGAACGGTTAGCACACAAGACAAATAGGGGGATGATATTCCACAGTGTAAACAGAAGGCAAGCTAAAACGCTAATACTATGCTAGCGGCGTTACGTTTCAATTAATATAGGTTTAGAATATAAAGTTATAAACAACAGTGATAGGTAACGATAGTAAAATACACTAATATTAAGACCAACAACAAAAGTGAGGTGAAGCAAGTGTCAGAGGATTCAAACTAGCTGCCGTCAGCGATGCAATCAGTAGCAAAGACCCTTAAAAGAATGAGAACCAAGTTTTTTTGACTGAACAAAGGTTTTATTGGGTGTAAACCTATGAAAATGGTTTTGGTGGAAAAAAATGCATATATAATTTCCTGAAAAACATTTATGTGTCTTTAAATCTTCTGAAGGACATTAGTGAATAAAAAAATAAGATGTATAAATGAAACGATAACGATTTAACGAAACCATTTTCATAGGTTTACACACCTGACTTTAAATGAATGGTGTTGACTTTGATGGCAGAACTGAATGTTTCTATCTATTGTAATAGTTGTGTATGAGTCTCATGATTGTCCTCAATGTAAAAAGAGGAATCTCAACATCATACAGTTACTGCTGGACATGAGTCAAATATCAAGAAATGCTGAAAAAGCAAAAATTGTGGAGAACCTGAGTGATTGTTTTGAAGATCAGTGGACAGTCTAATGACTCATGACCAACAAGTAACCCTTAAACAAACTATGACTAAACATAAAAACTCATTGATTGTTTAGGTAACATCATACAGTATTAAGAATCAGGGGTATGTAAACTTTTGGACTGGGCTATTTTGAGAAATTCTATTATTTTCTTTAGTGTGAACTTTGTTAACATTTCTTTAGTGAAATAACTTGCTCAGGGCAGGACTAAATTAAAAATAAGCCTTAATTTTCAAAAATCCTCTTATTTTTCCAAATGTTTCAGCTTTTTCCAGATTCTGCAAGGGGTCTGAATATTTTCCGTACCCACTGTAATATGAAATTAAGTGGTGATTGATCCCTTCTCATTTATTGATGTGACTTCTGATTTAGTTGTTACAACTTGACTTGAACAAACTTGAAACCATTTCAATGAAAGTATAGAAGTCTCCCTTTTGAATAAAATAAATTAGAAGGAATAAACAAGCAAGGTCTTTATATAAATAAACTAAATTGTCCTTCATTATAAATAGCATAAATGGGAGACCAAAAAGTGCAATACCAAGTTATGGCTGTTTTTTAGAAGCATGTATTTATTTGTTTTTTCAGTCTAGATTATGATGATGAAATGTAAGCATGTTGAGATTTTCAGGGCCTTATCTTGACCGCTGAGGTGAGAGAATGTGTCCACTTGTAGTAAACATCCTCTATGAAGTCACATTTGTGGCAGGGATACAAAGACACTTCCTGGCTACAGTTTGCTTTTCCAGAGCAGTTTAGTAGTGCTTCAAAGTGGGTGGGGATTATAAACGTATCGTCATTGTTGCGCCGCCTCTACTGCTGTAGTGAACGCGACAAACACACGCACAACACATGAGTAATTGAGCATATCGATGAAAGCAAAACAAAATAATGCTAATAACCAGAGTGTTTGGAAAATCTTAAAGAAAAGGGTCTCGATCTCTATTTTACTATCAAAAAGCATAAAACGAAATGCCAATATTTCCTATTAAAATGCATACTCGTGTTGAAAATCTAATGACGCTGGTAATGATTATCTCTGCCCAATCAATGATCTGTGTGTAAACACGTCGCATTTTGGTATCGGTACAGCACGCTTGGAACCTCCACTTGGAGCCACGTGGTACTTTAGGTGGTACTAAAAAAATATCAGGTACTGTACCCAGTGAAAACCCTCCCAAAAGTGAGCTGTACTGTGCAGTACTATGCAGTGGAAAAGGGCCATTAGATCACAGAGAGTCGGCTCCAAATAGCCTGATACCAGGTGCTTCTCTAAAGTTTTATGACCATCATCTCTCCAGGGGTTCCAAAGGCCCTTTTGCTAACATTAAGCCGTTAAAGAATATATCACCTCTTCCCCATCTGATGCTAGCCAGAAGAACTTCTGTGACAAAACTACACTAAAGTGTCCTTTTCTGTAAATAAATGCTATTATATGCACTGTAGCGGTTTAGCTGCATGTTATAATAATGATGAGCTTAGCTAACCAAATAGGTTCCACCAGATCTATCAAGATCACATCCATGAAGTTAGTTATTTAAAACGTTAATTTCAGTCAAGGAATTAGTTTAGCTCAAAGGAAAATATGTATAATAATCGTCATTACCTATACATATTTTACAGTTTCTGATTAGCAGTATAGTGATAAAAATCCCTGTATGTATTCGTCCAGCAAATGCATCAATGATTTTATACACTTTTAACGTTATCTCATGACCATAAGTAACGTGACTTTACCAAACAGAGAATTTAGAGCAGAGGTAGCATAGATCGAAACACAGTTTAATTGACCAAATTTTATGAGCGTGAGCACAGACATTAACGCTTGTCCGGGACAAGTGAATGTTTTGTATGGGCAAGTGAGAGAGAATTTTTCTTGCCCGACCGGCTTGTGATCTCAAGCCAGTCACTTATTTAAGTTGTTCCACTGGTTTCCACAAATCCTAATTTATTAAATGGCCCAGTTTCACTGCTCCATTCTTCAATAAGCTCCTTTGTACGCTTATAAAAGACAGCAATCTGGTCTTAATCAACGGATTGAAAAATAGGGGTTCTTCAGATACCCACTGTCCTGTATTGTCCACGTCTCGTTCAATTCTTTAAACAGCCTTTCTTACTTGCAACATAGATCTGTAAAAGGAAGTAAGCTCTGATAGGCTCACCTGCTCAAGCTTCATTAAGTGTAAATGTTTATCAAGTCCAAAACCACCAACTCTCCTCAAAATCACTTTTGCAGTTTTCTCCAATACCACATCCTCATCATACAGGTATCTATGTGCAGCTCATGGGCGTCACTAGCACTATTTATTCGGGGCTCTAGGCCCGATTGTTTGTTATCTAGCCCAGAATGTTTTGGCCTGGAAATATAATTCAGTAACTGGATTTTATAATTCGCTGCTGACGCTGTGTACACGATGTTGACTGCAACCTCTCTCCCACACACGCCAAGTCTGACACACACGAAGAAAGGTATTAACTTTAGTGTGCGAGTACACGCAGATGAAAATGTACACCAATAACGCATGATATAAAAATCTGGATTATCACAACATGCCCGCACAAATTTTCGTGATTCTGCTATTCATAATCTTAATCAAAATCAATGCAAAGATAGCAAAAATTTGTGATGCATTATTCTTATGAGGATAATGCACAGATCTTGCCTGGCGCACATGTGAGGTCAGTGAGTGATCTGTGTGAACCTTTCTTACCTGGCTGCTGCCTCACATAAGTGCCAAGGGCTGGGCAAAGCAATAATATCCTAATATATGACAGCGTAGTGGAGTAATACTGTTTTGGATTCCTTGTAAAAAACATCATCCTTGAGCAAATGCTTCCCGTCAGCGTGCAAATCTTGTCTTTCAGGCTTATTGCTTGAATGGTAAAATACACATAGAATTGTCAAAATGTCCGCACTTTATTAGGCCACTGGCTTTTTGTGTTTACTTAAACATTTACTTAGTATTTAAGTAATTGAAGTTCTAAAAAAAAAAAACTTACAAATATTTACACAATTTACAAACAAGAAAATATCCTTAAGGAACTGACTGTTAGTTTCATGCATTATTATCGCCCAGCTCATGAACGTGAAAGCACTAACACATTACAAACATTACCATATGCTTTTTTTGCTCAAGTCAAGTCTCGAAGGTACTCTCTGATGATTCCACCATAAAAAAATGAACAGGAAAAATACATGGATAAAAGAAATGTCCACAAAAGAATGAAGTACAGTAGACATAAGTAGCTAGACATAGATAACGATTTTTTAAGGCTGGTACTGTGGAGCAGGCAGAAGAGCCTAAAGCTGTTTATGTTAATTTAAACCTTGAATTAGGACCAAAACATAATCTGAAACCCAAGATGGAACTTTCTAAAGTAGTTAAAGTGAAGTAAAAACTATAACTAAAGAATGGTGTTCTGTTCAAGTAGGTTTAAATTAACACAAACAGCTTTAGGCTCTTCTGCCTCCACAGTACCAGCCTTAAAAATCATAAAATAATTATGTTTTTATGTAAATTATTATGTAGTATAGTTTAGTATTATAGCACACACATGCCCAAAAAGTCAGCACAAATTACACAAATGCAAATATATATTATTACATTATTAATAAACGAAGAAATGGTTTTATTTGTTCTTCAACCGATGTAAAACCTCTTCGCGTTGTTCAGGAGTAGGTGGGCAACGACCGAAATCTGGGGTCCAATGCGGTACTCTCCAGCAGATAATCCTGTACATCTGTTTATCTGTTTGAGAGGTTTTGCTGGATAGCTGTTTTCATGTTAGCTATAGTTGTGGAGTCTTTCTCGTCTAGTGTCATGCTCTGCTCGATCATAGATTTCAGAGGTACAATGAGTGATAGGTTGATGTTCTTTTCATCAGACAGGACAGTGGTGGCTTTTTTTAGCGGTTTAAGAAGTTTTACTATTTCCTCTGAATCACTGATGTCGGGGATGTCAAGAGTATCAACTTCACGGACATTTTTGCGCAGCTCTGTGCTCAAGAGAGCTGCCATTATAGGCGCTTGTTGCTCGAGATGGCGTTCCAGCATATATGAGCTATTCCACCTTATAACCACATTGATGACAAGCTTGTGTGACGCGATCTCAAGCATCTTTTGCTTTGTAGCGTGTAGTGTATTTCGGAAAAACTATGAGTTTTACCACAGTAAAATAAGTGTAATTAATGGTGATTGACCATACCTATTTTATACACTTTACCTGATGCAGCAGAATTAATAATAACGTCAAACTAAATGTACTCGTCCAGCGAGTGATCAGCAGAGCGTATATCAACTCTAAGAAATATTACTTTCCTGGCCTTGGAAACACAATACTCTAACTGTAGTGCATTACCACTTAAATCATAACGAAATCGAGCAGTATAAGTGACGTTAATATGCAAAAAGTAAACACAGAAACAATTCGATACAAAATGCGGGTTTATTGACTACACTAAAGGGGAAACAAACCAACTAACTAACAAATAACAAACGTTAAGCAAACAAACATGAAACGTAAAGGCAGTAAAGAATAAAAGAAATAGACAAAACAGAGAGTGGCAGTATTACATCAGCTATTCGCATCTGCATAACCCATCAAGGACTATCTCCTTATTAAAAAGAGGCAAAGCTTAAGCGCAGCTATTTAGAAATAGATAAGATGCTTGCATTGGCTTCTTGGGTTCTTTGGACAAGTTCTGATGCGCGTGAAAAAGGTTTCAGTGTCCTGATGGGTTCAAAACAAGCGGGTGAGTCTTTCTTAGAGCCGGATTGGCGGACGAAGGTAGAACGAATTTAGCCGAAGCAAACTGCCGGAAGAAGCTGTCTCCAAGGAGGGGAGACGGGTCTCGGGAGGTGAACGACTGGAGAGCGCGTACTCGAGGTGAGCGAACACGAAACGAGCGAACACGAAAACGAAAACGAGCATAGTTTCCTCTGTGCACAGATGTTTTGAACCGGGGGCGTCACGCCCCTCCAAGGTGGGTGATCCAATGCGATGAGATCTGGCGCGAAGACATGTTTCTTTGTCCGGCTCACCTAGAAATTTGGAGCTGTAATACTTTTAGAATAGGATAAAATGAGTATGGTATAAAAATACATTACTTGTGCTATACACCATCTTTTAAGGAATGAAGAGAGAAACATTTAGATATGGAACATGAAAGAATTATAAGTACATTGACCTGTAGTTTGTACAAGAATGTAAATATAAAGAGAATACCACTAATCACACATGCCCTTGAGGTTATAGGTGATGCAGAATAACATGGGGACAAGCATACAATGGGTGTGTAATGTGTATACACATTTAGACCATTCTTTTGTGGTTAAAGAGAGAGAAAGCGAAATTCTTTGGGAGAACTTGAGGTTCTCGGTCTCTGGGGCCATATGGCTTCTCACTTTGGTGAACCCCCCCTGAACCTCCTTTAAAGTCAGGGGGAGGGTATTGGAATCGGTCCTGGTCAGGGATGAATAGGGCAGTTTGGACCAGACTCGTCGGTGCCGGTAGAGCCCTGCTGAGAGCTTGTGGTGTTTTACGATACCAAATGGTAACCTTTGCTCCTTGACCAGATTCTACAAGCGAAAACAGCTGTTGCTGTGGCACTGCGGTGAAAGAAAGCCACATTTTTTTCTTACGCAACGAAGCAAGCGGCTCACGCGGGGAACATTAAATCCTGCTTGCGAAGATTCAGTGTGTGCGCGAAACACAAAGGCAGGGTGTCCGATTTCTTTTAGCCGTTGTTGATGTTCAAATCACCAAAACAAACTCACCCCTACCCCCCAATTTTCGCTTTCGTCAGCGCTCAGCTCGGCTAATGTCTGTCCTGTGCACTGTGCACCTTACTGTTGATTGGCTACAAGGTTGTTTTGGTACTCGGCCCGACTCGGTTGTCTAAAGCATAATTTGGAAATCGGTTACCCTACCTTTAATATGCGGTGACAACTAGAGGTCGACAGATTATCGAAGTCGATATTAAGTATTTAGCCGATAATCGATATCGGGCATTTTCAAAGCCGATTTGCCGATAAAGTCATTTAATTTTGAAATGCGCTATTTCGCTCTGACGCAGCCAAGGATTTAGTGAGAGCAGTCAGAATACGTCACTCTAGTTTGTTGCCTAGAGTAATGCCCGCCCACTGCCCCTCTGATATGTTGGGACCAAGTCACGAGTCCAGCCAATCAACGCTGAAGGCTGCGAAACAGAAAGTTTTTTTCACTCTCGCACCGAACGCACTTACTGACTGGAGCTGCTTCGGGTTCATGCTCTCTGAGGTAAGGCAGCATCAGACGTTGAAATAAATCACAATCCACTACACTGAAGATGCAAAACACTTCAATATAATTAGTGACTGAATTTTGGAGCAGCTTTGCGGGTTTCCTGCAGGTTCCCCAGGATTTACGCATTATTATCATCATGTAGATATAATTCACATCCATAGTATAACAATGATTTTGCTCTGCAAGCGAGCAGCACACTGCAGACGCGTTTCTTGTAATTGATCGAGCTGGCGTTTTGCACGTCATTTTAAGTTACGCCATTTCAAAAATACAAGCCATTTTAAAGCATAAAGAACTTGAATCGTCGGTCTTCAGTCAGAGCGCTCTCATGCACGCGCGCACACACACAAAGACTCCGCCTCTTAAGCTGCTCGCGACAAATGTTAGATCGAGTTATTTTTCGCAACTTGCTTGTACACATAAATGTTCAGAGACACACATGGCTGTGATTAAATGCCCGTCTTGCAGACAATACACTCAAGGAATAGGCTAATGTGCTAACTTAGTGTGGCTAAAATATGCTTTTAATATTATAGCTTCATGAAAACATTTGCGGCCTTTTCAACAACATACACAATAAAGCTATGAAGGCAATTCAATTATTTACACTTATTATATAAATTCAAATTGTGCTAGTTAATCCAATGATGAGCAAAATGATTAATTGAATAGTTCTAGTAATGTATGCAATGTTTAAGTCATCAGAACATATTATTATTAATATAAGTGTTATTATTAAGATTTCTCAGTCAGAATTAAAAATGTTTCAGAGCCTGTGTTCTTAATTTCTATATAAATTTACGTTTTTACACCATATATATATCGGTTCAAAATATAGGTTATCGGTCTAATTCACATGGAAATAATCGGTATCGGTATCGGCCTGAAAAACGCATATCGGTCGACCTCTAGTGACAACCCTGCTTCCTCACTGCCACCTCCACATTACTTGCGTTGTCAGAAACGACAGCAATGCTATGACAAGGCCGTTCTAGTTCCCACTCTTGTATTGCCACTTTTAAAACTTCGGCTATGTTTGTTCCATTATGTGAATCAAAAAGCGGTTGAGTCTGAAGCACAAAACTTTGCCTTTCCCATTCTGTGGTTATTACATGCGCCATAACTATAGCTCTGAACTGCCCTCGAAGTCCACCCGTCAGTTGTTATCGCTACACTCTCTGCCTTTTTCAGACCATCCATCACATTTTCTTTTGTTTTGGAATACAGGGCTGGAACTACCTCTCGACTGAAATGGGGACGTGACTGAATATGGTACCTGGGCTCCAGTACTCTTACCAATTCGCGAAATCCAACATTGTCGACCACAGAAAATGGTCTCATGTCTTTCGCGATAAAAACTATGATGCACCTGGTTATTTCTTGAGCTCTTGCACTGGACTGAGACCACGTTGCAGAAAAACTACGCTCCATAGATGTTTTGCCGCCTTTAACTTTTTTTTTTGCCGGGGTTCGCATTACTTTGTTGTTGTGATGCCGTTTTAAATGACACATCATGTTCGTAGTCTTTGTAAAAAAAGTATGTCATACACAGCATCAGTGTTTACAAACTGTTTGCATTTGTCAATAATTTTTTTACTGCCCTCGTCCCGTCGAGTGACTGGAAAACCAAAATGCTGCCAGACCACGGACTTAAAGGTGGAATGAACTGGCCTTGTTTATTGTTTTATACTGTTGTATGAGGTCTACGTATGACGTTCGCGTGATTTTTACATTCTAAAACATCAAAATCAATAAGTAATAGGCTGTTACACGTTAGGTTACACATTAGCACCATTCAGTTTTCGCAAGGCATTAGTATTATCTGGAGACCTCCTGTGATTTTATAAATTTCCTCCCCACATCAGTATTTTATGTGACGCATTCGCACGGGATGATTTTACTCAAATTTACTGACTTTACTGAGTGAATATTGATGACATTGTTGAACATAATCCAACACTCACATCCCGATCAGCATTTAAAGGATTTATATCATCTTAAATGTTACCCTCACTGACACTGGTACAAAGACAGTACGACATGCACAGCAAGTGCCGCTCTCCCTACACGCTGCTCATGTGGCATGTACACTCTGCTCACACATCCAGTATGAAAATTTATTTCCATCCTGTAAAGTGGCTCTGTAGAAGAATTAATTCCTCCCTCAAAAAACAAGACATCAATACAATAGTTGGTAAATAGAAACTAAACAGAAACAATGTATACTACTAAACTCCACTAATACTCAGATTTGAGTAACACTGTGTTACAGTAACACTGCACTAACATTCTAAACATTAAGGGGTGGTTTCCCGGACAAGGATTAGTTTAAATAAGGACTAGACAATCGCTCTCATATATTTTAAGTTATGTTAGTGCAAGTTGTTTTCGATCAGGACACCTCTAACATTTAAGTTAGTCTAGGACTAGGCTTAAGCCCTGTCTGGGAAACCGCCCCCTGAATGAAGTATAACTATAACAATGAACTCTTCTGATCAAACCGAATTTAGTATTCTGATAGACCTTGGTATTACAGTGTACAAATAATCATGATTTTAAACTGTAAATGCAGCCTAAAAATCCTGATACTATTCAAAATAATGTTAGACAAAATGAAAACCACTCACTGCTTTTGACAGATTAACTTTATGTACAGTATGCAGCAAGAGTAAGAGCAAAACAATGTCAGCATTGGACTACGGTTAGTGCTACATCTTTTTTTTACTCCAGGTATAAATATATCAATAATATAAAGCATCAAAGGCAAATGTATTAAGCACAACAGTGACTGTCTGTGTTTATAGCAGCATATACATTTAATTGCAGTCAATATACAGTTCAAGTGACAATGAGCCGTTTTGTTGTATGGTTTCTCCATGTGGTTGATAAGGGCAATTGTCTTATAAATGTTGTAAATATTGCCGCTGTATAAGCTTCCATGTGGGCAGCGCAATACACGTGAATTTGTTGACTAGGCTGGAACAGCTGTTACATCATGTCACTTCATAAACTGTGCTATACTACTGGGCTACTAATAGTTCAAACTAGATTCTGAGGTAGCAGTTTGTTGTTAGCCGTAAGCGCATAACGTGCTTACTACATAGCAGCTAACGTTAGCTACATAACACATTTGCAGTCACCCAAAACACAATGCATGGATGTGAATGTGTTTAGGAACCAACGCAAATCATTTTCTGTAGTTGTATTTTCGGAAACACACTCGCGACCAGGTGTTGTGCTTTGTGTAATGGGTGCAATCAATAACTTGCACTCAACTCGATATGGGAATAGTGCCTAGCACAGTAACTCTGGATACCGATAACATTAGTCTACGTGCATGAACTAAGGTATCAGCAACTTTTGACTATAAAACATTTATTGTGGTTTGGTAGTCATCATTTACAAGCATAAACACTAAATTTGTGATGAGGCACGATCATGCTACGTAAGCTATTGAGACCCGGCATTATTACATTATCTATAGTGTACATTACGGTTATAAATTGTGAGCCAGTAACGTAGGTGCGCCAATAAACAACCTGAGCACAGCCAAGTTACTAATAAACTCAAAAGTACCAGACAGTAAGAAAAAAATTTACATATAAGACTTTCAAATCCAGTAGCAGGAAGGCTAACGTTGGTACATCATCTGTTTTGCAACCCGTTGCATCTTGCAGCTCACATCGCCGAGTGTCCGTCAGATATTCTCTCTTTTCCTCTGATTTATTTGCTGGCTCTGTCATGGTGATGGTTTGGAGACTTGCGTTGAACTAGATCGTTTTGTCTTATTGTTAGCTGTTGGCTGACCTCTCCCAGGCTAAGAGTAAAACGTGACGTATGCGGTAAAGCAGGGGATTGTACCGGCCCGAAATCTGAACGATTATGCATCGATGCATACAAACATATAATCGATTATTAAAACATGCAATTAAACATATGTGTTACTCTTTTTACTGTTCTATTGTAAATAGAAAGTGTTTTTGTTATGTCTTATCTTATATGAAAACGTTGCTTTTGACAAAAAAATGGCTAGTATGTAATTTTAAGGGTGATCTATTCATAGAAATGCAATATAATATACATAGCTATGCCTTCAGAGGTGTGTAAAGAGCTTACACAATGAAGCGTATATATTTTTTTCACATTCACAATGTGCATTGTTCCAAAGCAGCTTTACAGGAGTAAATAAGAAAAACACAGAAAGGTAAAACACAGCACAGTCCATGGTGTTTATAGAACAAGCAAGATCATTCTAATAAATAATATCTGATAAATAAATAAATATATAGATGCAGTCTCCCGGTGAGAAAACCAACACTGCTCTGCTGTGGCGAGGATCCCAAACCCAGGAAGTCCCACTCGCCGAAACCGTGCAGGTCCAACCCGGTCCCACTTTGCGATCGACACCAGAAAACAGAGGAACAACCAGGGAAAATTGTAATGGCATAATGTAACTTTATTCTATTCAAGTTTATTTATATAGCGCTTTTCACAATGTGCATTGTTCCAAAGCAGCTTTACAGGAGCAAATAAGAAAAACAGAAACACAGCACAGTGCATGGTGTTTATAGAACAAGCTAGATAATTCTAATAAATAATTTCAAATAAATAAATAAATGCAGTCTCCCGGTGAGCAAGCCAACACTGCCCTGCTGTGGCGAGGAACCCAAACTCCAATGATTGACAAAAAATTCCTTTGTTGTCCGACATCAACAAGACCAAACCAGACCCACACAGCCCCAACAAATGAAATGCCTCCACAACCAACAAGCTCCCCCACTCCCCACAAATACCCACCTAAAAACCTCCAATCAGGGTCACTGAATGCTGCTATAACGTCAAACTGCTGTTATTTGATGTAAGTTAAGCATTAAATACCAAGTATTGTAACTTTAGCATCAATGTGACAAGTAGTCCGTCTTTGCTCTTGGTTGGGGACTTAAGTAGAACCTGTCTGACAAACTGAAGTAGTGTAAAAGATCTCAAATAGCAACACATCATGCCGCAATCTAAAGAAATTCAAGAACAGATGAGAAACAAAGTAATTGAAATGTATCAGTCTAGAAAGGTTTACAAAGCCATTTCTAAGGCTTTGGGACTCCAGCGAACCACCGTGAGATCCATTATCCACAAATGGAGAAAGCATGGAACAGTGGTAAACAGTCCCAGGAGTGATTCATCATTCTACAATAAGAAAGAGACTGTGCAAAAATGGCATCCATAGGAGAGTTCCAATGCGAAAACCACTGCTGACCAAAAAGAACACAAAGACTCGTCTCACATTTGCTAAAAAAACATTTTGATGATCCCCCAATTTTTGGGGAAAATATTCTGTGGACTGATGAGACAAAGGTTGAACTTTTTGGATGGTGTGCTTCCCATTACATCTGGCATAAAACTAACACAGTATTCATAAAAAGAACATCATACCAACAGTCAAACATGGTGGAGGTAGTGTGATGATCAGGGGCTGCTTTGCAGCTTCAGGACCTGGACTACTGGCCACAATTGATGGAACCATGAATTCTGCGCTCTACCAGAAAATCCTAAAAGAGAATGTCCGGCCATAGGTTTGTGACCTACATGCTTAAATTTGTTGGTACCCCTCCACAAAAAACAAAGAATGCAAAATTTGTTTCTGAAATAACTTGAAACTGGCAAAAAGTAATTTGCATCCACCATTGTTTATTCCATATTTAATAGAAATCAGACTTTGCTTTAATATGATATTATAAATAATACAACAAAAGAAAATGTCATGGACAAAAATGATGGGACTCCTAACCTAATATTTTGGATGCACATCCTTTAGAAGCAATCAGTGCAAGCAAACGTTTTCTGTAGCTCTCAATGAGACTTCTGCACCTGTTAACAGGTAGTTCGGCCCACTCTTTCTGAGCAAACTGCTCCAGCTGTCTCATGGGTGCCTTATCCAGACTGCAAATTTCAGCTCTTTCCATAGATGTTCCATAGGATTCAGATCAGGACTCATAGAAGGCCACTTCAGAATCGTCCAATGTTTTGTTCTTATCAATTCTTGGGTGATTTTTAGCTGTGTGTTTTGGGTCATTATCCTGTTGGAGGACCCATGACCTGAGACTGAGACAGAGCTTTCTGACACAGGGCAGTACGTTTCACTCCAGAATGCCTTGATAGTCTTGATATTTCATTGCGCCCTTCACAGATTCAAGGCACCCTGTGCCAAATGCAGCACAGCAGCCCCAAAACATAACCGAGCATCTTCCATGTTTCACTATAGGTATGGTTTTCACTTCTTTGAAAGCTTGATTTTTTTTTTTTCATCTGTGCCATAGAGCTGATGTGACTTGCCAAAAAGTTCAGTTTTGACTCATCTGTCCAAAGGACATTCTCCCAGAAGGATTGTGGCTTGTCGATATGAATTTTAGCAAAAATCTAGTCTGGCTTTTTTATGTTTTTCTTTCAAAAGTGGAGTCCTCCTGGGTCTTCTTCCATGGTGTCAACTTTTGCTCAAAAAGCAATAGATGCTGCGATCAGAAACTGACGTACCTTCACCTTGGGAGTTCAGCTTGTATCTCTTTGGCTGTTATCCTTGGTTCTTTTTCTACCATTCGCAGTATCATTCTGTTCAATCTGCGGTTGATTTCCCTCTTGCGGCCGCGCCCAGGGAGGGTGGCTCAGTGTTTCCCCTACCATTACCTTAGGGGGGCGGCCTGCCCCTCCAACGGCACCCTCCGCCCCCCTTGAAGGTCAAGTTAATTTCATTGTCTATATAGCGCCAGATCACAAGGGAAGAGCGTTTAAGGTTACCTTTCCTACAGAACATGTCTACACCTTTTTATTTTATTAAACAAACTAAAGAGCATTATGGTCTTTATCTTATTTATACGTCGGCATGTCATTTCAGTCTCTGTTTACTATTCTCATTTGCTCTCCGTATCGAGTTCCGCCCGATGCGTGCACGCACACAGACTCATGCGGTCCGCTCACACACAGGTAAGCACACTCCCACCAGCGGAAAATATGTCGCGTCAACCACCTGAAAAGCAAGCAGATAAAAATATTTGCGTTTTCAAACGCTCCCAGGGTGGTGAAAATGGCTAAGCACAGAAAAGACGCACGCCCTGCCCGACAAGCAGCAACAGTCCAGTCTCCACCGGATGACAGGTTTTCACCCAGCTTGGCTTCGTTCCAACCGCACCGCGAGACAGAATGAACCATTCACATCATCAGACTATTTCTGTAGTTTAAATTGAGCAGCGCGTCTACATAACTGAACTGTACACACCACGCGCACTCAGGGAAATTTATGTTGACTATATTTGGCCGATATCTTCGAATATCTTCACATAGCGCCAAACGCACTTCATTTGAACCCTTTCCGCTCCGTAAACGCTGCTTCTCCCGGCAAAGATGCGTTGCATATAAAGACCTGCAGACGCACGTAAACAAATGGACACTTTTACTTGTAAACGAAATGCAGCAGTAATAAAGGATTTTTAGCTGTCAGTCAGTTTACTGTTTGCTTTATAGGTTTATGACATTATAAACCATAACGCCTTGTATCTACATATTATATATATTGATAATATCAATAGCATTAATAATCAGCATGTTAAGAGCATTTCATAATGAATCATGTTTTGATCTGAGATTATTTAGAATCAGTTGTAGTATGAATGGCATGGAAAGGCTACTTGTTAGTAACTTTGTAAGTACTTCTGCTCATGATAAATTCATTTCTTTATCAGTTGTTATATTTTGTTGTCAGTATTTTTATTTAATATTAAAATAGGCCACTAGGACTTGGCTTTAGCACCACAGCCTACAAACTGTGGGTATCAGAATAAAAAATACATGGCCTGATAAACATTAGATGTTCACTTTTTATATACATATTCGACTGGGCTCAATTGATTAAATATGATTTATTTGAAAGAGTATTGTCCAGACCTCCGACACAAAGAAAACATACCCCCCCAAAGCTGTAAATAAAGGGGAAACACTGTGGCTACAATTCCATGGACCTTAAACTTCTTAATATTTGCAACTGTGGTCACAGGGACATCGAGCTGCTTGGAGATGGTTTTGTAGCCTTTACCTTTACCATGCTTGTCTATTATTTTCTTTCTGAGCTCCTCAGACATCTATATCCTTTGCTTTCTCTGGTCCATGTTCAGTGTGGTGCACATAATGGAACCAAACAGCACAGTGACTACTTTTCTTGTGTGATCAAAATGTGTGTCATGAATGACTGTATTAATGAATGAGGTACATCACTTGGACTCTGGGTTTACCATAGAAAACCTGCTCCTGGCCAGATTAGGTTCACAAAGTAAGTTACTATAGTAACCTCTCTTTTAGAAACGTGCTTGACTTTCCCCGCTATCTCAAGTTTGACATTCCCCCTATTCTGAAATGGAAAACATTTCAGGGTTAATATACTCAGAGTTTTTGCTAAACCTCCTTTCTGAAATGGGCCCCAGGAGACCTCCAGGACCCTTAGGAGTGTTTTCAGTCGTCCATGATGTTTTCAGTCTCAGTCCTGTAATGGAGGTGCTGTATTGTTGGTTGCACCAGGGCTTGCGGGATGATGATCTGTACCATGCCCTGGCAATCTTCCCTCTGGATGTAACAATTTATTTTTGTCGTTTCTGGTGCGGGCCAAAATAACCAAGAGAACCGAAAAATACAAATATAAATGCACCCAAAGTGAACTCTTAACGTATATGGCATTAAATATCTGTGATTTCATGACAGTTAATTCTTCCATCTAAGTAATACAGCCATAAAATAATTACCCTCTTGATTCTTACAGTTTTCTCTTTCCTCTTTCTTATCCTTTTTACCCAGATTGATGATAAAGAATTTGACATCCCTCAAGTGGACACACCTCCCACTCTAGAGAGCATACTAAATGAGGTGAGTCTATCAAGTTATTCTCCATCTACTGATCACTCCAGTTAGGGTGGCAGATATCTGTATATCACAGAAGTGAGTACCCCCTCACATTTTAGTAAATATTTTATTATATCTTTTCATGTGACAACACTGAAGAAATGACCCTTGCTACAATGTAAAGTAGTGAGTGTACAGCTTGTATAACAGTGTAAATTTGTAAATTTGAATGTCTTAACCGCTGGCAACAAAAGTGAGTACATCCCTCAGTGAATGTGTCCTAATTGGGCCCAAAGTGTCATTATTTTGTGTGGCCACCATTATTTTCTAGCACTGCCTTAACCCTCTTGGGCATAGAGTTTACCAGAGCTTCACAGGTTGCCACTGGAGTCCTCTTTCACTCCTCCGTGACGAATTCACAGAGCTGGTGGATGTTATAGACCTTGTGCTCTTCCACCTTCCGTTTGAGGATGCCCCACATATGCTCAATAGGGTTTAAGTCTTCAACTTTACACTCTGCTTCTTTACCAAGGCAGTGGTCATTTTGGAGGTGTGTTTGGGGTCGTTATCATGTTGGAATACTGCCCTGCGGCCCAGTCTCCGAAGGGAGGGGATCATGCTCTTGCTTCAGTATGTCACAGTACATGTTGGCATTCATGTTTCACTCAATAAACTGTAGCTCCCCAGTTCCGGAAGCTCTCATGCAGCCCCAGACCATGACACTCCCACCATCATGCTTGACTGTAGGCAAGACACACTTGTCTTTGTGCTCCTCACCTGGTTGCCGCCACACACGCTTGACACCATCTAAACCAAATAAATGTATGTTCATACGGTTCCAGTAATCCATGTCCTTAGTCTGCTTGTCTTCAGCACACTGTTTGCAGGCTTTCTTGTGCATCATCTTTAAAAGAGGCTTCCTTTTGGGACGATAGCCATGCAGATCAATTTGATGCAGTGTGTGGCGTATGGTCTGAGCACTGACAGGCTGACCCCCCCACCCCTTCTCAACCTCTGCAGCCATGCTGGCAGCACTCATATGTCTATTTCCCAAAGACAACTTCTGGATGTGACGCTGAGCATGTGCACTCAACTTCTTTGGTCAACTATGGCGAGGCCTGTACTGAGTGGAACCTGTCCTGCTAATCCGCTATATGGTCTTGGCAACCGTGCTTCGGCTCAGTTTCAGGGATCTTCTTATAGCCTAGGCCATCTTTATGTAGAGCAACTATTCTTTTTTTCAGATCCTCATAGTTCTTTGCCATGAGGTGCCATGTTTAACTTCCAGTGACCAATATGAGAGCGTAAGAGCGATAACACCAAATTTAACACACCTGCTCCTCTTTCACACCTGAGACCTTGTAATACTAACAAATCACATGACAACGGGTAGGGAAAACGGCTAATTGGGCCAAATTAGGACATTTTCACTTGGTGCTGTACTCACTTTTGTTGCCAGCGGTTCAGACATTAATGGCTGTGTGTTACACATGTAAAGTACACTGTTATACAAGCCGTACACTCACTACTTTACAAAGTGTAATTTCTTCACAATGTTGTCACATGAAAAGATATAATAAAATATTTACTAAAATGTGAGGGGTGTACTCAATTCTGTGAGATACTGTATGAGCGATTTGACACTTTTCTCAATATTTCACTCTATCGGTGTGCCTTTGCTCATTTGCCTATTGCCCAAGCAAATGCTCTGCTCATGTTATGCTCACCAGGAAACTTAATCCTGCTCAGATCCCGCTCTGACAAAATTTATTTTCTGTATTTGAGCAGGCTGATAAAAACAGTTATGTTTCCACAATCCCTTTCAGTTTCTTCTCCCTGGTTGATCTTAACTTGGATTTTATTTGTTCATAGCAAAGTACATATTTTTTCGGCAGCCATGTTAACAGGCCAGGACTGCGTTTCCCGAAACCTTCTTAACGCTATATCGTTCTTAAGTTATATACTGTACCTTCTGTAAGTCATACGTTCCAGGGCTCTAGACTGTGACTAAATGGTCGCATTTTACAATAGATAGAAACATTTAGTTCTGCCATCAAAGTCAACACCATTCATTTAAAGTCATGTGGGTATAAACCTATGAAAAATGTTTCGGTGTAAATTGTTATTGTACAATATAATTTTTTTTGTATATATACATTTTATATATAAAATGTATATATTGTATATATACATTTTTTCCACCAAAACCATTTTCATAGGTTTACACCCATTGTATATACAGACTATATTGCCAATAGCAAAAGCACAATCTACTGGACGAAACTACAAGCTGCGCGGCAGCATCTTAACATCAAACTGTAATGTTCAAAACTCAACATTCACATGATTAAACAAAACTGCATGCTGTACGGGAACAGCACATAGAAATCAATGAGGTATGTTTTGATGCTGGTTTGACCTGCTAAGGACCAGCACATGATCAGCTTAAACCAGCGCAAACCAGCATCAAAACATACCAAACCAGCATATGCTGGTTTTTTTCAACATGGATGGCAACATATATTATGATATTATAAATTCAGGGGTTCCCAAACTTTTTTTAAATCTGGGACCCACATAGTATTATCACAGATATTTCATGACCAACCTAATATTTTAAATAATATTAATATTATTTGCCAGCATGTTATATTATTGTTTATAACCATTTAAAACAAACTGCCCCTGAAATACTTGATTACTGTTATATAGTCTCCAAAATTCAATTTTAAACTTTAAAACTCAAAACAACAAAAAAACTAACAATGTTATATTTGCAGTAGACGAAAAGGCGCATCCCCAGAAACGAGGGCATGAAGAAACACGCTTCATCCGCACTGTAAACATGCCACTTGTTGTGCATTCAGTGTCCAAGTACAATAAACGTATGGACTATAGGCTAAACAAGTGTAATTGTTGGAATAAACTTTTTTATTTTATTATAATGCACCACAACAGCCAAGCAACTGCGTGGCTCTCTTTATGACCCGCAGTTTGGGAACCCTAAATGACCCTTTCAAAGATTAGTGAGGTCATACTGCGAGTTAGTGTAGCTGGTTGATACATTTGCGTTGCACACTTTTTTCAAAATTTAGGGTTGGATTTCTTTGCATTAAAAATTGCAATTTCCACTTTTTCTTAAGTGTGTCTTGTATAAAGAACACCGCTATCTTACAAATTGCAGTAAAGCAGTCTGTGCATGGTGAATAATTGATTATCGAGCGATCGATATGTATTATTCCAGGACAACCACCATGGACAGAACCTGTTAACGTGGGACTAAAGGAAGTAACCTCCTAAATTATAGTTCGGGCAATACGCCTAGAAAAAGTACAACTGTAGTCAGAGCTCCAGACAAAAAAATATTTAAGGAGCCATTGGCTCCAATAGTGGAAAAAAGCAGGTGCCAAATTATTTTTTTAGAGCAACATAACATGAACTCACATTTTTTAATCACATTCATTAAGTTACCCTGTTGTGTGTAAATCTTCCCTCTCCATAGCTTTTGCTCAAATAAAGTTTTTCTTTCAAGTTGGTTTCCCTCATAAGTAGGGTCATACTGAATCTGCAAACTTTTTTGTTACTTCCACCCTAATATTTGGGAAAAATCTGCAGAACTCCACAGAATAGTTTTAAATGTATTTACATTTGTTCACAAATATAAATGTGTTAATGAGTTCAAATAGTTTTTCAATGCTGTCTGCCTATGCATTTAAAGGCAGATGACAGCCGATTTGGTTCTGCTTATTTAAAAATAGGAAGCGAATTGTTTTTGATTATTGCTAATAGTGTGTTCAGACAAAACGCGACTTGCGCAAATGAATCGTGCTATTCGCGCATAGTTGGATGCTTGAACATTTTGAGTTTACTCACGCGTGAAATTCGCTTCATTCGCGCGTGAAATTCGCGTCATGGGAGGGGCTTCTGGCAGGCGGCTCCAGTCTCATTTCGAAATGCCGGACATGGATTTTGTTGAGGGTAGCTGCGCTTTGTGCTAGGGAAGGCTGAAAAACGGCGTAAACTTGTTCGTCGCCGTGTCTGGGTCCATCCGATCCTGAATGACGGCAGCCTTCAGCGGTACTTCCAGCTGAGCAGGTCCCAGTTTGATGACCTGTTTTCCCGTGTCTGTGGGAGGATTTCCCTCCAGGACACTAACTACAGGCGCTCTATTCCACCTGCAAAGTGCCTATCAATCTGTCACGGTCAGTAAATAATTTAATATTCTGTGTGATTACAAGTAATTAATGACTAAGAACCTCCACATACAGTGGGGCAAAAATGTATTTAGTCAGCCACCAATTGTGCAAGTTCTCCCACTTAAAAAGATGAGAGAGGCCTGTAATTTTCATCATAGGTAAACCTCAACTATGAGAGACAAAATTAGAAGAAAAAAAATCACATTGTAGGATTTTTTAAGAATTTATTTGCAAATTATGGTGGAAAATAAGTATTTGGTCACCTACAAACAAGCAAGATTTCTGGCTCTCACAGACCTGTGTAACTTCTTCTTTAAGAGGCTCCTCTGTCCTCCACTCGTTACCTGTATTAATGGCATCTGTTTGAACTTGCCATCAGTATAAAAGACACCTGTCCACAACCTCAAACAGTCACACTCCAAACTCCACTATGGCCAAGACCAAAGAGATGTCAATGGACTCCAGAAACAAAAATGTAGACCTGCACCAGGCTGGGAAGACTGAATCTGCAATAGGTAACCAGCTCGGTGTGAAGAAATCAACTGTGGGAGCAATTATTAGAAAATGGAAGACATGCAAGACCACTGATAATCTCCCTCAAACTGGGGCTCCACGCAAGATATCACCCCGTGGGGTCAAAATGATCACAAGAACTGTAAGCAAAAATCCAAGAACCACACGGGGGGACCTAGTGAATGACCTGCAGAGAGCTGGGACCAAAGTAACAAAGGCTATCATCTGTAACACACTGCGCCGCCAGGGACTCAAATCCTGCAGTGCCAGACGTGTCCCCTTGCTTAAGCCAATACATGTCCAGGCCCGTCTGAAGTTTGCTAGAGAGCATTTGGATGATCCAGAAGAGGATTGAGGGAATGTCATATGGTCAGATGAAACCAAAATATGACTTTTTGGTAAAAACTTGTCGTGTTTGGAGGAGAAAGAATGCTGAGTTGCATCCAAAGAACACCATACCTACTGTGAAGCATGGTTTGGGGCTGTTTTTCTGCAAAGGTACCAGGACGACTGATCCGTGTAAAGGAAAGAATGAATGGGGCCATGTAATCATAGATTTTGAGTGAAAACCTCCTTCCATCAGCAAGGGCATTGAAGATGAAACTCTGGGTCTTTCAGAATGACAATGATCCTTAACACACCGCCCGGGCAACGGAGGAGTGGATTCGTAAGAAACATTTCAAGGTCCTGGAGTGGCCTAGCCAGTCTCCAGATCTCAACCCCATAGAAAATCTTTGGATGGAGTTGAAAGTCTGTTACCCAGCGACAGCCCCAAAGCATCACTGCTCTAGAGGAGATCTGCATGGAGGAATGGGCCAAAATACCAGCAACAGTGTGTGAAAACCTTGTAAAGACTTAAAGAAAATGTTTGACCTCTGTCATTGCCAGCAAAGGGTATTTAACAAAGTATTGAGATGAAATTTTGTTTTTGACCAAATACTTATTTTCCACCATAATTTGCAAATAAATTCTTTAAAAATCCTACAATGTGATTTTCTGGATTTCTTTTTCTTATTTTGTCTCTCATAGTTGAGGTATACCTATGATGAAAATTACAGGCCTCTCTCAACTTTTTAAGTGTGAGAACACAACACTAACCCCACTGTATTTTTATTTTTTTTTTTTTTTGCGATGACTGATTGAATCTATTTTAGTCCGTTGCCTATATGTAAGGTTAGTTTTGTAACGAGTTCAGATTTATTGCATTTGTAAAAAAAGTGTCATGGATTGATTGCATTTTTGGGGGAAAATGATCAGTTTTTATAATAAATCTTTAAAAATCATGTTACTAGAACCTAAAGATGCTATGTGAAACTTTTAAACAGAAAATAGTGGTTTTCATCTTGCCACTTTCTTTAAACGAAAACTCAAAATTCATCTAAATGTATTTATAGCGTTTTGGAACTAAATTCTTCATATAGTCTTCTCTTCTAAACACACAGTTATCAATACAGCACTTTAATGAAATGGCAATTTACTTTCGTCTACAACAGTCAAAGTGGGTTTTGAATTGTCCAGGTAACTGCTATATAATATTGAATAATAGTCTGTTTTTGCAGTGTAGCATGCAAAGCAGATCAAATGCTAAATAAAGGTAAAGTATTAAGGGCATTTTATCAAGCTTGTTGTTGTTGTTTAACTGTAAAAAAACTAAAGAGAAAGGAAGATGTTACAAACACAAATATTATAAATGTATATTTGCTAATATGGAATTGCATTTATAGCAATGTTTATTTTATTTTCTATTTTCTCTCTTTTTCAGATATCTTGCCACTGGCGACTCTTTCCGGACCATCGCCAGCAGCTTCCGTGTTGGTGTCTCCAGCGTCTGCATGATTGTCCCAGATGTGGCGACTGCAATCTGGGACTGCGTATTAGGGGTGTGCACAAATATACGAATATTCGATCTGCAGTAGTTATTCGAATAATAAAATCGCTATTCGAATTTAGCTAAAATATTGCTCTACTGGCCAAGGACGCAAACTAATACTAACAGTTATACGTATATGCACTGGGTGGAGCTGTGGAGCGAGCAGTGAAAGTAAAATGAGTGCATTTGATGACAAAATGGCGTCCTCAACCTGTAAGCACAGCGAAGTTTGGAACTACTTTGTTCAAAATGATCAACATGTCATCTGCTGCCAACCTGGCAAATCATTTGATGACATCTGTAGAGCAGTGGGGCCTGAACGACAAAGTGGTCGCGTGCGTGCACGATAACGCTAGCAATATGATAGCAGCAAACAGACACATGAACTGGGAATCTGTACCTTGTTTTGCGCACACGCTTCAGTTGGCCATCAATGATGGATTTAAAGCTGCAAGCATAAATAGACTCATAGGAGCATGCAGTAGACTTGTAGGACATTTCCACCACAGCAAGATTGCCACAAATACACTTAAGCAGAAACAAACACAGTTAGAGTTGCCTTCGCACAAGCTTGTGCAATACTGCAAAACGCGTTGGAATTCGGCTGCTGATATGTTTGCACGATTACATGAACAGCGCTGGGCCATCACCGCCATGCTCTCTGACAGTACCGTAACCAAACTGGGGGATGCAAAAACTCTGGAGTTAATCGATGATCACTGGCAGACAATTGAGGAATAGTTACCTGTCCTCCAGACTCTGAAAACTGCAAGTGAAGCACTGGGCGGCGAAAACATACGTATCTTTCTCTATGGTCTATCCACTTGTGCTATGCCTTTTATGCAGGTTTGTCTAATTCAAACAAATAAATGCACGTATTACTTAGTTTAGGTTCTTCTCCTTTTTTTTCTAAACACATTTTCTTCAAAATTATTTTCTCAATTTTGTTTTCATTTAAATATATAAATTGATAAAATGTAAATCAATTCAAAGACGAGCATCAGTCCAATGTTAAGCGTTTATTTAAAATGTTAATTAGAAAATAAATTAGGCAATAATGGAGTTTAAGACCAAAATTTTCAATTATTAATTTATTTCATCTTTGTCTACAGACACCTGCAAATGTGCAGTGGAGAATCACAGAAAGTGACTGAATTCAAAAACACCATTGCGGCATCTCTCAGGCAATGAATAAACGCAGCTAACTTTGAGAACGTAGGGAAAACTCCTCTTCTCGCATCCGCCCTAGATCCTCGGCACACACATCCTCAGGTTCCTCGACGAAAACATGAGAGAAGGAGTGAGAAAAAAACGTTTTGAACAATATCAGGGCATTTCCCTGGATGTGAGTAGCACAGCTGCACATGCCGCCACGAACGATGGAGAGGATGAGGCAATGCACCCTCGTCGGAAGAGGCTGAGCCAGTTCTTTGGCGATGATTACAAAGAGTCTAGCCGAGACGAGTGGGAACAACTCTTGCTGGAGCCATGCATTCCTCCAGATGAGGATCCAATCCATTGGTGGAACGAAAACACGATGCGCTTCAGTAAGCTTAGTCGCTTAGCGCACTGTTATTTGTGTGTCCCAGCGACATCTGTGCCGGCAGAGCGCGTTTTCTCTGCAGCTGGGCTTATCGTTAATAGACTAAGGAGCCGACTTTCACCCGATCATGTCAACATGCTAGTTTTCCTCCAGAAGAACATGTAAAACAAGATATGCCGACTGAGTTTAAAGCATAATGTTAAAGTTAAAGCTATATGTACGTTCTGTACAAAAATTAAGCGGCAGCCTGCTGTACGTATTGGCGCATTTTTTTTATTCGCTCCTTATTTTGTTTGCACAAATGGTGTCATGTTCTTCTCAGCTACAAAACAGGATGTATATGTATAAGCTTTTTTTATATACCCTGATAAGCTTGTTCAGAAATGAAGAAAAAAATATGTCTTCCTGATTAAACTTAATTTAAATGAACAAATATTCGAATATTAGTTTTTTTATGAGCTCAAATATTCAAATGTAATATTTGTGGAAAATGCACATCCCTACT
The DNA here is from genome assembly GCA_006030095.1 of Triplophysa siluroides. NCBI lineage: Eukaryota > Metazoa > Chordata > Actinopteri > Cypriniformes > Nemacheilidae > Triplophysa > Triplophysa siluroides. The sequence goes on from VCII01000363.1 coordinate 70,401, forward strand.
GCGTAGTGGAGGAGTTCATGGCTGTGCCCTCCACAGATGAATGGAGGTCCATTGCAGAGGGTTTCAAGGACAGGTGGACTTCCCACTTTGCTGTGGAGCACTGGACGGCAAGCACGTCCTGATAAAGGCACCCCCAAAACAGGATCCCAGTTCTTCAACTACAAAGGAACTTTTTCCCTTGTTCTCCTTGCTGTTGTGGATGCAAGGTACTGCTTCCAGGTGATTGATGTCGGGGGATATGGCCGGATAAGCGATGGTGGGACTCTGTCCAACTCAGCCTTTGGCCAGGCACTCCGTGGTGGCACCCTCCTTCTGCCAACTGACTGCCTCTCCCATGAGCTGACCACAGAGGACCCCAGCCCAATGTCTTTGTGGCAGATGAGGCCTTTCCCCTCAGGAAAAACCTCATGAGGTCATTTCCTGGGCGCACCCTTCCCCGAGAGAGACGGGTCTTTAATTACCGTCTCTCCAGAGCCCGGCTGGTGGTGGAGAATGCTTTTCGGGATCCTGTCCTCACAGTGGAGGATGTATTGCTGCCTCATAGATGTTCAGCCTGATGTTGTGGAGAGATGTGTGAAGGCAACGTGTGTCCTCAACAACTTTCTGAGGAGATCTGAAGAGGCAACTGCTGTGAGGGGGCGGTGCAAGGTGCGGAGTCGCCGCTGCAAGTCTCTGTCGGGTTGCAGCCAATAATTCTGCCAGAGAGGCTATCCGGGTCAGGGACAGTTTCATGACTCACTTTTCTGCCGAGGGAGCAGTCCCGTGGCAACCGGCTGAATAGTTTTTGTACATTATATACTGTGCTGTTTATGTCCTTTGTTTAGCTCTGATAATTATTCCCATACTATTGTTTTTCTTTTGATTTCCACACTTTATATATTGTAAATAATAACATCTTTTCAACCTCTCTCGTTAATCTTTCATCATTTTTAGTACAAGTTTAGATTGTTATAGTTTTCAAATGATAAATGGAGCCAGCCTCCAAAATGAATCCCTGTCTCGTTGCTGCATTCTCAATACACTATACCACAACACTGGTCCAATCACAAATAACAATTTTTTACTATACTACTGTGAGTGTATTTGCAATAGGATATAATTTGAGTGAATGTTCATAATTATTCCAGTCTTAACATTAATGTTAATTAATTAATTAATAATGATTTACTATGTTGTGCCCAAAGTAACACACCAAAATTTTTGGTCATTGTATAGAACATTTATTTAAAACAAATCTAATAAATAATATAAAAACTATATACAAAGAACATTTATAACTATTTAGATGCAGGAATAAAAAGGATCTTGTTCGGAAGAGGGAAGAGTGAGGGCCAAAGTGAAGTAGAGGAGAAAGTCTGTTTCATTCCCTGCAGAGATTGCTGCAGCTGCTTTTTTTTTAAACAAAACTCCAATTGTTCCAAATTAAGCACAACTGTGCTGCTTTCGTAAATTAATTTGTGAATTTGAAATTTGACAAATTCTTTCATCTGAGGCGGCAATCTCTGCAGGGAAGATATCTGCCCTGTTGTATTGCATCACTTGTCAACACACCTACTGCTGCTGCTGCCTCGCCCTGGTCATCGGGCTGGTCGTACCCTGCGGCCTGATTCTCCTCACCCACCCCGTCTCATATTCCCGCTTGTCTCCCGTGGGGAGACGAAGCGGTCTAGGAAAGACAGGACCGCAGAGTACTTCCACTTTTTCCCTGGCCCTGCTGCTGACCCACTCCTCTTCTCCGTCTCCTTTCTCCTTTCCTTTAAATATGTGTCCCTCAAACTCTTCCACTTCTTTCTGCACACTTCCTCTGAATAAACACATCAACTTTCGCCGAAGTTCATATTTTTAATTTCGAAACGCGCCGCAAGTAGGTCTATCGCGTCTTTGCATTGACTTAACATGTAAATCACTCGCGCTTAGCGCTTCATTCACGTTTGGTCTGAACACACAGTAAGACTCTGAATACACTGCTGCCAAATGAATAGCCCGGGTTTAGAGTCTTTGTAGCACGAAGCACGTTAAGAGACAACGTTATTGGGAAACGCATACCAGAACATTTACCCTGCACGTTAGTGATGTGCGGGTCCTCTAAGACATTGGTTCCTAACCTGGGGCCCGTGACCCCCTTAGGGGGTGCCAGCTGACATACATTGAGGTTAAATAATGCTGAATAAAATGTTCCACTAATCATTTTATATAAAAATGTGCTTACAGTGCCAAGATAATGCAGTCAAAAATAGTTATATCTTGGCATCGCGCGTCACTCCCGGATAATTGAAAATGGGCAAAAAGGCAGGACGTGGTTAGAGCTAAAGCGCCTGGTTTGCTGGAACCACTTGTCACTCTAGTGTCCTCGCACCTAATTTGCAGAATTGTAAGTAAAAGAATTGCAAAAAAATTCACCCTCCTCACAGTTGTCATGAAGGGTAAAATTAGATATCTAGACAAAAATATTATTTTACCAGGCTGTAAACGTGTTTTTTTCTGCTGTAAAGTTGCACGTTTTAACATGGAGCTCAATGAGATTATGCTCTCTTTTGGAGCTAGTCTCTAATGGCAAGTCGATAAATTGCAATTAAAGTCACTTCCGTGTTGGCTTCGAGAGATCGGAAGGTTGCCCCTTGGTGTCAACATAAAAATTAAATGGAAAAATAGCAGAGAAATGTAAATGCGGTTATCTTCAAAACAATCACCCAGGTCAAAACCATTTTCATAGGTTTACACCCACATGACTTTAAATGAATGGTGTTGACTTTGATGGCAGAACTGAATGTTTTTATCTATTGTAATAGTTGTGTATGAGTCTCTTGATTGTCCTCAATGTAAAAAGAGGAATCTCAACATCATACAGTTACTGCTGGACATGAGTCAAATATCAAGGAATGCTGAAAAAGCAAAGATTGTGGAGGACCTGGTGATTGTTTTGTATATCAACGCCCAAATTTATACACAAAGAAGGTGTAACTATTCTCACTGTAGTATTGTTGCTGCTGCCATGTTGAGAGATACTTTGGGTTCATTGCGAAAGCAAAACTACTTTGTTGGGTCTTCCAAAAGAGGACACAATTAGAAATAAGTGGTTAAGTTTTATTTACAACACAGTTCCAAAACAGTACAACACCCAAATTCGAGTGTATGCAGCGCATTAGCACCTGCTGCACAAAAGCAGTTGCTAAAAAGTTTGATTATTTATATGTATATTTATATATGATATTGACTATTCAAACAGTTTTTTCTACGATAACAAATGCAGAAATGGTTTATGTTACATAGTGTCCTCTGACTGTTCGCCCTTACGATATGACCCAACTCATACATAGCTTGGTTGCTCTCAACGGTGCCTGATTGTGATTAAGCGTTAAGTGTTTGTTACATATGCGACTTTGATTTTAAATAATGAAGATTTACAGCGGCCTTTCCTTTTTATTTTTAGGGCGGTTTGCATAATGTTGCGTCTTTTTGTACGTTCACGTTTATTTTAAAGTATTGTAGACGCAGGCAAGCACACTTGACTATAGAGCACAGACGTGGCATAGAACACCTTGTACTCACGGTCAGTGCGGCTGATGTTAGCAACGGCCAATGGTGAGTGCTTTGGAAAGTAGGAGAAAGTGGTGCTGCCCTTTTGTTTTCCGTGCTTTTTTGAAGGTTATAGTTGCCCCTACTACATTCTTCCAAACAGTGGTTGGGCCTCATTTGACTTTGGTAAAAAGTGGTATTGTCATGTCCCACCTGCAAATTATGCTTATGTAAAATACCATGATACAGCTGTTATATAGTGCCTTGATGTGCTTTAATCATGGTCCTACCGCCACAGTATATTTGGTAAGGGTAGCAATGGTAGTAAATGACATAATAAATTAAAGTGTCAGGTTTTAATTGGCCACATACACACTGCTGCTAAATGTTGTTACATCTCCTTCCAAAGCTCAGTCCTGTTCTGTATACTGTATACTAGGGATGGGGAGTCGACTCCAAAAGAGTCGATTCCTCGACTCTTAATGTCCCTAAAGTCGGAACTCTCGGTTTTTTATGTTGTCATTGACTCAAATCGGTTAAATTGTCTTTGTGATTGGCGCAAAGCAACGAATAACATTTAAAAACCATTCAGGTAAAAGTCATACCGCCACTCTCTCTGATTGTACACATTTACATCCGATCCAAAACACTGCATTAATCAGAGCATGAGCGCGTCTACTGGTTCTCTCACAAAAGGGCACGCAATATTTCCCGTTCATTCTTCACCTTCAATCCGATCACATTAAATTCTCAAATTCTTATTAAAAACTCTCCTATATTTTGTCTGTCCCTCTTCAAGCTTTTATTTCTCAAAACGACTGTTAAGACTTTGTAAGTTGCTTGTACTGGCCTCCCAGAATGCCTTATCCTGTTATCCAGCGAGTTAAACACATCCACACAAAGAGTCTCGTACACCAAGTTTGCAATTGAGAACTTTATCATGCTTTAGTGTGAAACTGCAATACAAATACATAAACACCAGTAAGTGCAAAGTACTGGAGTACCATAAATGCATTAAAAACCCAATGCGACACATAACTAGACTATAGAGTCATTAATTATGTATGTGGAGTATTTAGCATACAAGGTAAGTATTATACGTATAAGCATGAACTTCACAGTAACAGTTGCATAGGAACTTAACAACAACTTAGCTGTCAATTAACATTATCCATATCACACTTAACACTAAATAACACCACATTTATATATTTTACTTCCTACTTACAAGGAATGCTTTCAAAGGGCTAACAAGGAGAAACCGATACCAGAAATTCCGTGCTGCTTCATCTAGCGTTTTACTTCCTGAATGTCCGCTTCGTATCAAATGGTTTCAAAATAAAAGTCTCCGGAAACACAACTAAAATCTAAGACTGGCGATGCCAGAACACTCCCCGTCTGGTATCTTCAAGATACCATTACAAACATGACTGCTAGTATTAACTTCACTCTGGGGATAGAAGAAGTACAAGCTCTGAAATAGGTCTATAATAGATCTTTGTAGTTCCCTGCTGAACAACCTTTATCTCAGCCTTCCTAATGAGGCCATCATGGCTTGGAACAGTCTTTACAATGACCCCCATTGGCCATTTGTTCCTCCTCGCTTGCTTATCCTTGAGAAGAACCACATCTCCTTCTCTGATGACAGTCCTTTTGTGTTTCCATTTCTGGCGTGACTGTAAGGTGCAGAGTACTCCTTCCGCCATCTGTTCCAGAACTCACCAGCTAACATCTGAACACGTTTCCATTGATACTTCAGCATCTCCTGGATTACAGTCACTTAAGGGGGAAATGCATGCGCACGATTTCTGAGTCAGTAGGTTGGAGGGTGACAGAATGTGAGGATGCTCCGGGTCAGATGAGACAGGCACCAGAGGACGAGCGTTGATTATGGCAGTGTCCTCAGCCAGGAATGTGGTCAATATTTCATGCGTCAGCTGCACCCGTCCAGCCTGCAGCAACATGCTGTCTAGTATTCGTCGTGCCACGCCAATCATGCGCTCCCACACTCCGCCCATGTGATGAATGGGGAGGATTGAAGATCCATACACACTTCTGCTCCTTTAGGTAGTCCTGGACTCTTTCCTGTTCTGTAGTGATTCCCATCTCTCTGCATGCACCAACAAATTTGTGCCGCAATCTGAGCGCAGCTGCTTGACAGGGCCACGCAGAGCAACAAAGCGCCTAAAGGCATTGATGAAGCTGGAAGACGTCATTTCTTCGACAACTTCAATGTGGACAGCCCTAATGCATAAACAGGTGAACAGTATTGCCCATCGCTTACTGTTGGCTTGTCCCCCACGCGTTCGTCTGGTGAACACCTCCCATGGCCCGAACGTGTCCAAGCCCACGTATGAGAAGGGGGGATCCATCTGGAGACGATCTGCAGGTAAATCACTCATCTGCTGCTCCTGAATCTTTCCTCTGAGTTTCCTGCAATTCACACACTTGTTGAGGACTTTATTTACACACCTTTTAGCTCCAACTAACCACAGCCCGTTATCTCTGATGTCTCCCTTGATGCTGGATCTTCTCATGGTGGTGACGTACAAGGAGTGTTGAGACATGATGGTTGCCAGGTAAGATGATGGGGTGTGTCTCTTTTAACTCAAGGCCTGACTGATTAATGCGGCCACCTATTCGGAGCAAGCCAGTGTTGTCTATAGATGGGTTCAGCTTTATGAGAGGACTGTTATGTGGCAGGTTCCGTTTTGCTTCAATGCAGCAGAATTCCTCTGCATAGACCTCACGCTGCACATGTCTGATGATCACCTTCTCTGCTTCTTCAAGAGTGTTACAGTAGGGCACCCTCCTACAAATGTGCCAGCCATTACAGTCTTCATTTTCTTTAGGATGAGCAAAGCAGCGAGCAATGTGCTGGAGGTTGGCAACAGCATTTGTCAGTGATTTCCATGTGGAGAATCTTTCCCATCTCTTTGAGCTCAGGAGATTTTCTGTGATATGCGTGGACAGAGTTTTCACCTCTGGGCGGATCTCTGCATCCTTCTCTGGTTCAAGCAACTTGAATGTATCATGTTCTGACGGCGACACTGATGAATGATGAAGGAACGAAGGTCCTGAGAGCCAGTTGGTGCTGAGGAGTTTTGAGGCCGGAACAGAGCGTGAGCCATGGTCGGCAGGATTCTGATCCGTTGGTACATAATGCCATTGTGCGGGTACAGTAGACTGCCTAATGCGCTGAACTCTGTTATTTACATAGACATAAAAGCGTCTTGACTGATTGTGTATATACCAAGAATCACCTTGCTATCTGTATAGAAGCTAATGGAGTCAAGTGTGAGGTCAATCTCTTCACTTATTACCTCTGCCATTTCTACAGCCATGACTGCTGCACACAGTTCAAGCCTGGGGATGGTGAGTTCAGGCTGAGGAGCAAGGCGTGCTTTTCCTAGGACAAACCCCAGTTCTGTGTTCCCTTCAGTGCTGGTGACCTTCAGGTAAGCCACAGCGGGCTTAGCTTTCACAGATGCATCTGAGAAGACACATAGCTCTGTGCTCTGGATCTTAGAGGAGGGAATGCGTGAGTATGTTCGCGGCAAATCCATGTTGCCAAGATGTCGCAGAGAAGTTGGCCATTCAATCCATTTTTCATGCAATTCCTCGGGGAGGATGTTGTCCCAGTCAGAAGCCTGTGCTGATACCTCTCTGAGCAGAAGCCGTCCTTGTACGGTTACTGGTGCCAGGAACCCAAGGGGGTCAAAAAGGCTGTTTACCATGGAGAGCACACCCCTGCGTGTATAAGGCCTTTCCATCTCTGGGACATGGAATGTAAAAAGTAGTCTGACATAATGTTCCATCTTACTCCGAGACTGCGCTGATCTGGTAGGTCGTCCATGAACAGGTCGAGATCCTGGAGATCCTTGGCCCTGTCCTCCACTGGAAATGCGTCCATAACCTCTGGCCTGTTAGAGGCTATCTTGTGAAGCCGCAAGTTTGAGGCCGCCAGCATCTTCTGTGTCCCTTTGAAAGATGAATTGCCTGTTGTACAGTGGCGACAGACTTGAGAGCATCGTCCACATAGAAGTCACGTTCTATGAAGTGTCGGACGTCAACTCCATACTGTTCCTCTCCCTGTTGCGGGCCCTCCTTAATCCATAGGTGGCCACAGCGGGTGAGGGGCTGTTCCCGAACACATGCACCCTCATTCTGTAGTCCACCACATCTTTACTCATGTCATTGTCTTGGTGCCAGACAAAGCGCAGAACATCCCTACAGTCCTGTCGCACCAGGAAGTTGTAGAACATTTGCTGGATGTCAGCTGTGATTGCTACTGCCTCCTTCCTGAATCTCAGAAGAATACCCAGCAGACTGTTGTGCATGTTTGGTCCGGAGAGTAGCACGTCATTGAGGGATACGCCTTCAAACTGTACACTGGAGTCAAAGACAACCCGTATCTGTGAGGGCTTTTGTGGGTGATAGACTCCAAAAAAGGGCAAATACCAGTACTCTTTGCCCTCCTCTGTTGGAGGAGCGAGCTCTGCGTGCTGGCATCTAGCATTGCCTGCATGAAGTTCTTGAAGTGGGTCTTCATCTCTGTTTTTTTCTCGAAATGTGCGTTGCAAGGACTTAAGGCGGCTCAAAGCATATTGCCGGTTGTTGGGGAGCCTTCTCCATGGCTGGCGGAATGGTAGTGGGGCCACCCAACTTTTTGTGTCATCTTGAATGAATTCATTTTCCATTGTCTCGAGGGAATAAGAGATCCTCCATTGATGGTGCAAGCTTGTTGTCGTTTTTGGTTTGGTGAAGACTGAACTTCCTATGCCTCCAATGTTTGTGCTAAGGGAATTTTCCTTTGAGGTGTGAGGGAAAAAATGTAGCTGATTGGGAAGGACAGGTTTCTCTTTGACAGACACATGGCTCTCACATGGCGGGAAGTGGCTTGGCCTGCCGTTCTCGAGAACGTATGTTTTCATTACAGTGACCTCTGTGGGCTTGTGGGTGCTACCCAAGCAAACATCTATAATAACCCATCCTAAGTCCAACTTCTGGGCGTACGCTGCATCATGGGGACCACTGATCTGTCTGCGTACCTTATGGACCCTTAATATGTCTCTTCCCAGCAAAAGAAGGATATGCGCGGATGGATCCAGAGGAGGAACCTCATGAGCTATACTTCTGAGATGGCGGTGACCATGCGCGGTTGCTGGGGTGGGAATTTCATCCCTATTGTTGGGAATAAAGTTGCATTCCAAAAGCGTGGGCAGAGAGAAACTGATTGCACCATCTGCAGATTCTATGACATATCCTGTAGCTCGTCGGCCAGCTGTTTCACCCATCCCAGAACAAGTTCTCGGTGTGTATGGTAATGTAGGGCTGTTTATTTTGAATATGTCAAAGAACTTGGATCGAGCTAAGGACTTGTTACTCTGGTCATTCAGCATAGCATACATTTTCTTGCCTTTGTTGCGGTCGCCAGCTGGATAGACAGTGACAAGGCATATTTTGGAGCAAGACTTGCCATGAAACGCTTCTCCGCACACTTCAGTACAGTTGGACACAACGGCAGACTCTTGGACTTCTGGTTTCTCCCCGCCATGCTCTTCTGGGGAAGTAGAGGGCTTGGAGGCCCATGGAACTGGGCCTGGGTGCAGGGCAGTTGGATGCCTGTCGCTGCCACACTCAAAACATCTTTAGATTAGATTAGATTAGATTCAACTTTATTGTCATTACACATATACAAGTACAGTGTACGAAATGTAGTTTAGGTCTAACCAGAAGTGCAATTAGCAAGTGCAGGATATACAGTGTTAAAATACAGAATACAATATTAGGAAAATACTTTACAATGGGCATGTACTATGAAAATATGACAATATAAACAGAAGGGCTATATACTGTGAACATTAATGTACAGGTGGTTATGAACAGATAACAATATAGACTATACAATAGTGCAAGTGACTTGAGTGTGCATTAGTTACAGAGATTAGCTATTAAAGTTACAGTGCAGTAGATGAGTTGATGCGGTTATTAAAGGTACGGTGCAGTACATGAGTTAATGCAGTTATTGAAGTTATAGTGCAATACATGAGTAGATGCAGTTATACAGTTACAGTGCAGTTATTGAAGTTATAGTGCAGTAGATGCGTTAATGCGGTTATAAGGTTACAGTGCAGTAGATGAGTTAATGCAGTTATTGAAGTTATAGTGCAGTAGATGAGTTAATGCAGTTATTGAAGTTACAGTGCAGTAGATGAGTTAATGCAGTTATTGATGTGCAGTAGATGCGTTAATGCGGTTTTTAAGGTTATAGTGCAATAGATGAGTAGATGCAGTTAGTTATGCAATAGATGCAGTAATGCAATGGATGAGTTACAGTGCAGTAGAGAAGTTGGTGCCGTTATTGAAGTTACAGTGCAGTAGATGAGGTAATGCAGTTATGAAAGTTACAGTGCAGTAGATGAGGTAATTCAGTTAGAGTAGTCCCATTAGTGCAAATGAGCATTCAGTGTAATATTCCTGGTGTGCAAGTGAGCAGTATAGTGCAAATGATGCTATGTGTGTGTAAACAGTCCGGTAGAGCAGATAACATGAAGTACTGGTGTGTACAGTTCAGTCATGCATGCCAGCCCTGTAGTGCAATGTCAACTATGTAATAGCAGCATTACAGTGTAAGTTATGAGGGGTAGTGGATCAGTGGGCAGCAGAGTTCAATAATGAAACAGTTCTGGGAAAAAAGCTGTTTCCTAGTCTGCTGGTTCTTGCCGGAGGCACCTGAAGCGCCTACCGGAAGGCAGGAGAGTAAACAGTCTGTGAGCAGGGTGAGAGGGAGTCCTTGAGAATGCTGCGAGCTCGACGCAGACAGCGTTTCTTTTGGATGTCCTCAATGGAAGGGAGTGTAGTTCCTGTGATGCGCTGGGCTGTTTTCACCACCCGCTGCAGTGCCTTGCGCTCAGCAACAGAACAGTTCCCGTACCAGACTGTGACACAGTTGGTCAGGATGCTCTCTATCGTGCAGCGATAGAAGTTCACCAGGATAGTTGAAGACAGTTGGTTCTTCTTCAGTGTCCTCAGAAAGAAGAGACGCTGGTGAGCCTTCTTGACCAGGCATGAGGTGTTGGTGGTCCAGGACAGGTCCTCCGAAATATGGGTCCCCAGGAACTTAAAACTGGAAACACGTTCAACAGCCATCCCATTAATGTGGATGGGGTCGTGTGTGCCTCCTTTCGCCTTCCTGAAGTCCACAATGATCTCCTTTGTTTTGGAGGTGTTAAGGAGCAGGTTGTTGTTTGAGCACCATGTGGCCAGGTGCCGTACCTCCTCCCTGTAAGCAGTCTCATCGTTGTTGCTGATGAGACCAATCACTGTTGTATCGTCTGCGAACTTGATGAAGGAGTTAGGTCCATTCACAGGTCTGCAGTCGAGTGTGAAAAGGGAGTAGAGAAAGGGGCTCAGTACGCAGCCCTGTGGTACACCAGTGTTGAGGGTGATGGTGGTGGAGCAGATGTGGCCTAACCTAACAAGCTGAGGCCTGTTCGTCAGGAAGTCCATAATCCATTGCAGGTTGAATTGTTAATGCCTAGGTTTCCAAGTTTAATGATTAGCTTGGAAGGGATGACGGTATTGAATGCAGAGCTGAAGTCTACAAACAGCATGCGTGCATAATAAGTGTCCTTATTATCCAGATGTGTGAGCACGGAGTGCAGCCCATGGACCGCATCATCTGTGCTCCTATTGCTACGGTAGGCAAATTGGTATGGGTCCAGTGTGGATGGTAAAGAGTCTTTTAGTTGTGACAGGACCAGCTGCTCAAAGCACTTCATAACAATGGGTGTGAGTGCTACAGGGCAGTAGTCATTCAGGCATGTCGGGCTGGAATGTTTTGGAATGGGCACAATGGAGGTGGATTTGAAACATGCTGGAACCACTGCTTGGGCGAGGGACAGGTTGAAGATATCCGTGAAGACCCCAGCGAGCTGCTCCGCACATGCCCTGAGTACGCGACCAGGGATGCCATCAGGACCAGCAGCCTTGCGTGCGTTTATCCGGCTTAGTGCAGTGTAAACATCTGTGGAGTTTAGTGTGATGATTGGGTGGTCAGTAGAAGGTGTGAGCCTGGTGGCGGGTTCCTTATTGTCTTTCTCAAAGCGTGCATAAAAGTCATTAAGCTCGTTCAGAAAGGCAGCGTCTGTGGCTATGGGGATGGAGTGGTTGGGTTTGTAGTCACTAAGGGCCTGGATGCCCTGCCACATGCGTCGAGGGTCAGAATTGGTAAAATGCTCTCTCTAGCTTCAACTTGTAGCAGTGCTTGGCCTTTTTGATGCCCCTCTTCAGATTTGCCCTGGAAGTACTATAGGCCTATGCGTCACCTGATCTGAAGGCAGTGTTGCGTGCTTTCAGCAGGAGGCGCACTTCCTTGTTCATCCATGGCTTCTGATTCGGGTATATGGTGATCTGCTTTTGAGCTGTGACACTATCAATGGTGGTATTGATGTAGTCCAATACAGAGGAGGTGTAGCTGTCTATCCGTGTGAGAGCCACTGGTGGCCTGAGAAGCAAACATACTCCAGTCTGTGTGTAGAAACCTTTCCTGGAGTGTGAAGTCTGCCCCCGCAGGCCACACCTTGATGGTCTTCACTGATGGCTTCACACGATTAATGAGAGGTGAATACTTGGGGGTGAGGAACAAAGAAAGGTGATCAGATTGACCCAGGTGGGGGAGGGGGGTCGCGGTGTAAGCTTTAGCCATGTTTGTATACACATGATCCAAAGTTTTGTTTCCTCTTGTGTGGCAGGAAACATGCTGGTGAAATTTAGGGAGCACTGTCTTTAAGTTAGAGTGATTAAATCTCCCGCAACAATAAATGCAGCCTCCGGGTGAGCAGTCTGTTGTTTACTGATGGCTGCATGAAGTTCTTTCATAGCAAGCTTGGCATCAGCATCCGGTGGAATATAAGCAGCGGTTACAATTGTGGAAGTGAATTCCCGTGGCAGTCTACATTTAACCATGAGAAACTCAAGGTTAGCCGAGCAGTGTCTCCGACAATAACAGAGTTCGTGCACCAAGCTTTATTGACATAAATGCACAATCCACCTCCTCTTGTCTTACCGGATTCCTCTGCCGTTCTATCCGCCCGGTGTGTGTTGTAGCCCGCTAACTCAATAGCGTTGTCCGGTATGCCGCTGTGTAGCCATGTTTCTGTGAAGATTATGACATTGCAGTTCAAAAGTCTTTTGTTGTTGATGATGCGGAGTCGAATCTCATCCATTTTGTTCACTAATGATCGTACATTAGCAAGGAAAATGCTGGATAAAGAGAGCCGGTGTGGTGTTAGCTTTAGCCTAGCTCTTAGCCCTCCGCGCTTCCCCCGCCTTTGTTTACGATCTCGACGCCGCCGGCGAGCACTTCCGCCCGGCCGTGTGGGGTGCGTAGCATCGGGTGTTTTGGCGATCTCAGGGACGAGTTCCGGGAATGCGCAAACCGATATCCAAAAGCTCATGCCGGGTGTACGATGTGAATGCACAACTGTTCTGAACGAACAGGCCCGAGATGAGCAAGAAAAACACTATATAATTGCTAAAACTGGAGAGACGCTGAGCCTCGCGATGTTCACGCGCCGCCATCTACGTACATATAGTCTGGCTGTTGACTCACAGTGCCGAGCTACATGCTTATCTGAAGCACAGCATTTAAAGCAGATATTGTGCTCCTTCAATATTTTCTTTCGTTCATCAATAGGTCTTTCCCTGAAGCCTCTGCACCTTCGTAAGGGATGTGGTTTGTGATGCACAGGGCAAAACTTGTCTGGGCCTTCAACAGAGGACGTGGAGTTGGAGGAGGGGAACACATCTGTTTTATGAACAGAGACTGATCTTCGGCCATTGCCATGATTCTCAATATACCGGCTTCTGTTTACGGTATTAGGTACAGACAGTAGATTAAAGCTTGGGTCATTACGTGCCTTTGCTTCGTTGCGTATAAACTGTGAAAAGAAGTGAAACGGTGGAAAGGCTACGTTGTGTTTTTGTTTGTAGCGTGAGCCCTCCATCATCCATTTATCCTGATGTCCGTATGGAAGCTTCTCTACTATAGGGCTAATACCCCTTGCTGTGTCCAAATAAGAGAGCCCTGGTAGGTATCCTTCATGTTTCACAGACTCAATCTCCAACAGCAAGTCAGACAGCTCTCTAAGCTTGTGGTGTTCTTTGAGCGCTACTTTAGGGAATTTTTCCAGCTTTGTGAAAAGAGCACCCTCTATGGCTTCTGGCGAACCATACATCTCCTCTAACCTCTCCCATATCAAACACAAGCCTGCAGAAGGATTTCTCACATTTACTGATTTGACGCGGCGTGCGTGTTCAGCGGACTCTGTGCCTAGCCACTTTATCAATAAATCTATTTCTTCTCCTGCCTTGAGATCAAGACCCTCAATTGTGTTATTAAATGACATCTTCCAGCACAAGTAATTCTCTGGTTTGTCGTCAAACCTGGTGAGCCCAGACGAAACTAGCTGGCTCTTTGCAAGATATTTTGCCAAGTCTGAAGTGGCTGTGTCTTTGGAGGGGTGATACGCTGTGGTTGTATAGGGTCTATGAGGAATATATGCGGGAGTGTGAACAGGGAGGTCTCTAGCATACTGTTGATGGCTGTTCAGGAGTTGAGGTGAAGTCTGTTCTACAACCCTTTTATTACCATGCATTCCGCTAACTGCAGAGTGGCTAGTTGGCTGATTGTGGATAAAGGCCGATGGTTTATCTTCCCTTTCTTCACATACTGATGCACAGCTGCTAGCATGCTGTGGTGTTTTCTCATGGGTCGAACTGTGTTCCTTGAGTGAGAGTTTGCTACCACTAAGATGACTGTGCTTGCTCACATACTCCTCAGTCCGTTGTTGTGCACTTTGCAGGGGTTGTAGCAGCGGTTTGTATTCCTCTCTAGCCTCAAATTCTTCGGCGGCCGCCTCCATGACTGCAGCCTCTGCCCTTGCTGCCACGGCCTCTCTCTCTCTCTCCAGCGCATCAAGTGTTGCTTCTAGACGGGCCTTTTCTGTCCTTATCAATATCTCTCTCTCCGAAAAGGCAGCTCTTGCCTGTGCAGCATCAGATTTAGCACGTGCCGTAGCGGCCGCCAGAGCAACGCTTGACGTTGTGGTACATTTACTTAATATGGTTGCATGTTCTATAACGTCTTCTCTTTCCATGTTAATTGCGTGTGTGTACCTCAATCCTTGTTTATGATGCTGCAGTTATCGTATTGGGTAGGACACCTTTCATGAAAATGCAGTCCGATCATCAGCAACTCTTTGCGAATACTCCTTTTTCACTGTACTGGCCTCCCAGAATGCCTTATCCTGTTATCCAGCGAGTTAAACACCTCCACACAAAGAGTCTCGTACACCAAGTTTGCAATTGAGAACTTTATCATGCTTTAGTGTGAAACTGCAATACAAATACATAAACACCAGTAAGTGCAAAGTACTGGAGTACCATAAATGCATTACAAACCCAATGCGACACATAACTAGACTGTAGAGTCATTAATTATGTATGTGGAGTATTTAGCATACAAGGTAAGTATTATACGTATAAGCATGAACTTCACGGTAACAGTTGCGTAGGAACTTAACAACAACTTAGCTGTCAATTAACATTATCCATATCACACTTAACACTAAATAACACCACATTTATATATTTTACTTCCTACTTACAAGGAATACTTTCAAAGGGCTAACAAGGAGAACCCGATACCAGAAATTCTGTGCTGCTTCATCTAGCGTATTTACTTCCTGAATGTCCGCTTCGTATCAAATGGTTTCAAAATAAAAGTCTCCGGAAACACAACTAAAATCTAAGACTGGCGATGCCAGAACATTGCTTTAAATGAAAGCTTAAATGTGAGTCTGTGCGCATAACTGGACATAAATCAAAATCAAGTTTGTGGGAACAAATTATAAAGCGTTTCATCAAGCTTAAAAACTTAAAAAATCAGCAACAGTCAGGAAGTCACAAATCATATATTAAGTTCTTGTTGCTGGGTTATTATTATAGCATATTTTTTGGATTTAAAATGACATTTTGATATTTTAAAATACTTTTTATGTTAAATGCCCGACACGGTAAGGCAATGAGTTACGTTAAGAAAAGAACACAAGGTAGGCTCAACGCCTTTTTTTTTTTTTAATGTGTTGAACTTAGCCTAGGGTGAATATATAAACTCTTAAACGAAAATAAATAAAAAATGTTTTAGGCTTGTTTAGCGCACATTTACGGAACCTCAATTCAAAACAATGAAACGCGGTTTCTTTAAGTATAAAATATGTTAATTTGTGTAACTGCTTTACATAAGTCTATAGCTACGGTAAGACCTGGGCCGTCATGTCCTTGTGTTGCGTGCGCTTGCAAAACCACATCGGTTTAGGACCGGAAAGGGTCTGACAGCACAAAAACTCTGTGTGATGGTGTTCGTTGCACAAATGCATGTGTATTTGCTTGTGATTTGCTAGTTTCCAGCCCAAAGTTCTCAAGCTAAAGTTCATTCATTTATTTTATATTCGTATCCCTGAGCCCGTTTTAAATGACAGTAAATGAAGTCGAAGTGTCGATTCCATCGATTCCAAAAGTGGGAGTCGAGAATCGAGAATCGGAGTCAACTCCAAAAAACCCAGAACCGAACACCCCTACTGTATACAAACAGTTTTTTAATTTACAACCACATTCTACTGTGGAACTACTTGAGGTTGAGTTCATGTCAAATTCATGACAGAATTTCAGGTAGAGTATCCCTTTAAATTTATAAAAAGGTTATAAAGAGAGGTCCATATTCCAGTGGTTTATGCCTGTTTGTACCTGTTGGGCTCGGCCTTTCATTTCAAATGTGCCAGTATTTTAATTAGGATGGTTCTGGAGAGAAAACTCCTAAAACATTATATTGGTAAATCTACAATAAAAATGACAGCTACATAGGGTTTATTCCTTTCAGATGCTAACCTGTTTTACATCATTTTTGTTTTAGCCTGAGGATGAGGATGAGCCATTCATTCTGGAGGATACATGTCTTGTTAACACAGAGAATATTGATGCCCACTCGTGTGAGACCTCCTCTCTGGCTAGCTCTGACAGTGGAGACCGCACTAATTTTAAAAGGAATGGAAACTTTCTTTCACTTTTTCTTTGTGTTATTTGGCCTTGTATGCTTTGTTATTTGTGTTAACATGTCATATGTGTTCTTAAAGTTAATTATAACCTGTTTTTTTTTTCACTTTAGGAGGAGGAAAGCAGTGGAAACTAATGCAACAGAACATGGATTTGTTTTAAGACACAGTGTATTGGAAGGAATCTCAGCCCAGATAGTGTCTGCTGCTGTAAGAACCACAATACTCAACAGAAAAAAATGACATTGGAATTTTGTTAACCATTTTCTAATTTGCTGCTTCTACTTTGTTTGACTGTCTTCAGGATAAAGTTGATTCTGGCCTGCCAACAGCAATCGTGAGTTCTTTTGTATGATCTTTATTAGTTTGTCTAAAATGTTTTGCTTGTCTAAAATATTTTTGCATTTTCAGACTATTTCAAGTGTGATTGCAGTAGGCACATCACATGGTCTGGCCTTAGTATTCGGTACGTACACCATTAAGACCTTTGTAAATTGTGCGTTAAAATTGTGAAGGGACAATATATTGAATAGTTTGTTTTTAATTGTAGGATCATTACAGATAATACATATAATTTTAGAACATTCTAGCGAGTATTATTTTACAACTGCTATGATACTATCTTTCTGCCTTGGCTTGTCTTGGGTGAAATGCTCAGGAAAGGGTAAATTAGTAATCATGTACAAAATCTAATAAAATGTTTAATTTTGTTAAAAATTTAAAATGAGCATTACAATACTCTGAGTAGGGCGGAATGACCAAAAATCGATTTCACAAAATTTTTAATTTTATTTCATGGTAACGATATATTTCACGGTAACAATCTCCCATTATAATTTTATATCTTATGCCAGGGTTTTTCCTGCATAGATTAATTGGAGGCGGCCGCCTCAGACTCTCGCCAAAATTATGTTGGGAGTCTTCACAAGAAATGCTGCGTGCATTTAACAGACTGTAATTTGTAACTGCAGTTGCGGCATTATGCCACAGTAGAGGTGCTGTTTCGTTATCAGCACACTGAGGCGCTAAAAAGAGTTGCAGATCAAGAGCTAGCTGTGTTTCACGGCTGTTTGTTTTGCATGTCTAAAATTAACATGACGTCCATCATTGTAATGTCTTCAGCTGTGCAGTTGGATCGTTGAATCAGCGTATACTGTAGACAGCCAGTTCGCCAGTATGAACGCACATTGCGTTCAGAACGACTCGCACACGAATGACTCATTTGAATCGATTCATTTAAACTATTGAACTTTTCAGTCACTAACGAATATAATAGATCATTGAATCATTTAAAGTTGAACCACAGAGATTGCACGATGTGAAAAAGCTTTGCTCATTTAGTAAGACCGGCTTATTCAGTTGGCTATTATGGGCTGAAAAGTAAGTTGAAAATGATAGAAAAGCTTTATTTGATTAAAACATCATTTCTGGTTGGTTGAATAAAACTTAATATTTTTAATAGTTTTATATAACTTTTTTGCAGTGGTGGAAAGAGTACTGAACAATCGTACTTAAGTAAAAGTATTGTTACTTCAGAAATATTTTACTCAAGTACAAGTAAAAGGACTGAAAAATAATATGACTCAAGTAAGAGTAGATAAGTATTTTGCTGAAAAACTACTTAAAGTACATTGTTACAAAGTGCTTGACTATTGTTTTAAAATTTTTACCCCAAATGGGGTTTTGTGAGCATTATGGAGAGGTAAACATGCTCATGTAATAATTCATTCACTGGAGGGCACTTACATAAAGACCACAAGTGAGACTTACAGAACCACAATATTTGTGATGTTGACTGATGCAATATGAAGACATTAAACACATATATCTGTGTTCTTAAAGCCATCTCTGGTATTTGCATAAGAATTATGTATCAACACAGCCTGTACAGCAGCATAGAATTTTATAAAATAATATATTTTCTGTCTCAGTCTAGGATAAGAAGCACTGCAACCACAAAAGTAAGTTATTTCAAAAGTAACATCATTTTAATGGTTTTATGAGGGGCAAAATAATAA
Source organism: Triplophysa siluroides (assembly GCA_006030095.1). Classification (NCBI taxonomy): domain Eukaryota; kingdom Metazoa; phylum Chordata; class Actinopteri; order Cypriniformes; family Nemacheilidae; genus Triplophysa; species Triplophysa siluroides. Next base: position 89,050 of record VCII01000363.1, read on the forward strand.
AAGTGATAGGTTTGGTCAAAGAAATTAGGGATAAAAAATTTGTGAAAATAAAGGTGCCAGTAAAAAATAATAATTTAAATATGTCCCAAAACAATTGTTCTAATGAACATTCGCAAACAGCATTACAAAGATGTGTGGTTAAAACTACAGCTCTAGAGCTGTAATTAAAGTATAGTATATGTATAATAACATGTAGACTTAGCTCGTTCTCTGGAGCAAACTAAACAAGCAACACACAGTACATTGTATATTGTATTGTATATTATTGTATATATTCATCATTCTAAATATATGCAAATTCCATGTTACGCCTTTTATTTTGGCAAGAGAAAGCGTTGTTTTCTTTTTAAAGTTGCTCATAAAACTACATAAAAGTTGCTCATAACTCTACATACGCTAGGACCCTGGGGGAATCCCTGGGAGTGACGTAAGAGAAAAATTGCTAAAAAAAGAATGAAACATCTTGAAATAAAGCAAGAGAGCAAAATTTGATTACAGAAGTAGTCTTCATAAGCAGTGTATATTATGTACAGCAATAATCTTATATTAAATCAATCTGAACGGATTTATTGCGACCAATGTACTATGTTTTTGTGAAACAGTTGTGACTGCCTATTTAGTTTCTCTCATAGGCGTAATTTGCGGGTGGGACATGTCCATGGCATCTCTGTGTATTATTTAGGGGCCATTAACATCTAAAACTCGTGGGAAAACGCAGGGTGCGCCGCTTTCTCACCATCTCCCGTTGCTCACAATCATAAATTATATTATACAGTGAGCGAAGACAGAAATGCGGCCAGTATGAATTTATTAATTTCGCCTTTGTATTAAGTTTGCTTCGTACATTTGGTTTAACTGCACTGTTAAAGAGGTGCAATCTTTACCAATGTGCGTGTATGCATGTTAGACACTTACATTGTGCTTGCTGTCAGTGCAATTGCTTATGAATTATGAATCCTTATGAAACAAGTTTTCTTTGTACCTCTGCTGCTGAGTGCTCTGGTAATATCAATGGTATAAGCCATTTCAGGAGCTGACTTAATCACAATTTACAATTAGAATATGAGCAGAGATCGTGTTAGCGATGCTAATTCAAAGCACCAGTGATTGAATGTCAAAGCGCGGTTTAAGCGCCCCGGCTAAACTGGACGTTTTGATTGGTTTTGCCCCAAAATAACACCTGTCAGTTATTGTCTGAAGTGCAGCGCTCCATGGATATGGTAGTTTGAAAAGTGCATGTCAAACGCAAGCTCGCCCTGTTATCCATTGTACTTTTTACTTTTGGTGAAAAATAAATGTAGTGAAGCTGAATACTTTTTCTATTCTACTCGAGTAGTGGTAAAAGTACCACAATTGAATTATACTTAAGTAGAAAAAAAAAAATGTACTTAAGTACTGTATCGAAAGTATTTGTAATTAGTTACTTTCCACCACTGCTTATTTATCATTTTCATCTAAATTTATTAGAACTTTGAATATGTCAAAGTCACTTTGGTTAAGCCATTTAAAGGTACTTGTGTGTGTACAAGAGCAGGATAGCACCATCTCCGCCTCATTTTGAGCCAGGAAAAACCCTGTTATACCTATTTTGTTTTACTTCATTTATTTATTTATTGCAGTTCATTTGAATGCTCACCATAATTGTACAGTAGGAAAGTTGTGAAAATGTACTAAAGATATCAAATTAAGTTCTGATAATGAGATTTATTATTTATTTATCTTCTGGCTATATCATATGTATACAGTAGGAATATAGACAACAAGTATAACAATGAAGTATGAATATGTTCACAAACAATGAGAGTACAGTATACGACTGGTGTTATAAACTGATGTTCATGGGGTCTGTACTGTAGGTCTCCATCGCTCTTTACTCTCTATTAGAGAAAAAAATATAAATATTTTTTGTGTGTTGTGACTCTCTGTCTTTAGGTTTGTTTATTCTCGCGCTTGTCTTTGCACCGTGAGTCTCTGGTGACTCCACACGCGTCTCCCAAAATGGGGGTTTGCGGCGTGTCACGTCAAACGCTTACGCTGTATTTCAACGCAAGTTTCGCCTTAGTTCGCTTAAAGTTAATCTTTATTAAAACTATTAACAGCTTTACAAAACAACCTGTCTTCTGAAATACGTGAGAATTAGCATTTTTAGTACACTGCGGGGATAGAGAAAGCGCTGGAGTGAATCACGAAACTACAGACTGAAAGTCAAAAGAGTATTTGATTTGTTAGTTTGTTATGGGTGCATTAATTCACATGTTTTTTCATCTTAACTCCCAACTTGCAGAGCGTCGAGTTAATTACGCCTACTTATCTACATTCCACGGAATACACGGAATAGAAAAATCTCTTATGGTTGACATTTTATTCCGCGTTAACAGCCTATTCCGTCATTCCACCCAGCCCTAACTCTGAGTATGCTTTTCCACCTATGGCATGTTTTTTTTTTTGTAGGAGTTCGGTATGGATGTTTGCACTGTGTTTACCTGTCTGTGTTTTGCTTGCCGTTACATTTAAGTATTATAAATGCCAAACATGACTGTGTTACTGGTAATAAAGCTCAAAAGACTGTCCATAATCTGCACTCTTTTGCATTCTAACGCTGAAACGTGTGCTGGGGAATATTGTAATTTCAGATCAGAATCAGGCCCTGCGGTTATGTTTGGGTACCACAGCACTTGGAGCAGAGTATGGGGCAGTCTCAGCTCTCAGTATTAATCATGACTGTACAAGACTTCTGTGTGGCTTTGCCAAAGGACAGGTGATTGTCACATTTTTCATCTTACAGTTGCATGAATGTTTTCGGCATTACATTTTTATATCACAACTGCTGAATCCTTTATGACTAACGCCTCATACATACAGACCTGTAATCATAACAGGCCAGTAAAAATAATGCTTGGACTTCAGTGTTTGTCAAGCTGTGTTTTGGAGAAGGTGTGACTTTAGAAAGCACTCTGAAGTGAGTGGAAGCTTGCTCAATGTTAGCTTGATATATTGTTAGCCTCTCCGAAATTGTCTGCTCTTCTTTCAATCATTCTTCTCCAACTGTCTGCTTTGAGTTCCATTTCTGTAGAAAATGCTCACTACTTTAGATCCAACCATTTCTTACCTGACAAAAGCCTTACCCACAATTAGATATTTAATTTGTCTTGGAGATATGACACAATACAGAAGTCGACTGAAATTTCTTGTCACACAGACTTTAAGGGGCAATGCAAATAAAATGTATTCTTGTCAGATCACTATGTGGGATTTGGCAAATGGAAAGCTTCTGCGCACTATTACAGATGCCCACCCACCTGGAACTGCCATACTACATGTGAAGGTACTGCATTGAACTTCTATATTCATTTTAATTCTTCTTTATTGATTTTGAATTAAGCACAAATGTCTTTTACTCTCCATAGTTCACAGACCTCCCAACGCTTGCTGTGTGTAATGACAGTGGTGGATCAGTGTTTGAACTGTCATTCAGGTGAGAACACATTCATTTGTGAATTTATGTAGGCTATACAATACAATACAATTTTATTTATATTGCACAATAAAAAAAAAACTAAGGTGACCAAATGCTTCACAAAAAGACGATGATCAAAGTTTTAAAACACACAACACAAAATGTCAATTAATAAAACACAATAAACCCGCCAGATTCCTACGCTCTGCAAATGAATGAATGAAGTCTTGTAGTGCCATCCCAAAAAGGGAAAAAATCACTCTCACGTACCTTCTCTGGATCTGTTCCACATTTGTGGAATGATCTGCCCGCTGCTACAAGATCAGCAGATTCTGTAGCCATCTTTAAGAATCGGCTGAAAACACATCTCTTCCATCAGACTTCTATATATTTTCTACTCTTTCTATCCTGAAAAAAAAACGTAGCTTTGTATACTGTGGTAGGCTATATGAGACCAGTTTTTACTGCGCTTTTGCTTTTTGTTGTCCTTATGTTGTTCCAATTGCTTCCATTGTTTACTGCATTTGTAAGTCGCTTTGGATAAAAGCGCCTGCTAAATGACTAAATGTAAATGTGAATGTAAAACACAAGCTGTAACATAGGCAAAGCTTTCCTAAAAAAGTAAATCAAGAAATATTACCTGCCAGAGAAAAAAATAAGTCTTAAGAGTAGACTTAAAAATAGATAGAGACTGGGCTGTTCTAATATAAAACGGCAGACTATTCCATAGTTAGGGGCAAACGACAGAAAAAGCATGGTCACCTCTGTTTTTTAGTCTTTCCTTGGAACTTGCAGCAGACCAGAATTAGTAGATCTGAGTGACATTGACAAGGTGTGAGGCTGCAACAGATCTGTTAAGAACTGTGGGGCCTGGTTGTGAAGCCTCTTTTAGGACTTCTTTAAAGAAAACAAAAAGGTTCTATCTACAAAATCGAGTTATAATTTGGTTCTATAAGGTTAAACAATAAATGTAATAAATGTATCTGCAAGCCAATCAGCACTTTGAATGCACGCAAGAGGACCAATCAGGATCAGCTTTCTTTGCCATGTGGCCAGACTCCTCACCAGTGTTGGGAGTAATGCATTACAAAAGTAATGTATTACATTAACGTATTACGTTTTGCTGTAACGCAGCAGTGTAAAGCATTACTAATAATTTTTCAGTAATATTTTACTCGGTACATGTTCAGTAACGCTTGCGTTACAACAAACCTTTCGCCCGTGAGACATTGACAAATCAAAAATCATGCAAGTAAGTTTCGTTTCCTGTTCGTGAATAGACGCGTGTGGTGTCATTCATATCCCTCTGGCTGGCATGATCTCAGTCTCTGAGCTTAAGGTCCGACCCCGCCCGGTTTGCTACAGTACAGGGAGGGACATGGGAGCTCAGCTCAACCAAAGAGGGAAATATAGTGGTGGTATTAGACAATGCATCCGAATTATGTTTTTACCAATGTTTCGTACTAAGGTGCATGTCACGTTGCACAATGAAAGAAATCACTTGTGAGTGTACAACAGTTGATTCTTCCGGCTGCCAAATATCACGTTTGAGCAGTGCTATATGCAGTTAAGAACAACTAAAACATGGACATGCTTATACATATGCAATACATTTAACCATGCTTATTTCCTAAGCAAGTTTTTGCATGTCTTACGAAGAGAAAATCATTGGGCTGCTTTCAGTAAGCTAGTTAGCAAGATCCCTGTGACCAGCAGCAATGACAAGGTAAGCTAATGTTTACATGATGACTAGCTAGAATTCTATATAATCTAGTTCAGTGATGGGATGGGACTATTTTGTATTTAAATACATTTGAAAATAAATAATTGTATTTTGTATTTAAATGTGTTTAATATTAGTATGTTATTCTTTTTCAAAAAAATCAATTGCCAATCAACCTCCTTATTATACTGCATGGATGGGCAGTGTTTCAAATACATCCATTTAATAGATTAGATGCATTTAAATACAAAATACTAAGTATTTTTTTTGTATAGCCCAGTTAATTCAAGAAATCAGCAGTCTAATAAAGAGGTTGATTGGCAAAAAGTATTTTGTATTTTGTATTTTGAAAATACAAAAATACAAAGACATTTTTTTAGAATGTAAAGTTCTACCTCTGTAGTTATTTTGGTGAAAGTAACTCAGAAGTAATACAGGAGTCATGTAACATATTGCAATTCTGAGACAGTAATGTTGTAGGGTAAGGGATTACTTTTAAATACCAGTAACAAGTAATCTGTAATTTATTGCAGTTTGGAAGTAACTTGCACAACACTGCTTCATCACTGCAAAATTCCTGATGAAACAGTGCAACGCAAAGCAATGTTTAAAAGAAAGCTCAGTTTATTGTTATATTTAGCTATAGACACAACACTAGCCAGCAGTGCTAATTGTTACCCTTCTAATTCCTATGCTTATATGTATATACATTTATAATTACGTGCAGATGTATATTTCATTTTAAAATGATTTCATCATTTACAGTGAAAGAATAAGAAAAGCTGTGTTAGACTATAGCTCGAGCTTCCAGGTTTCTCTGAATAACAGCGCTTTTACAGCCAGCTAGCGAGAACTCTGCAAACTGCGTGTCTGTATAAAAGGTGTTTTATTGTGTATGAACTGACTTTGAGGACTGCAAATTACTTGTGAGAGCGCGTCTGTAGACAGCGTCACATGGGGTTGCCTGGAGTAACTTTGACTTAAAATATTTCCTCGGTCTGCCATTGTGGGCGTCACCCATTTGGCATTTTGCTGTAAAATGTAGTATTTTACAAGCGCAATGGAGAATTGCTATGAAACTTGGTATGGTTCATCAAATAAGGTAAAGATATAGACAATAAGCCCTAGCTTTCGGATGTGGTGGCATATAACCGTAATTCATTGAGAAAGTGAGCATAAGAATCGCACGATTAATCGGCACAGCCCCAATATTTATACTTGTATAACTAATGTATGTTAATATATGTTAACCTATTATGGTGACATACATGTTTGTTATTTATATTATGCAACCGTTTTGGCTTGACATTATAGAATATTTACTATATATGAAACTGTATTGCTTGTCATTACTTTTGGGTAAGATATTGTAAAGATGATTTTTATTAGGATTTTATGTATATATATCGATGTTTCTGTGTAATGAAATTTGCCTCAAAGTTCATGGAAAAGTCCTGGAAATGTATAAGTAATAAAAGTGTATGAACCCTGAAGAGTAACTTGTGGATCATAGAAGGTCCCTTATTGTACCTCATAGTGTGGTGGAGAGACACATACCGTAGTATTGTTGACTATATTCCAAAAAATCTGCCTCTCATTTTCTGTTGTTCTCTCTTTTTAGGAGGGTGATGGGAATGAGGACATGTGAATCAAGGTGTTTATTCAGTGGTTCTAAAGGTGAAGTTTGCTGCGTTGAGCCTCTTCATGCTGGAACTGAACTGAAGGATCATCCAGTCACACAGTATTCTCTATTGGCTTTGGCTTCACTCACTAAGGCAAACTCATTTATACATTAAACCTCTTTTTGATTCAGGGCTCAGGGCTGCACATAGCACCAGTGCTGCAGAGGTTTAAAGTTTTGTAGCACAGGCCAAATAGTTGTAGCGCAAGTATAAAAAGTGTGGTTCATCACATAAATAGTCAGTTAAATGACAAAGGACATTAATGTTACGTACAAATGGATAAATTAGGCCCATATAATGTTTTGTTTTTCCCAAATTAGTTTTTTCTTTTTAATTGTTCTGACTTCTGTATTTTCAATGTTTTGGTATACAATAGTAAATACATTTGTCCATAAACAAACTATAGTAATTATAATCTAATTATTATTTCACTAGTGAAATTCTTGGGTACTATAGTATTTAGTATTTTTCAACTCTACTATAGTAAATATTAAAGTTTATAAATTTACAAGTACATTTTTTTTTTTCATCTGGTTCAAATTAAGCAGACTTATTTTTTGACGGGTTGTCGCAAAGACGCTTCACTGTGTTTGAGGCATCAACAGCATTCCAAATGGGACATATCGCCCTCCGAAGGGCTCTTTGGGAAGGGAGCACTACACAAAACATCGCTCAAAATAAAGAGAAAATTACGTTGTTTTTATTTCTACTTTTTCCATGTAAATTCTAAACGGACACATTAAGAGATACAATTGTTTTTTCCCTCTAGTGTACACATTAAGAGCTTTTCTCTTCAAAGGGAGTAGGGAATAGGGATGATCATTTCTGAAAGGAACGCAGGGAGTCAAACGTCCGTAAAATAAACTTAGAACTACTCTGTAGATGAAGTTCATGTGTTTATGTCCTCGTATATTGAGATACAGACAAATCCACGACTGTCACGCTTGTAACATTTTAAACTGTGCAACTCATTGACAAGCAGAACAAGCAGAGGACATATTTAAATGGCAGAACTCCGCTTACGTGATTCCTTCCATGTTTTCCCACATCGCGCAGATCATAGGGCTCTAGATAAATGGACTTAATGCAGCCTGGAAAATGAGTTTTAATTGCAAAAACTAAATATAAGCGAAAATAAATAGTGGTGCGCCATTAGTTAACCTTAGAACTAGCTTTCCTGTACTTCAGTGGTAAGAGCATTGCGTTAACAACGCAAGGTTCGATCCCAGGGGATTGCAAATACGTATGTATAAATGTATAGGATAATGCAATGTAAGGCGCTTTGGATAAAAGCTTCTGCCAAATAAGTAAATGTAAATGTAAGCTCACACACGAACAAGCACAACGACAAACGCACTTCACACAAACAATTGGCTCTGTCTAATACTCGTTCAAATCTTATAACAATATAACATATATGTCTCACTGTACAGCCCTGCCAACTTGAATAGTGCTGTTTCCTTACACATGATTGAATTTGACACCAATTTTGACAAACATCAACATTTAGATTTTTATGTGCAGGTTTATTCAGGGTGCAATTTTTTGTAATTTTATTGGTGTGATTATTTTGTTAGATGGCTAATAGATTGTATTAAATCATTCAAATTACTTTGCTTGCTTGTTTGGTTTTGGTTTTGAGGAGACCTTAAAGCTTACCTTGTTTCACATCTTAGTCTTTCTATTGAACCCTTGTCTTGTTCTGTACCATAGACTCTAAAGTTTCTCTCATGTCTTCATTTAATAATGCCAATGATTATAATAATGATCTATATCTTTGTTTCCTGATTCTTGTAAGTCGCTTTGGACAAAAGCATATCCTACATGCCTACATGGACCACCAGTCTACACAGGGCTCAACCAAGCACTTTGTCAGACTTCAGTTTTATACAACCTATGTTTTTAACAGATCCTGCTGTTAGGACTAAGGCCTTCACTTAAAGTCTGGATGACTTTTCCCTATGGCAAGGTACAGTATACTGTCTTATTCTCACTTTGTGTGTGTGTGGTCTGTATTTACTTTGCACTAGCAATCAACAATGAACATTAATACATGTTTAATCTCATATTTAAGAATTATGATAGTATTTGACTGTTTATGTGCTGCTAGTCCTTGAGGTTTACATGTAAATGGCCGCAGTTCTGATTGGCTCTGGGATCAGTAGGAAATGCTGCTAAATCTAAAAGCAGTGCGAGTTTGATTCGCTTATAATGTGCATTTGAAAAAGCAACACCCGTCAAACATGATCATTATAAATATATTTTATTATCATAAAAATACCTGATGAGGCTTGAGTAACAGTGATAAAAAGATGTCTATAGGCATTTCCTAGATTCTAGAACGTGTTATTGTCTTCTTGTGCAGTGCGTATTTGGAGATTCCGCACGAGAGCGCCCTCTGGCTTTCAGATGCAGCAGCATTTTCCTATACTTCACTCAAATCACGTGATATTTATCGTCGGTTTATCGTGACAGCCCTAGTGTATACAATACACACTTCTGCATGTTCTGGAACATTACATTATTTTTCATTATAACCTATGTTATACTATTGGGCTCAAAATGATTCCACCCCTTAGTAAATATGATCAAGGAAGGATATTAAATAAATCTGCGTTGTTAATCCTTCAAATCTCTTCTTCAAAAATGTTACAAAAATCTAACCTTTTATTGGTGAATAAGAATTTTAAATAGTGGGATATCATTATGACATAAAAGGTAAAGATTTTTTATCTGTCGATATTTGCTTAAATCCATGATGCCATCTATCTGAAGAAGACATCCATGATCTTTAACAGAAAATTAGGCCCAAAACATGTAAGATACAGCAGGAGATTTAACTTTACACATGAGATACTTTTCTATCCATATGTTCAGCAAACCCATCTTGAGTGCCAAAAATGCTCATTTGTAAAATTCATCTGACCATAGAGTGTTTGAAAAGTAATTGACACTTCTGGAACTTTAAATGGGAGAGATTCTTTGGCCAGATTAATTTAATTGCTTACCTAACCCAATTAAATAAAAACATCAAAAAGCATCAGCAAGAGTGGCATAAAAAAACATAATGCTAACATGGAAAATGCCCATCTAAAGTGGCAAACTAGGTCTTTAATCGGAAAGTAAATTTATTTCTGTATCTCATATAGAACTTACTTTTTTAGATGCAGATGGATCCTACCAGTGTCCCCTTGTTAGCTTGGCAGTTTGTTGCAGTACAGAAAGCAGTCAACCCCATTCTGGCTTTCTGTAGAGGAGACACCATCCACTTTCTGCTGGTCTGTTTCATTGCAAAACCTTAATAAACTTTAAAACTTTTTTACAGGTAAAAACTCAAATGAAAACGTAAAATGTGTAATTTATGCAACAATGCTACATTATACCACATTTGTAATTTAATCAGCTTGACTGGTCTAGACTAACAGTAACAATATAGAGTCCGTGAACTAAAATGTGCATTTACAGTGGATGAAGAGGGCATTGTACATTTGTCATTTTGTTCAGTGCTGCAGAAATTACACCACCTTTACTAAGAATCACAAAATATCAGATAATTGAGCAACTCTTTTGTTTTGGTGTTCAGGTTAAAAAAGATGAGTCTGGGACTATCCATGTTATCAAACAGAGGCAGTTTCAACTCAACTGTGATCCTATTAGTTTAAGCGTGAGTTAAATCTTTAGTGTGTTCAATCATTCAGTTAAGGGAATAATTTCAGTTTGGTTAATTCTATGGCAATGTAAAGTTTCACATTTTCTCCTTTTTTTGTAGTGGATAAATTCCAATACACTTGTTTTAATGGACAGCAGAGAAAAGCTGCGAGTAGTGGACAGGCCCAGTCAGGAGGAACTGGAGGTGATGGACATGACGGAGCTGCAACTGGTCTATAACAGCAGCAATTTCAAATCCCTTGCTACTGGTGGAAATGTCAGCCAAGCACTGGTAGGTTAGGTCACTAGATTAGCTAAGCACTTAGATTTTGTTAAATGGTGATAAATAAGTTTCACAGGGTTCCTACGCGTTTCGGAAAAGTATGGATTTTTATCTTGATTGTATGGAAAAATGGAAATTGAGCATGGAGAAAATTATGAGCCAGACTATTGCCCTATCTGTTTTTCTAATATATACAAATTAGGAATTTCTGATAATAAATGTATTTTTAAGGAAGTTATGAGCATGTTTCGAGAGCTGCCAAAAGATCTGCTCAAGACTAAATCTGCAGGCAGACTGTTTGCGTTGATTGGATGTTATGCAGTAGGCAGCAATAGAGCCATTAGGAGAGAGAGTTGCAACATTTAAATAACGAACCTGACTAAACAGCAGATTGTGATATCCAATAATGCAAACTACAAAATGTTGAAACGAGACAAAAACATGACCAGACCTTCACTAGTTCATCCAAAACTGCATGGCTTTTGACTTGCGTTTTATAGGTTGTGGTTAGCCTATTAAAACAACAATACTTAAGCAAATATTTCAAATGCATCAATGAATTCTTGTTATTTAACTCTCTTTCTATATTATTATAATAATATTTTATTAAAAAAAAAAAACAATTGTCTGCAACTTTTGTAATTTGATGTCTGTAGCTGACAAAGGAATAGCGCTTCAGTTTGTCATTCCAAACCCAAATGCTCTTGATAGATTGATTGTATTTCAATCTGGTAATATTTGTATAAAAATATCAATTGGCAATGTGTTTACTCATCACTGATAAACATAAAAGACAGGCTTTGCTATTGTTATCTAATTTGCACTAAATTGTTCGAAAATGCACATATGTAGCTCAAGAAAATATTTTTTGTTTGTTTGGGACAAACTCAGTTTTTGGACCTCTGTATTTAGGGCCCGAGCACGAAAGAGCAAGCCACCGGCTTGCTCTGCAGTGCAGAGCCTCTTGTTTCTGTGTTGTTTATTATTATTATTATTATTATTATTAGGGCCCGAGCACGAAAGAGCAAGCGCAGAGCCCTCTTGTTTCTGTGTTGTTTATTAGGGCCCGAGCACGAAAGAGCAAGCCACCGGCTTGCTCTGCAGTGCAGAGCCCTCTTGTTTCTGTGTTTTATTATTAGGGCCCGAGCACGAAAGAGCAAGCCACCGCTTGCTCTGCAGTGCAGAGCCCTCTTGTTTCTGTGTTGTTTATTATTAGGGCCCGAGCACGAAAGAGCAAAGCCAGGGCCCGAGCACGAAAGAGCAAGCCACCGGCTTGCTCTGCAGTGCAGAGCCCTCTTGTTTCTGTGTTGTTTATTATATTAGGGCCCGAGCACGAAAGAGCAAGCCACCGGCTTGCTCTGCAGTGCAGAGCCCTCTTGTTAGGGCCCGAGCACGAAAGAGCAAGCCACCGGCTTGCTCTGCAGTGCAGAGCCCTCTTGTTTCTGTGTTGTTTTTAGGGCCCGAGCACGAAAGAGCAAGCCACCGGCTTGCTCTGCAGTGCAGAGCCCTCTTGTTTCTGTGTTGTTTATTATTATTATTATTATTATTAGGGCCCGAGCACGAAAGAGCAAGCCACGGCTTGCTCTGCAGTGCAGAGCCCTCTTGTTTGTGTTGTTTATTATTATTATTATTATTATTTGCTCTGCAGTTCTTGTTTCATTATTATTATTATTATTATTAGGCCCGAGCACGAAAGAGCAAGCCACCGGCTTGCTCTGCAGTGCAGAGCCCTCTTGTTTCTGTGTTGTTTATTATTATTATTATTATTATTATTATTATTATTATCCTCCGATCTCGCTTTGAACGCATTTTAGACGGCCTAAACATGCATGAAAACTCACAATAATTTGCACGCACATCAGACGCTGCAGAACTTGGCGTCTGATAGGGGTTTTAAAATTAGGCGTGGCAAATTGGCTCGCTAGCGCCACCTAGAACTGCCCAGACCTCTACGCAATACGTACATGCACCAAAATTGGTAGGCTCATGTAACACCCCGAATCATTAAGAAAAGTCTCTTGGGGCATATCTCTAAACACAACAGGAAGTCCGTTATTTTTGATTTCCTGTTGAATTTTGTAGTTTGTTTCAATTTCCACGCGTCGTATTTGAACGAACTCCTCCCAGAGATTTTATCCGATCAACATCATATTCGTGTCATTTTCATCTTAAGGCCTCTGGGAAGCTAAATTGCGGAGATCCTGACTTTTCGTCGGGAAACGTGACCCTGGCGGCCTGCCAAACTTTAGCCTTCGCCATGAACAGGAAGTTGTTGTTACTCAGGCATAGAATGTCCAACAGAGCCCAGACTTCACACATTTCATTCAAGTCCTGGCCTGAATACATCTACATGGTAATTTTCAGATACAGTTATAGCGCCACCTGCAGGAAACAGGAAGTAACATGTTTTAAACTGTGATTAACCGTTCATCGAGATTCAAACAGGTCAGCATCATATTTGACCATTACAGACAGTGTGATATTCAGACCTTTTTGATGATACAATGAAAGATCCTAACTTTTCGTTGAGAGGCGTGTCCATGGCGGCCTGACAAAGTTTTATGTCAAGCAATGGAACAGGAAGCTATAGTAACTCAGGCACACAATGTCCGACCAGCCGCATACTTCATATGCTTGATAAGAGTCCTCGTATGAACACATATCCATGTCAGTGTTCACTTATAGTCATAGCGCCACCAGCTGGCAACAGGAAATATTGCAGGTATAAATAGATGACAAATCCTACTATAACTCGCCTGCATTAATTTGATCAACTATCATTTACCTTTTTCTTTAAATGGTAATATTCAGATAGTCATAGCGCCACCAGCTGGCAACAGGAAATATTGCAGGTGTAAATAAATTACAAATCCTACTATAATTCGCAAGAATTCATTTTATCACCTATCATTAATTTTTTTCTTATGGTAAAATTCAGATATAGTTATTGCGCCACCAGCTGGCAACAGGAAACATTGCACTTATAAATAAATAACAAATCCTTCTTTTAGTCACCTATCATATACTTTTTTCTTTACATGGTAAAATTCAGATATAGTCATAGCGCCACCAGCTGGCAACAGGAAATATTGCAGGTATAAATAAATATCAAATTCTACTTTAATTCACCAGCATTAATTTAATCAACTATCATTTACTTTTTCTTTACATGGTAATATTCAGATAGAGTCATAGCGCCACCAGCTGGCAACAGGAAATATTGCAGGTATAAGCATGCTTAGGGAATGAGACCATTGCCTATTCTTCTCAAAATGCAACATGTTTGATAAGAGTCGTGCCCCGAAATACGTTTTAAATATGTCAATAGTAACCTACTGTATTGCGTCACGAACTGGCAGCGGGAAATCTGGTCACGTAAATAAAGGACGGTGTTTCTACAATGTGACTCCCTATGTGCACGTTGCCCACCGTTAGCTGTTCCCGAGGCCGACGGGTGGTGGTGGCGGCACAGGGTTGCGGTGCCACTTACGCGAGGGCCCGCACATCGCTGCTCGCAGCTTTAATTAGGGCCCGAGCACGAAAGAGCAAGCCACCGGCTTGCTCAGAGCCCTCTATTATTATTATTATTATTATTATTATTATTATTCCGATCTCGCTTTGATCGCAATTTAGACGGCCTAAACATGCATGAAAACTCACAATAATTTGCACGCACATCAGACGTTGCAGAACTTGGCGTCTGATAGGGGTTTTAAAATTAGGCGTGGCAAATTGGCTCGCTAGCGCCACCTAGAACTGCCCAGACCTCTACGCAATACGTACATGCACCAAAATTGGTAGGCTTATGTAACACCCCGAATCATTAAGAAAAGTCTCTTGGGGCATATCTCTAAACACAACAGGAAATCCGTTATTTTTGATTTCCTGTTGAATTTTGTAATTTGTTTCAATTTCCACGCGTCGTATTTGAACGAACTCCTCCCAGATTTTATCCGATCAACATCATATTCATGTCATTTTCATCTTAAGGCCTCTGGGAAGCTAAATTGCAGAGATCCTGACTTTTCGTCGGGAAACGTGACCCTGGCGGCCTGCCAAACTTTAGCCTTCGCCATGAACAGGAAGTTGTTGTTACTCAGGCATAGAATGTCCAACAGAGCCCAGACTTCACACATTTCATTCAAGTCCTGGCCTGAATACATCTACATGGTAATTTTCAGATACAGTTATAGCGCCACCTGCAGGAAACAGGAAGTAACATGTTTTAAACTGTGATTGACCGTTCATCGAGATTCGAAACAGGTCAGCATCATATTTGACTATTACAGACAGTGTGATATTCAGACCTTTTTGATGATACAATGAAAGATCCTAACTTTTCGTTGAGAGGCGTGTCCATGGCGGCCTGACAAAGTTTTATGTCAAGCAATGGAACAGGAAGCTATAGTACCTCAGGCACACAATGTCCGACAAGCCGCATACTTCATATGCTTGATAAGAGTCCTGGTATGAACACATATCCATGTCAGTGTTCACTTATAGTTATTGCGCCACCAGCTGGCAACAGGAAACATTGCACTTATAAATAAATAACAAATCCTGCTTTTAGTCACCTGCATTCATTTTATCACCTATCATATACTTTTTTGCTTTATTGGTAATTCAGATAGTCTTAGCACCACCAGTGGCAACAGGAATTATGGCACGGATATATTACAAATC
This sequence comes from Triplophysa siluroides, assembly GCA_006030095.1. Classification (NCBI taxonomy): domain Eukaryota; kingdom Metazoa; phylum Chordata; class Actinopteri; order Cypriniformes; family Nemacheilidae; genus Triplophysa; species Triplophysa siluroides. Next base: position 104,526 of record VCII01000363.1, read on the forward strand.
TTACTATAATTCGCATAAATTCATTGTATCACCTATCATATGTTTGTTTATATGGTAAAATTCAGATACAGTTATAGCGCCACCTGATGGCAACAGGAATATGGCATGTTTTAAACTGTTTTTAACTGCTCATAGAGATTAAAACAGGCATCATATTTGGCCAGTGTACCTATCCATGTCAGTTGGACTTACGCCACCAGCTGGCAAGAGGAAATGTCACAATGTCCGACCAGCCGCATACTTCATATGCTTGATAAGAGTCCTCGTATGAACACATATCCATGTCAGTGTTCACTTATAGTCATAGCGCCACCAGCTGGCAACAGGAAATATTGCAGGTGTAAATAAATTACAAATCCTACTATAATTCGCAAAATTAATTTTATCACCTATCATTTAATTTTTTCCTTAATATGGTAAAATGCAGATATAGTTATTGCCACCAGCTGGCAACAGGAAACATTGCACTTATAAATAAATATCAAATCCTTCTTTTAGTCACCTATCATATACTTTTTTCTTTACATGGTAAGATTCAGATATAGTCATAGCGCCACCGCTGGCAACAGGAAATATTGCAGGTATAAATAAATAACAAATTCTACTATAATTCACCAGCATTAATTTAATCAACTATCATTTACTTTTTCTTTACATGGTAATATTCAGATAGAGTCATAGCGCCACCAGCTGGCAACAGGAAATATTGCAGGTGTAAATAAGCATTAATTTTATCACCTATCATTTAATTTTTCTTTACATGGTAATATTCAGATAGAGTCATAGCGCCACCAGCTGGCAACAGGAAATATTGCAGGTAAGCATGCTTAGGGAATGAGACCATTGCCTATTCTTCTCAAAATGCAACATGTTTGATAAGAGTCGTGCCCCGAAATACTTTTTAAATATGTTAAATAGTAACCTACTGTATTGCGTCACGAACTGGCAGCGGGAAATCTGGTCACGTAAATAAAGGACGGTGTTTTATAATGTGACTCCCTATGTGCACGTTGCCCACGTTAGCTGTTCCCGAGGCCGACGGGTGGTGGTGGCGGCACAGGGTTGCGGTGCCACTTACGCGAGGGCCCGCACATCGCTGCTTGCAGCTTTAATTATTATTATTATTATTATTATTATTCCTCCGATCTCGCTTTGAACGCATTTTAGACGGCCTAAACATGCATGAAAACTCACAATAATTTGCACGCACATCAGACGCTGCAGAACTTGGCGTCTGATAGGGGTTTTAAAATTAGGCGTGGCAAATTGGCTCGCTAGCGCCACCTAGAACTGCCCAGACCTCTACGCAATACGTACATGCACCAAAATTGGTAGGCTCGTGTAACACCCCGAATCATTAAGAAAAGTCTCTTGGGGCATATCTCTAAACACAACAGGAAGTCCGTTATTTTTGATTTCCTGTTGAATTTTGTAATTTGTTTCAATTTTCCACGCGTCGTATTTGAACGAACTCCTCCCAGAGATTTTATCCGATCAACATCATATTCGTGTCATTTTCATCTTAAGGCCTCTGGGAAGCTAAATTGCGGAGATCCTGACTTTTCGTCGGGAAACGTGACCCTGGCGGCCTGCCAAACTTTAGCCTTCGCCATGAACAGGAAGTTGTTGTTACTCAGGCATAGAATGTCCAACAGAGCCCAGACTTCACACATTTCATTCAAGTCCTGGCCTGAATACATCTACATGGTAATTTTCAGATACAGTTATAGCGCCACCTGCAGGAAACAGGAAGTAACATGTTTTAAACTGTGATTAACCGTTCATCGAGATTCAAACAGGTCAGCATCATATTTGGCCATTACAGACAGTGATATTCAGACCTTTTTGATGATACAATGAAAGATCCTAACTTTTCGTTGAGAGGCGTGTCATGGCGGCCTGACAAAGTTTTATGTCAAGCAATGGAACAGGAAGCTATAGTAACTCAGGCACACAATGTCCGACCAGCCGCATACTTCATATGCTTGATAAGAGTCCTCGTATGAACACATATCCATGTCAGTGTTCAACCCACAGCCATTGCACTTATAAATAAATATCAAATCCTTCTTTTAGTCACCATCATATACTTTTTTTCTTTACATGGTAATATTCAGATATAGTCATAGCGCCACCAGCTGGCAACAGGAATATTGCAGGTATAAATATAACAAATCCTACTATAATTCACCAGCATTCATTTAATCAACTATCATTTACTTTTTCTTTACATGGTAATATTCAGATAGAGTCATAGCGCCATGGCAACAGGAAATTTGCAGGTGGCATGGCATGGTAAAATTCAGATAGAGTCATAGCGCCACCAGCTGGCAACAGGAAATATTGCAGGTATAAGCATGCTTAGGGAATGAGACCATTGCCTATTCTTCTCAAAATGCAACATGTTTGATAAGAGTCGTGCCCCGAAATACGTTTTAAATATGTCAATAGTAACCTACTGTATTGCGTCACGAACTGGCAGCGGGAAATCTGGTCACGTAAATAAAGGACGGTGTTTCTACAATGTGACTCCCTATGTGCACGTTGCCCACCGTTAGCTGTTCCCGAGGCCGACGGGTGGTGGTGGCGGCACAGGGTTGCGGTGCCACTTACGCGAGGGCCCGCACATCGCTGCTCGCAGCTTTAATTATTGCTCTGCAGTGCAGAGATTATTATTATTTATGATTTTGATCGCATTTTAGACGGCCTAAACATGCATGAAAACTCACAATAATTTGCACGCACATCAGACGTGCAGAACTTGGCGTCTGATAGGGGTTTTAAAATTAGGCGTGGCAAATTGGCTCGCTAGCGCCACCTAGAACTGCCCAGACCTCTACGCAATACGTACATGCACCAAAATTGGTAGGCTCGTGTAACACCCCGAATCATTAAGAAAAGTCTCTTGGGGCATATCTCTAAACACAACAGGAAGTCCGTTATTTTTGATTTCCTGTTGAATTTTGTAATTTGTTTCAATTTCCACGCGTCGTATTTGAACGAACTCCTCCCAGAGATTTTATCCGATCAACATCATATTCGTGTCATTTTCATCTTAAGGCCTCTGGGAAGCTAAATTGCGGAGATCCTGACTTTTCGTCGGGAAACGTGACCCTGGCGGCCTGCCAAACTTTAGCCTTCGCCATGAACAGGAAGTTGTTGTTACTCAGGCATAGAATGTCCAACAGAGCCCAGACTTCACACATTTCATTCAAGTCCTGGCCTGAATACATCTACATGGTAATTTTCAGATACAGTTATAGCGCCACCTGCAGGAAACAGGAAGTAACATGTTTTAAACTGTGATTAACCGTTCATCGAGATTCAAACAGGTCAGCATCATATTTGGCCATTACAGACAGTGTGATATTCAGACCTTTTTGATGATACAATGAAAGATCCTAACTTTTCGTTGAGAGGCGTGTTCATGGCGGCCTGACAAAGTTTTATGTCAAGCAATGGAACAGGAAGCTATAGTAACTCAGGCACACAATGTCCGACCAGCCGCATACTTCATATGCTTGATAAGAGTCCTCGTATGAACACATATCCATGTCAGTGTTCATTATAGTCATAGCGCCACCAGCTGGCAACAGGAAATATTGCAGGTATAAATAAATGACAAATCCTACTATAACTCGTTAATTTGATCAACTATCATTTACCTTTTTCTTTAAATGGTAATATTCAGATAGAGTCATAGCGCCACCAGCTGGCAACAGGAAATATTGCAGGTGTAAATAAATTACAAATCCTACTATAATTCGCAAGAATTAATTTTATCACCTATCATTTAATTTTTTCTTTATATGGTAAAATTCAGATATAGTTATTGCGCCACCAGCTGGCAACAGGAAACATTGCACTTATAAATAAATATCAAATCCTTCTTTTAGTCACCTATCATATACTTTTTTCTTTACATGGTAAGATTCAGATATAGTCATAGCGCCACCAGCTGGCAACAGGAAATATTGCAGGTATAAATAAATAACAATTCTACTATAATTCACCAGCATTAATTTAATCAACTATCATTTACTTTTTCTTTACATGGTAATATTCAGATAGAGTCATAGCGCCACCCAAAAATTGCAGGGGGAATGAGACCATTGCCTATTCTTCTCAAAATGCAACATGTTTGATAAGAGTCGTGCCCCGAAATACGTTTTAAATATGTCAATAGTAACCTACTGTATTGCGTCACGAACTGGCAGCGGGAAATCTGGTCACGTAAATAAAGGACGGTGTTTCTACAATGTGACTCCCTATGTGCACGTTGCCCACCGTTAGCTGTTCCCGAGGCCGACGGGTGGTGGTGGCGGCACAGGGTTGCGGTGCCACTTACGCGAGGGCCCGCACATCGCTGCTTGCAGCTTTAATTAGGGCCCGAGCACGAAAGAGCAAGCCACCGGCTTGCTCTGCAGTGCAGAGCCCTCTTGTTTCTGTGTTGTTTATTATTATTATTATTATTATTATTCCGATCTCGCTTTGATCGCAATTTAGACGGCCTAAACATGCATGAAAACTCACAATAATTTGCACGCACATCAGACGCTGCAGAACTTGGCGTCTGATAGGGGTTTTAAAATTAGGCGTGGCAAATTGGCTCGCTAGCGCCACCTAGAACTGCCCAGACCTCTACGCAATACGTACATGCACCAAAATTGGTAGGCTCATGTAACACCCCGAATCATTAAGAAAAGTCTCTTGGGGCATATCTCTAAACACAACAGGAAGTCCGTTATTTTTGATTTCCTGTTGAATTTTGTAATTTGTTTCAATTTCCACGCGTCGTATTTGAACGAACTCCTCCCAGAGATTTTATCCGATCAACATCATATTCATGTCATTTTCATCTTAAGGCCTCTGGGAAGCTAAATTGCGGAGATCCTGACTTTTCGTCGGGAAACGTGACCCTGGCGGCCTGCCAAACTTTAGCCTTCGCCATGAACAGGAAGTTGTTGTTACTCAGGCATAGAATGTCCAACAGAGCCCAGACTTCACACATTTCATTCAAGTCCTGGCCTGAATACATCTACATGGTAATTTTAGATACAGTTATAGCGCCACCTGCAGGAAACAGGAAGTAACATGTTTTAAACTGTGATTAACCGTTCATCGAGATTCAAACAGGTCAGCATCATATTTGGCCATTACAGACAGTGTGATATTCAGACCTTTTTGATGATACAATGAAAGATCCTAACTTTCGTTGAGAGGCGTGTCATGGCGGCCTGACAAGTTTTATGTCAAGCAATGGAACAGGAAGCTATAGTAACTCAGGCACACAATGTCCGACCAGCCGCATACTTCATATGCTTGATAAGAGTCCTCGTATGAACACATATCCATGTCAGTGTTCATTTATAGTCATAGCGCCACCAGCTGGCAACAGGAAATATGCAGGTATAAATAAATGACAAATCCTACTATAACTCGCCCGCATTAATTTGATCAACTATCATTTACCTTTTTCTTTAAATGGTAATATTCAGATAGAGTCATAGCGCCACCAGCTGGCAACAGGAAATATTGCAGGTGTAAATAAATTACAAATCCTACTATAATTCGCAAGAATTATTTTATCACCTATCATTTAATTTTTTCTTTATATGGTAAAATTCAGATATAGTTATTGCGCCACCAGCTGGCAACAGGAAACATTGCACTTATAAATAAATATCAAATCCTTCTTTTAGTCACCTATCATATACTTTTTTCTTTACATGGTAAGATTCAGATATAGTCATAGCGCCACCTGCTGGCAACAGTATTGCAGGTATAAATAAATAACAAATTCTACTATAATTCACCAGCATTCATTAATCAACTATCATTTACTTTTCTTTACATGGTAATATTCAGATAGAGTCATTGGCAACAGGAAATTTGCAGGTATGCAGGGTACAGATAGAGTCATAGCGCCACCAGCTGGCAACAGGAAATTGCAGGTATAAGCATGCTTAGGGAATGAGACCATTGCCTATTCTTCTCAAAATGCAACATGTTTGATAAGAGTCGTGCCCCGAAATACGTTTTAAATATGTCAATAGTAACCTACTGTATTGCGTCACGAACTGGCAGCGGGAAATCTGGTCACGTAAATAAAGGACGGTGTTTCTACAATGTGACTCCCTATGTGCACGTTGCCCACCGTTAGCTGTTCCCGAGGCCGACGGGTGGTGGTGGCGGCACAGGGTTGCGGTGCCACTTACGCGAGGGCCCGCACATCGCTGCTTGCAGCTTTAATTATTATTATTATTATTTCCGATCTCGCTTTGATCGCATTTAGACGGCCTAAACATGCATGAAAACTCACAATAATTTGCACGCACATCAGACGCTGCAGAACTTGGCGTCTGATAGGGGTTTTAAAATTAGGCGTGGCAAATTGGCTCGCTAGCGCCACCTAGAACTGCCCAGACCTCTACGCAATACGTACATGCACCAAAATTGGTAGGCTCATGTAAAACACCCGAATCATTAAGAAAAGTCTCTTGGGGCATATCTCTAAACACAACAGGAAGTCCGTTATTTTTGATTTCCTGTTGAATTTTGTAATTTGTTTCAATTTCCACGCGTCGTATTTGAACGAACTCCTCCCAGAGATTTTATCCGATCAACATCATATTCATGTCATTTTCATCTTAAGGCCTCTGGGAAGCTAAATTGCGGAGATCCTGACTTTTCGTCGGGAAACGTGACCCTGGCGGCCTGCCAAACTTTAGCCTTCGCCATGAACAGGAAGTTGTTGTTACTCAGGCATAGAATGTCCAACAGAGCCCAGACTTCACACATTTCATTCAAGTCCTGGCCTGAATACATCTACATGGTAATTTTCAGATACAGTTATAGCGCCACCTGCAGGAAACAGGAAGTAACATGTTTTAAACTGTGATTAACCGTTCATCGAGATTCAAACAGGTCAGCATCATATTTGACCATTACAGACAGTGTGATATTCAGACCTTTTTGATGATACAATGAAAGATCCTAACTTTTCGTTGAGAGGCGTGTCCATGGCGGCCTGACAAAGTTTTATGTCAAGCAATGGAACAGGAAGCTATAGTAACTCAGGCACACAATGTCCGACCAGCCGCATACTTCATATGCTTGATAAGAGTCCTCGTATGAACACATATCCATGTCAGTGTTCACTTATAGTCATAGCGCCACCAGCTGGCAACAGGAAATATTGCAGGTATAAATAAATGACAAATCCTACTATAACTCGCCCGCATTAATTTTATCAACTATCATTTACCTTTTTCTTTAAATGGTAATTCAGATAGAGTCATATGGCAGCGCCACCAGCTGGCAACAGGAAACATTGCACTTATAAATAAATAACAAATCCTTCTTTTAGTCACCTATCATATACTTTTTTCTTTACATGGTAAAATTCAGATATAGTCATAGCGCCACCAGCTGGCAACAGGAAATATTGCAGGTATAAATAAATAACAAATTCTACTATAATTCACCAGCATTCATTTAATCAACTATCATTTACTTTTTCTTTACATGGTAATATTCAGATAGAGTCATAGCGCCACCAGCTGGCAACAGGAAATATTGCAGGTATAAGCATGCTTAGGGAATGAGACCATTGCCTATTCTTCTCAAAATGCAACATGTTTGATAAGAGTCGTGCCCCGAAATACGTTTTAAATATGTCAATAGTAACCTACTGTATTGCGTCACGAACTGGCAGCGGGAAATCTGGTCACGTAAATAAAGGACGGTGTTTCTAAAATGTGACTCCCTATGTGCACGTTGCCCACCGTTAGCTGTTCCCGAGGCCGACGGGTGGTGGTGGCGGCACAGGGTTGCGGTGCCACAAAAGCTCGCTGCTTGCAGCTTTAATTAGGGCCCGAGCACGAAAGAGCAAGCCACCGGCTTGCTCTGCAGTGCAGAGCCCTCTATTATTATTATTTTGCTCTGCAGTGCAGAGCCCTCTTGTTTATTATTATTATTATTATTATTCCGATGTCACTTTGATCGCAATTTAGACGGCCTAAACATGCATGAAAACTCACAATAATTTGCACGCACATCAGACGCTGCAGAACTTGGCGTCTGATAGGGTTTTTAAAATTAGGCGTGGCAAATTGGCTCGCTAGCGCCACCTAGAACTGCCCAGACCTCTACGCAATACGTACATGCACCAAAATTGGTAGGCTCGTGTAACACCCCGAATCATTAAGAAAAGTCTCTTGGGGCATATCTCTAAACACAACAGGAAGTCCGTTATTTTTGATTTCCTGTTGAATTTTGTAATTTGTTTCAATTTCCACGCGTCGTATTTGAACGAACTCCTCCCAGAGATTTTATCCGATCAACATCATATTCATGTCATTTTCATCTTAAGGCCTCTGGGAAGCTAAATTGCGGAGATCCTGACTTTTCGTCGGGAAACGTGACCCTGGCGGCCTGCCAAACTTTAGCCTTCGCCATGAACAGGAAGTTGTTGTTACTCAGGCATAGAATGTCCAACAGAGCCCAGACTTCACACATTTGATTCAAGTCCTGGCCTGAATACATCTACATGGTAATTTTCAGATACAGTTATAGCGCCACCTGCAGGAAACAGGAAGTAACATGTTTTAAACTGTGATTAACCGTTCATCGAGATTCAAACAGGTCAGCATCATATTTGGCCATTACAGACAGTGTGATATTCAGACCTTTTTGATGATACAATGAAAGATCCTAACTTTTCGTTGAGAGGTGTGTTCATGGCGGCCTGACAAAGTTTTATGTCAAGCAATGGAACAGGAAGCTATAGTAACTCAGGCACACAATGTCCGACCAGCCGCATACTTCATATGCTTGATAAGAGTCCTCGTATGAACACATATCCATGTCAGTGTTCATTTATAGTCATGCGCCACCAGCTGGCAACAGGAAATATTGCAGGTATAAATAAATGACAAATCCTACTATAACTCGCCCGCATTAATTTGATCAACTATCATTTACCTTTTTCTTTAAATGGTAATATTCAGATAGAGTCATAGCGCCACCAGCTGGCAACAGGAAATATTGCAGGTGTAAATAAATTACAAATCCTACTATAATTCGCAAGAATTAATTTTATCACCTATCATTTAATTTTTTCTTTATATGGTAAAATTCAGATATAGTTATTGCGCCACCAGCTGGCAACAGGAAACATTGCACTTATAAATAAATATCAAATCCTTCTTTTAGTCACCTATCATATACTTTTTTCTTTACATGGTAAGATTCAGATATAGTCATAGCGCCACCAGCTGGCAACAGGAAATATTGCAGGTATAAATAAATAACAAATTCTTCTACTATAATTCACCAGCATTAATTTAATCAACTATCATTTACTTTTTCTTTACATGGTAATATTCAGATAGAGTCATAGCGCCACCAGCTGGCAACAGGAAATATTGCAGGGATAAGCATGCTTAGGGAATGAGACCATTGCCTATTCTTCTCAAAATGCAACATGTTTGATAAGAGTCGTGCCCCGAAATACGTTTTAAATATGTCAATAGTAACCTACTGTATTGCGTCACGAACTGGCAGCGGGAAATCTGGTCACGTAAATAAAGGACGGTGTTTCTACAATGTGACTCCCTATGTGCACGTTGCCCACCGTTAGCTGTTCCCGAGGCCGACGGGTGGTGGTGGCGGCACAGGGTTGCGGTGCCACTTACGCGAGGGCCCGCCATCGCTGCTCGCAGCTTTAATTATTATTATTATTATTCTCCGATCTCGCTTTGATCGCATTTTTAGACGCCTAAACTGCAT